>CM062288.1:40219669-40623360 GCA_031216915.1 Pictodentalium vernedei
ACTTCGGTGATCGGACGAGAACCCGTGTTTTCAACGTGATATGGCCGTAGACATGAGAGTAACATTCGTTGATGCTTTTATACAATGGTTTTGATTTTTCCTCATGCCACGTGGATAGAAATGTACACATAAATGATATATAATTTCATGCTTGAATTTACAAGTTTGGTGCTGTCGTAGCCAGTGTAATGTGTGCAAGAGATATACATGGAGTTGAAAAGTACCAAGTGATAGCCTTGTCATATGAGAGTCACATGCACACACGACACTGTTTCCTTCCCAATTCAGACAACTGAGTTCCTCCAGTACCCCTGCTGCCTCAATATTGTGGAGAGAAAATAAAAAAAAAAAACTTCAAGGGTAAATGAAATTAACTGGATAATGTGCAACTCGGCAGGTGGAAAATAAAAACAATGGAAGATTTAATGAAGCAAAATGTCTACAGCACCCGGTATTCCCAGGCGGTCACCCATCCAAGTACTGACCGGGCTCTACGTTGCTTAACTTCGGTGATCGGACGAGAACCGGTGTTTTCAACGTGATATGGCCGTAGACATGAGAGTAACATTCGTTGATGCTTTTATACAATGGTTTTGATTTTTCCTCATGCCACGTGGATAGAAATGTACACATAAATGATATATAATTTCATGCTTGAATTTACAAGTTTGGTGCTGTCGTAGCCAGTGTAATGTGTGCAAGAGATATACATGGAGTTGAAAAGTACCAAGTGATAGCCTTGTCATATGAGAGTCAGATGCACACACGACACTGTTTCCTTCCCAATTCAGACAACTGAGTTCCTCCAGTACCCCTGCTGCCTCAATATTGTGGAGAGAAAATAAAAAAAAAAAACTTCAAGGGTAAATGAAATTAACTAGATAATGTGCAACTCGGCAGGTGGAAAATGAAAACAATGGAAGATTTAATGAAGCAAAAGGTCTACAGCACCCGGTATTCCCAGGCGGTCACCCATCCAAGTACTGACCGGGCTCTACGTTGCTTAACTTCGGTGATCGGACGAGAACCGGTGTTTTCAACGTGATATGGCCGTAGACATGAGAGTAACATTCGTTGATGCTTTTATACAATGGTTTTGATTTTTCCTCATGCCACGTGGATAGAAATGTGCACATAAATGATATATAATTTCATGCTTGAATTTACAAGTTTGGTGCTCTCGGAGCCACTGTAATGTGTGCAAGAGATATATATGGAGTTGAAAAACACCAAGTGATAGCCTTGTCATATTAGCCTGATGCACATACGACACTGTTTCCCTCCTCAACCGGACCACTGAGTTCCACCAGGAACCCTGCTGACTCACTATCGCGCAGAGAAAATGAAAAACAAAAAATTAAGGGAAAATGAAATTAACTGGATAATGAGCAACTCGACAAGTGGAAAATAAAAAAAAAATGGAAGATTTAATGAGTGAAATTGTCTACAGCACCCGGTATTCCCAGGCGGTTACCCATCCAGGTACTGATCGGGCTCTTCGTTGCTTAACTTCGGTGATTGGACGAGAACCGTTTTTTGTTTTTTTTATATCATAGCAATACAAATTTTACAATAAAACTCTGTACAATAATTTCAACATAAAAATATATATTATACATATATGATCCGCACTGACAAATGATCATCTTGCCCACACAGAATCGCATCCTGGCACATGTTCCCAACCCCCTTACGGGTGGGCTGACGTGTAAAGCCAACAACCAGCAAAACACTCCCAATATGAAGGCAACAACACAATGAATGTAAAATAATGAAAGGATGAAAAAAAAAACAAATATTAAAAAACTATTAGATCGATAAAAATGCTACAAACGGTATATGAATAATCTAGCACTCAAAAAGAATATCAGTATTTAATATCATAAAACCGTGGTGTATTATATTTTCATAGCATTTCATCAACACCCTTCTAAAGATTGGGAGTAAACTGAACCCAACCCTAAATAATTCTCACTGCATTACAGAAACACCTGCCTAATGACTGGGTGTTGAGTGCACTTCACCCCTAAGAATTATCTGCTGTGTTACAGAAACACCCTGTCCCTAAAATTCCCCCTGCTGCATTTTAACAGCACCCGTCTAATTATAACCCCAAAAGCTATTATGTACTGGAATAAATAGTATTGGAGCGCGGTTTCTAAGGGTCGTTCAACTGTTGGTGTTTTGTTCAGCTTGAATTTTTGTTTGCAGTTAGCTCCCTTGATGTTATCTAGAAATTGAACTTTGAGAAAGTGAAAGAATTAAATCTTGACAGAATGCAGAAATAAATGCTTATGTTACTAAACGTTTTACATTTTGCAAAAGGAAATTAACGCAATGATAACTTGTATAACTGTTTGATAAGGGGTAATGTACCAACAGCAGGTCTTAGGTACATAAATGTTCGGCTTGTGATAATTACCCAAATAGAGAACATTATTAGAATAACTGAAAACTGCGAAGTACAGAAGAACTGGACTACGGGTATAAGTAACACAATGAGTATTGTACATGGAGAAATAAACTGCAGTTAATCAGCAGTAGCTGTACATTAACAACACAATGTTCAAACAACCAAATAATAATAATAGTATTATTAATATTAATAATAATAAATTAATAATAATAATAGTATAACTAGACAAATAGTACTATTTGTATAGTTCTGTCTTTATAGTACTACTCCTATAGTTCAAATAATTGGAATTATTACTGTTCACTAAAATAAATAACAGAAACAGACAGTAATTAAATGCTCGATGATGGTCTACTCACTGCCCCCTCACCCACCTCCCCTGCCCTCCCCTACTCCACTGCCCTCCCTCTACCCCCCCCCCCGCATCCCCCTCCATTATTTTTCTGAAACCTCTATAATATTCCGTATATTTGATTTCACTTCACATTAGTTTTCAATGGTGTGTTGTTTTTTTCTCTTTCCCATCTTGAGAATTACAATACTATATGACATAATATTAATTATATATATATATTTTAATATATATTAGAGAACTATAGTCCTAACAATGGCTATCAGATATTATGTTTTAATTACATACTTAGTTGGATTTACCTTAAATCTAAATAAATAAAACAATGATCAGATTTACCTAGGGCCCTGTGATCCACCAAACAATTATCACCCAATGAGAAGTTCAGCCCCCACACAGACCACCAGGCCACCTCACAGCCCTGAAATATAAAGCTTTAACTCAGTGAGGCAGTCCTTGCAGGAACAAAACCACACACAAGAAAACACCCATGGAAAACTCCTTAAACATGATACAGTCCTAATCAAACATCACTAAAGTTTCAGCATATATATTACAGGCCATAGACTATTCAATCCTGGTAGTCTATACTAATTAGTTTAATGGTATTTAGAGTCACTTTCCATTTCCATGGCTATATTGAGATCAAAATACAAGGAAAAAAAAACAAAAACCCCCGAGTTGTCCCAATTATTTATACCCTAATTAGTATTGATCACTCAACTGAGGGATATCTACTCCAGGCATTTAAAGTTGAGTACAATTCAGTCACTTAAGTAAAACTTGATTATCTGGTAAACAAGCACTGCTCCACTTTGCTGTATAATCATTTTATTATACAAATTAAATTTAACTGACCACATTTAACCCCAATGCTGCCAAAAATTGAAATGCAAACTGAGGTGAATATAGACAAGGTACTACCCCTGGACTGTCAACATTTTCACCTTAAACATCGTCATCGACTTCAACAACCTCATCATCACCATTATCATCAGTGAAAACATCATCATCATCGACAACACAAACAACAACAAGATCAACAATAAACAGTGACAAACAATATCAACAACTTATAATTTAACTTTTCTAATTTGAAAGTTTACAGATTTAAATTAATTTTGTCATTTTGAATAAACACCAAATTATTGTTTTGACATAAAATATTTTGAGTTCATTTATATCTAAATTTGTGTTGGAATATATTTGAAGATACTCAATATGTTGTTTTAGAATAAGTCAGAATAAATTAAACACGCCAAGCAGTTTATCTTCCTTCAATAAATAGTTTCTTTGGCGAATAACTGAAACTCTATAGGTACTATATTAAATTGACAAAGATCTGATTAACTGCATTTGACTTTTGATGCTAACCAAACAGAAAGAGCTCAGTAAGTTGAGACGTTGATATACTTGTATTGGAGTTTTTTAAAAATAATCTAAATATTCATGGCAATTCATTTTTATGTTGAAAAGAAAAGGACAGTTAATGAATATATAAGCAAATCTTCAGCCCCTTGTTTACATAATGGGCTGTTGGGTGAAATATTTTCGTCAATTTTGTGTTGTATCAAGAAGGTAAATATTATATAGTCATTACCTTAAATCCTGTGTTGACCATATCAGATGATTTTAATGGAAAATGAAGAATCTTATAAAACTTAGAGAATTCAGTATTAGGAAACTTTGATATTCAATATTTTTTAGCAGTTGGTTTCTCAATAATTTGATTAATTAAGATATAATAAGCTTCTTTAGTGATTAAGAATTCAACATTCGTTACTTCTCCATTTGATCAACAACATTTTAGACATCGATCCGGATTATTATTGTTACTGATGGTTAGATGAGACTGTGTTTCACTACTGATTATTTGCTTCCAGTTATCAGGTAAAGCATTTATAATTATATTCTGTTTTCTTTTAAAGTCTTTATTGGAATATGCTTTGGTGGAATTCGAAATGATCTCAATGGTAGCTTCTGGAGGCATAAAACCTGGAATCACTTCATAAATTATATCTTTCACCCAAGAAATACCTGCATTAATATAATTGAAAACATACAGTGGCTTACTATCAGTATCAACGACTGATGGGTTATCAAATAAACTTTGTTCAGAAATTTCCATGTTCAATGAATCACAGTTTTCCTTTCCATTTATTAATTGCTGCCAAGCTTCCAAAACTTAATAATACAAATATGACTTAGACCATAGGATTTTTTTTAACTTAACAGTGAAAATATTTACTGAGAGATTCAACATTTTATAGTTGCCAGTATAATAATAAAAGAATATTGTCCATGGGAACTTACTCTGAAATAATTTTCTGATCCATTTACATCTGAAGGCATACATTTTAACTTCAATATCAATCACATTTAAACCTCCCTTGTTGATTGGCGCTATTATTGTTGTATATTGTATAAGGTGCTTCTTACTACCCTAAAGAAAATCCAAACATGTTTTCTTAAGTTCGCTTAAAAAAATAGGAGGAATAGAGACAACATTGAGAGTGTACCATACTGTCGATAATAACAAAGTATTTATAAATATGATGTACCTTTTAAATTTAAGTTTCTTTTTTTCCATAAAGGAAGTATTTTTTTTATTTTATTTATCCTACTTTTCTAATTTAATTCTGCATATTTAACACTGTCAGTACCTAGATATATACCTAAAATTAAAATAACACCTTCAGCTTTCTTAAGTGGGAATTCTTCAAAATTAGAATTTTTCAACGATCCGAGAGGTAAATATTCAGATTTATCTACTTTAATTTTAACGCCTGAACCCTTAGAATATATATCAATGATCTTCAAGTAATTTCTACAAGAATTTTCATCTTCAAGAGTTAATTCTGTGTCATCAGAATGATTAAAAATCTTACATCTACCCATATTTGGGAGGCTCACACCCCTTACATCAGAACTCTTATTAAGAAGAGAGATTAAAGGCTCAGCAGTAAGCACATACAGCAACGCCGACAAAGACACCCCAACATCTCTATTTTAAAATAAGCTGACATATCGTCCCCTGAGTTCCAATGTGTTCTATGTGCCTACTGGCACATAGAACACATTGGAACTCAGGGGACGATATGCTGAATTATTTTAACACAGCTTTTAGTTTCGTTATACTGTATTTTAATCCAGTTAATAAAATTACTAATAAATCCAAATTTGCCTTCATTTGATATAGTTTAATAATTATTCCTTCTTGATTTTTTTCTTCAATATATTGAATTATATCTCTGATACTAGCAATATTCTCACTTATATCTCTTTTTGGTACATATGTCTGAGTAGAGGATACCAGAGAAAAAATTTCTGATTTTAGTCGATTAGCTGATAGTTTAGAGATAATTTTGTAATCAATATTCAGTAGGCTAATAGGTCTCCAGTTTTTTTTAAATCTCTTTTAGCACCTTTCTTTTTGCATGCGATAACAATTATACCTGTTTTTATTGACCTACATAACCCTTTTCTTTCAAAACTTCTATTAAAGGCCTCAAATAATATTGGATGTATACTACTCCAGAAATGTTTGTAAAACTCTGGAGTAAGGCCATCAGACCCAGAGGTCTTTTTAGGTGACACTTTGGAAAGAGCTGTATACATCATTTCTGACATATTTATTTCCACATCACACAGTTCACTATCTTCAGGTGTTAGTGTTTTATCTAAACAGTCTAATAAAATTCTTTCAAAAGCATAATCAATTTCTTCTGATCTATATGAAGTTTCATAAACTTCTTTTACTGTATCAACAATCATAAAAGTATCAGTAATGGGAACATTATTTTTATCTACTATTTCATTAATAGAATTACACTGTTGTCTATAGGACTCTACACCAAGAAAGTAATTGGTGCACTTATCCTCGTGTAGTGAGTGAATGGCTTTTGAGCGCAGAATGGCTCCTTCCTTCTGTAAAGTTATTAGTGATTATAACATTTGATAATTGTTTTACACTTCTGTCATTCAAGAATTTCCCCCACTGGCTTATAGAGGGGAGATAATGTTGTGTTGAAATCACCAAGTATAATTAAATTTCCTTTATCTTTTCTAAAATTCTCAAGGTTCTCAAAGAGGGATATTTTTTCTGTCAGTACGTTTGATGCATATACACACATTATATGACAAGTTATATTCTCTATTAATAATTTGACACATAAATTTACCATCATTACTTTTCCAAATCTCAATAATATTATTTCCGTATCTTTTTGAGATTACTAATGCTGCCCCTCGGGATGCCGATAGATAATTATTAAAAATTCCAAGACTGTATATAAACTTGATCAAGGTCACTAACCCACATTGTTTCCTGCAGTGCAGCTGTGTCAACAAGACGAGAGTTGAAAATAGAATAAATTTTGCGAAACTTGTGTATGTCATTTAACCCATTAACATTAAGAGATACAAAAAGAATCATGATGACGGACAAGGGGAGAAGACATAACATGACTTAGCCATTATTTGTGCACATCTTTCACTTACTTTGTAACTTTAGCTGGTTTATCTACCTTTGTAACATTACGTTGTCCTGTCATTTTCCTTTTCAAGGACGCACTATCAACATCCATAGGAGCTGATAACTCTTCCCTCCTCTTAAAAGATGATACAACACATTCATTGTCTTCAGTACTAGAAGTATTTTTAATTTCAGAGATTTTCAGAATTATTTTGAATATTGGTCATATAGTTTTTAAGACACAAAACAACACGTCACCAGCCTACTCAGAGGATACCAAGAATGTGTGTCAATACAACCTGAGTTCCGATGGTAAAATGCTGCTACATGTCCCAAAACAAAGGTGTAAGACATTTGGAGATAGGTCATTCTCATTTGCTGGCCCTCACTTGTGGAATAATTTACCAGAACACCTAAAAGACTGTCAAATGTCAACCTTTTCAAGAAAGATCTCAAACATACCTGTTTCAAAAAGCCTATAAGTGATGTTCCGGACTGTAAGATACTGTATATATTCCGTTTGTATATTTGCATGAGCTCAGTAACATGTACAGCGCCTTAGAATATGGTTATATATCTTCTGAACTATAATTTTGGCCCTATATAAATGTGTATATTATTATTATTATATCAATATCAGAATGTAATGCCAAATCATTTCTTTCAGAATTTATTGTATCATCCTTGCTGACAAGAACGTCGACCACATTACCAAACAAAGTTTCTTTGCTTGATACATCAGATAATTGAATATCGCTATTATCGCTATTATTGTTATCAGTAACAACAACATCATCATCAACAACATCGTCATCGTCATCATCATCGTCTGTTGGTAACTGCACATTACACTCTGATTCTATCATGGAGACCTCACTGGTACTTTCATCTCTCCAGTCGTCATGCTGTAGTTGGAAAGCACATTCACAAAACGTGTTACACCACGTTTATAACATAAAACTTGACAGTTATTTGCTTCCATTGGACTGGACTTAGTGTTAACATGAACTGATTTATTACAAATACAGTTATTTTCCGTCCTTTTACATACAGTACACAACCCGAGGGAACAATGTCTGGCTATATGACCTTTCTTATGACATCGAAAGCAACTTAGTTGGGGACAGTCTTGTATAAGATGTGTATCACTTAACCCTTTACCCAACATGAAAAAAAGATGACACTTGCAAAAAAAAATTCTTGAACAACTATTTTTTTTCATTTTTTGTCTCAAAAACATAGGTTATGACCCCTCATTGGAACGAGCTCGTTCCAGTGAGGTGTCATAACCTATGTCTTTGAGACAAATAATGAAAATTAACTGACGATTTTTGAGAATAGCGCTGGCCGGTTATGGCCGTTATGTTGGATAAAGGGTTAAACAGTTTCTGCATGCCTTGATTTGATCACTATGTATAACTCTGTAATATGCAGGACCCTCTACAGTTTCAAACCTCATACTATATGGAAGAGACTTAATGGATGGTGGAAATTTAACTTTTAAGAATCTGGTGCCTTCTGCAATATCACTGTCTGGGTAAAATCTAATGTGTATGGGTGAAGCAATTGTTAAACCTGAATCAGTTAATATTTTGAGAATGACATCATCTGGTATTTATGAAGGGAGGTGCATAAATGACACCATAACATGCCTGGGGGGGGGGTGACCATCCCCTACTAGGCGGGTCATCAGGTGGCGGATAGAGGACGGCCTGATCAATTGGGCAGGTTTGCTGGTTTTATATTAGCAGGCTTGCTCAAATGAGCTAGTCTGCTGTGGAATATAGAAATGCACAGCCCCAGACCAAAATGGTCATTCCTGCTAATAACATCTAGCAGGCACCTTGTTCTTCCGTGAGGTGCATTCCTAAGACTCCAGAGGAAGGAATCCAGGCAGTTGAGGACTAGTGGCCGCAGTTTGGGCAGTCTTCAAGATGGAGATCAGGTCGTAAACACTGCTTTGGCCCTGGTCACCATTTTGGGGATAATGTCCAACACACTGCTTTGGCCCCAACTTGCAGGCACCTTGTTCTCTGTTGATAACAGGCTGGGTCCAGGTTAGAACTAATCTCCAGGATGGAGATCAGGTCGTGAACACTGCTTTGGTCCTGATCTCTATCATGGAGGTACCTGTTCAATACACTGTTCTGGCCCCAACTTCGGGAGTAGACGGATGGTCGGATGGTCCGTTCTGGCCAATTGGGAGCCCCCGTTTGAGTGTCATGCTTGGGGCATTTGGGGGTCATTCAATCAGTCATTTCTTTTCATCACATATCTTGACTGCCATTGTGTACTATTTTTAACAACTTTATGTTTTTATCATACTTGTTTTTGCTGCGCTGCCTGTTTCGGTTACGAGTGGCAACATTACTTAGTGTTTTGTACAATGATTGGTTGGATGACCACCATTTGAAGGCATGGCATGCCCCACACACGGGCCAATCAGTCAGTGGTATGATCCGGCATCAACACTGACTGAGTATACTGCTACAAAACAAGCATGTGGGAATGCTGATAACCCGGTGGGTTCTTCGCTTAGCAGTAACACTACCCCTTGTTGGACTCCGTGGTGTGTGGGAGCTGGGGCAGTGAATCATCAATTCTATGCAATATGGCTACCAAAAAAAAAAAATAAAAAAATTAAACGACCTTTGGGCACGACATATGATAAATCCTCTGACTCTGATTCTAATACTGATTACCAAAAAGATAACTGGCCTAGATTCATATATATATATACGTCCAGTAGATGAAAACAAAAAGGTTGATTTTAACCCCTTCACATTAGAGAAGGCAATAAAGGGGATTGCTGGCACTGTCAAAACATGAAAAACATACGACCAGATTGCATATTGATTGAATGTGCCAGTAAAATTCAGTCATTCAATCTCTTAAAGACCCAGAAACTTTTAGATGCTGAAGTAAAATCGGAAGCTCACAGAACCCTCAATACCAGCAGAGGCGTTGTTCGAACCCGTGAGCTTGCCGACAGTGATGAACTAGAAATAGTTACGGAAATGAAAACACATGGAGTAACTGGTGTAAAGCGAATAAAAATAAAGAAGAATGGCATTGAAATCAGTACAAACACCTATATATTCAATTCCAATACTCCCCAGCGACCAAAATCAGTCCAAATAGGCTACATGAAGTCGGAGTGGATCAATATATCCCAAATCCACATCGATGTTTCAAATGTCAAAAATACGGACACAGTCAGAACTCATGTAGAGGCCAGCCAGTCTGATACAAATGCGGCCAAAAACATCATGAGCCATGTACCACCAATATTTTTAAATGTGTAAATTGTCAGGGCAATCATATATCATCATCAAAAGATTGCCCCATCTGGCAAAAAGAAAAAGTCATACAAAAAATAAAATGTGAAAGACAGATAAGTTTCAAACAAGCCAGAGAAATTATTCCATCGCTCCCTGGCGGGCATACTTCAACATCATATGCTACTGTAACAAAATAAAAAGTTCCAGCAAAGTCGACACCATGCCAGACACATCATACATGGCTCGTAGGTTCAATACCCACCTTACTACAGTCCTTCGCAATACAGCACAGCGATCAACTTCAACAACAGTCAACTCAAACACCACAAACTTCTCAAATAGCACCAACTTCTCAAACACTATCAAACGAAAACTTGAATGAGGATCAGGAAAAAGAACAAGCCAAACTTAAACCAGACGATGACAAAGTAAAGGAATCGAAACCAGGAAAGAAAAAATAACCTAACTCAAAATCGACAGCAGAACCTCAAAATCTTAGTCAGAATCAGAAAAAAATCAAGAAAAACTCAGAAAGAAATTAGAAAAAGAAAAACAGAAAAAGTTACCGGAAAAAACACCTAAAGCCCTTCAAAACCCCGTTACCGTAACAGGTCTGAAGGCTTTGAATTGATGGACGTCGGTGATTGCCTCGACGAAACGTTCGGGCACTTACGATCGGACTCCTCGCAAAATAGGTCCTCACGTAAAAATTCACCTAAGAAAATTACGGGGGCAATTACACCCATACGTTTACCTTCCGAATCACCATCCAAACAAAATATTACACAATGGAATTGTCGAGGTCTTAGAGCGAAGTTTAATGAACTGGGCCTTTTAAGCCAAAAATATAAACCAGCAGTCTTTCTCCTGGAAAAAAGGAAACCGAGGCTATGATCATTCAGCTTTTAAGCATTGTACTTCTTATAAAGCCTGGGCAGATGAAAATGATCCTCATATTTGACTGTCTTAGTTAGGAACGACATCATTCACAGTTCTGTACCATTACAGACAAATTTACAGACTGTGGCGGTAAACCTAACTTTAGATAAAACAGTTACACTCTGTTCGATTTACGTTTCACCAAGTAAAGTCCTACAAGTAAATGCTCTTGAGCTACTGGTCTAACAGCTCCCAACCCCATATATTTTGTTGGGTGATTTTAACGCCCATAACTCCCTTTTGGGGTAATTCCTGCAGGCAAGAAGATGTAAAAGGAAAAACTGTGGAAGAGGCCATTACAAAATATGATCTGTGCTTGTTCAATGGTGGGTCAGACACTTATCTGCACCCCGCATCTGGTTCTTAGACTTCAACTGATCTTTCAATTGCAAGCCATTCCCTCTTTCTCGATTATTCTTGGAAGGTGGAAGGCTACTTGTGCGGGATTGACCAATTTCCGGTTGTGTTGGAGAGTGTGTTCTGGCAGAAGATGGGAGGGTGCCCCAGTGGTGCTTTAAAAAGGCTGACTGGGGCACCTTCATCTTGCTCTGTTCTTAACGCCTCACACTGGAGACATTTAGTGAAAGTGCTGACCAGATTGAACATTTTACAACAGAGTTACTTGACATTGCAAGCCAAGTCATTCCTAAAACTTCGACAAACCAAAACGTTTCACCAAACCATGGTTTTATAACGAATGTAAACAAGCTAAAAGAATCGCAAGAAAACTGAACGGGAATTCAACAAATCACCATCGACAAATAATTTAGATTAACTACGTATAAATCGGGCAAAAACAAGACGAATAATAAAACAAAAAGAGAAAAGTTCTTGGGAAACTTATGTTTCAAAGCTTAACCAAAACACCCCCATCAACAAAATTTAGAAAAGTTATTAAAAAAATTAAAGGCAAAGAAACCAAATCAACTGTACAACATCTGAAAGATAACATCACTCTTATCACATCAAAAACTGAAAGTTCAAACAAATTGGCCTCCACATTTTCGAAACATTCGTCGTCTGAAAATTGTAATCCAGAATTTCTCAAAATTAAAATAACAACAAGAAAAACAAACGATCACATTTACCTCCAATAATTTAGACGATTACAACGAACCTTTCTCTATGGAAGAGTTAAATAACTCTTTACATATAGTAAAGGATACTGCCACCGGACACTATGAAATACATTATAAAATTTTAAAGCATCTGCCACAGTCATCGCTTGAACTTTTACTGTCAATTATCAATGACATAAGGGTGACTGGCCAGTTTCCAACTTCCTGGCATAAAGCTACAGTAATTCCCATTCCAAAGCCTGATAAAGATCACAGCAACCCTAGTAACTATAGGCCTATTGCCTTCACAAGTTGTCTGTGCAAAACCATGGAGAGGATGATCAATGATCAACTTGTCTGGTTCTGGAATCGAACAATCTACTTGCGTACGTTCAATGTGGTTTCAGAAACCAGATAAGTACTATGGATCATTTGGTTAGACTTGAAACGTTTATAAGAAATGCCTTTGCCAAAAACGAACATGTGGTCGCCATCTTCTTTGACCTGGAAAAGGCATATGACACAACGTGGACGTATGGGATTTTAAAAGATTTTTTTTAACATGGGGGTGAGAAGGCGAATACCTCTTTTTTATTGAAAACTTTTTAAAGGAACGCCAATTTCAGGTTCGTGTTGGATCAACATTATCTGATCCCCACGAGCAGGAATTGGGGTTTCCTCGGGTAGTATTTTATCCCTTACCCTCTTTTCAATTAAGATTAATAGAGTCATCTACGCAATTGAGAATATGGTAGATTCGTCATTGTATGTCGATGACTTTTTGATCTGCTATAGTAGCAAAAACATGAATGCTATAGAGCGCAAACTTCAGCTGTGTTTAAATAGGATTCAAAAATGGGCTATCGAAAATGGGTTTAAATTTTCAAAGACAAAAACGAATTGTGTTCATTTTTGTAAGCTTCGGAAACATCACCTCGATCCGGAGATGAAAATCGATGGTAGTCCTATTATAGTTGTTAAGGAAGTGAAATTCGTAGGTTCATTGTTTGACAACAAACTGAATTTCACTTCTCATATAAAACAACTAAAAGTTAAATGTAAGAGAGCACTGAACCTACTGAAGGTTGCTGGTAGCACCGACTGGGGTGCTGACCAAGACAATTACTCCACCCGTATAGATCACTTGTTAAATCTAAATTAGATTACGGTTGTATAGTATACGGTTCTGCAAGGAAGTCATATCTCAAACCACTTGATGCACTTCACAATAGTGGTATTAGAATTAGTCTAGGGGGGTTTCGAACATCGCCAAGAGATCCGATGCTTGTTGCAGCAGAGGAGTCTTCTCTTGGGAAGCGCAAAATTAAATTGTCTCTCCAGTGTGTAACTAAACTTTTGGCCAATCCTTCAAATTCTACTTATAACTGTGTATCAGACCCTCAAAATATTGAATTTTTCAGCCGATACCAGAAACATATTCCTCCATTGGGATACCAAGTAATAGCCTTGCCATATGAATCAGATGCACACACGACACTGTTCCCTCCTCATACGGACCATCGAGTTCCACCAGTACACGTGCTGCCTCACTATTGTGCGGAGAAAATTAAAAAAAACGTCAACGTGAAATGACATTAACTGGATAATGTGCAACTCAGCAGGTGGAAAATAAAACAATGGGAGATTTAATGATGGATGAAAAATGTCTACAGCACCCGGTATTCCCAGGCGATCACCCATCCAAGTACTGACCGGGCTCTATGTTGCTTAACTTCGTTGATCGGATGAGAACCGGTTTTTTGTTGTTTTATACAATGGTTTGGATTTTTTTCTGATGCCACGTGGAGAGAAATGTGCACAGAAATGATGTATCATTTCATGCCTGAATTTACAAGTTTAGTGCTGTCGTAGCCACTGTAGAGTGTGCAAGAGATATACCTGGAGTTGAAAAGTACCAAGTGATAGCCTTGTCATATGAGTCAGATGCACACACGACACCGTTTCCCTTTTCATCCGGAGGACCAGTACCGCTGCAGCCTCACTATGGTTCAGAAAAAATAAAAACAAATCAAGAGAAAATAAAATTAACTGAATAATGTCCGACTCGGCAGGTGAAAAATAAAAACAATGGAAGATTTAATGAAACAAAATGTCTGCAACACCCGGTATTCCCAGGCGGCCACCTATCCAAGTACTGAGCGGGCTCTGTGTTGTTTAACTTCGGTGATCGGACGACAACCCGTGTTTCAACGTGATATAGCCGTAGACATGAGAGTAACATTATTTGATGGTTTTATAATATGGTTTTGATTCTTCTGATGCCATGTGGAGAGAAGTGTGCAGAGAAATGATATATAATTTCATGCTTGAATTTACTAATTTGTGCTGCCGTAGCCACTGAAATGTAAGCAAGAAATATATATGGAGTTGAAAAGTACCCAGTGATAGCCTTGTCATATGAATCAGATGCCCACACGACACTGTTTCCCTCCTCATCCGGACCACTGAGTTCCACCAGTACCCGTGCTGCCTCACTATAGTGAAGAGAACATTAAAAAAAATCAATGGGAAATGACATTAACTGGATAATGTGCAACTCATCAGGTGGAAAATAAAACAATGGAAGCTTTAATGATGGAAAATGTCTACAGCTCCCGGTATTCCCAGGCGGTCACTCATCCAAGTACGGACCGGGCGCTCCGTTGCTTCACTTCGGTGATCGGACGTGAACCGGTTTTGGTTTGGTCATTTTTTAGGTTTTTTATTCATAAAAAAACAGTTAATTTTTACAATAAAATCTTTGTACAATATTAAAATATATGATCCGTTGTGACAAAATTGATCATCACTCACAACACACATTTACACCCTGGCACACGTACCCGACCCCCTGACTATAAAACCGACATGTAAGTCTGATAGTAAGCTTAGACATCCCTATCCCAATGCTATTTACAATTATAACAGTGCAATAGATTTTTCTTTTAATTACATTGTTTTTATAGGACGTAACGCTCATCATATACATGATTCCGACCTGCCGATAACAAGACTTTCGAATGAATCTCAATATCGTGTAAGGCCCCTCCTAACCCCAAAGTATGCATGTATCTATGTGTGAGTGTGTAAATTCTTATAGTAAATTGACGTGGATATCTGTATTTCTTTAAAACACAAGTGAATTATTAGCTAATATCTGCTCCTCAAATAATTTTGAATTGTTTATGCTGTAACAATGATGTTTATATTCTTTGAGATGAGATAGTAATATTGCATGAAATAATGGTTCAATTCTCATTAACGTCTTATCATAGAGAAAGAAATTTCTTCTGCTGTGTATAGCCATCCAAAAGCAGGTTAAAGACAAATTAACGAACTGGAAGTTAACATTCTTTGTTTTACTGTGAAAACCAAGCAAAAGACTTTCTCTAAAATCAACTTCCGAAAAATTATGGGAAGATTTTACAAATAGTATATACAATAATTTACGACATTTGCTTTGAAATTGTTTTAATAGACTACAGTCGAGAAATTCGTACATTTTGTCTTCCTTTTCAACAATACACATTGGGCACTTATCAGAACTTAAATGTCTACAGCACCCGGTATTCCCAGGCGGCAACCCATCCCAGTACTGACCGGGCTCTACGCTGCTTAACTTCGGTGATCGGACGAGAACCGGTGTTTTCAACGTGATATGGCCGTAGACATGAAATAACATTATTTAATGGTTTTATACAATGGTTGAGACTTTTTCTGATGCCATGTTGAGAGAATTGTGCACAGAAATAATGTATAATTTCATGCTTGAATTTACAAGTTTGGTGCTGTCGGAGCCACTGTAACGAGTGCAAGATATATATATGGAGTTGCAAAGCACCAAGTGATAGCCTTGTCAATTGAGTCAGATGCACACACCACACAGTTTCCTTCCTCATCCGGACCACTGAGTTCTACCAGTTCCCATACTGCCTCAATATTGTGGAGAGAAAATAAAAACAAAACTTCAAGGGGAAATGAAATTAACTAGATAATGTGCAACTCGGCACCTGGAAAATAAAAACAATGGAAGGTTTAATGAATCAAAATGTCTACAGCACCCGGCATTCCCAGACGGTCATTCATCCAAGCACTGACCGGGCTCTACGTTGCTTAACTTCGGTGATCGGCCGAGAACCGGTGTTTTCAACGTGATATTCCGTAGACATGAGAGTAACATTATTTGATGGTTTTATACAATGGTTTTGAATTTTCCTGATGACACGTATATAGAAATGTGCACAGGAATGATGTATAATTTCATGCTAGAATTTACAAGTGGAGTTAGTACGCGGGGAGTCTGGCAGTTGCTCACCGCTAACCGGTGGTTCTGCCCTGGTACTCCGGCTTCTCCACCATTAAAACTGTTCGACACGAGTTGTCCCTGGCTGTTGAATGTATCGCTAAACTCCAATAAATGCGTATATATATAACTTTATTAATTCAGGCCTCGTCATGATGCTGGATTGGAAAGCAGTCTCCCGGGTCTCAGTGTGCCAGGATGTAACGGTATTTGAAAGATATAAATGTTAGATCAGTTGTGTGTTAACCCTTTACCTAATATGAGAAGCCGACGACACTTGCAAACAAAATTCTTGAATTGCTAATTGTTTTCATTTTTGTCTCAGAAACATAGGTTATGACCCCTCATTAAAACGAGCCCGCTCAGCTCGTTTCAAAGAGGGGTCATAACCTATGTTTCTGAAAGAAATAATAAAAAAAATGAAAATTAATTGGCGCTTTTTGTGAATAGCGCTGGCCGGTTTTGGCCGTTACGTTGGGTAAAGGGTTACGGAAACACATTTCTGTGCTGTGTCTTTCGTTTACCACAGAATAATGAAGACACTAATTATAATCCACTTTACGTTGCATGACCTAAAATGTTTACTAAGTTGCTTTAATAGTATTTCTGGGTCTTTTTTATTGATTCAGCCAAACAGACGCATCGCTGTTGTATAGACAAGATATGTGGCTGTTAGACGGTGCAATCTCTACAACTTGAAAAGCGGTTTGGTTCAATTCGTGATTCGATCAGATTCGAAATGCGCTAACTTATTCGATTCGAGATTCAATTCGGCCCGAAATTTGAGATCAACTAGTATCCTGTTACACAAACACATTTATACACTGTTTTGTTATTTCACCATTGAATAATGAATTCACCAAGATATCAGTTATAATCCAATTTACATTGGGTAACCTATAAAGTACTAGTCAGTTTTAAAAGTATGCGTTTACTCCACTAGATGTCAGTGCAGGCATCTCCTTGCGGTCTTCTTGTGCCAGTTCTTCTTGTCCTTTTCCCGCAGAAGATAGCAAGAAACTCATTTCGAAAGGTTGTTCCACTCAGACAGTATATAAAGAAATTTATAACATTATTGGAATGCATTAACATCTGAAGCAACACCCATGATAGTTTATGTACAGCTTTCGCATACGGGTGTTCGGTGTTCGAATAATTGAAACCAATCACATACACGGTCACAGGTAACGTGGTCAAAAAGAATGCTGTATTCAAAATAAGTATAGTCTTCACAAGAGATGATGTTCTGTTCTGATAGTTATTTTGAGCATGTTGTCCGACTGTAGAGATTGTGTAAATGTCCAGTCTTTTCGTACTTTTCATTACTTGTAACATAATAGTCCCGTTTCCGATTAAAATAATGATGAACGGAATAACACTGAAAATACACAAGTCTATCCATGGCCAGATAGTCTTATAGAATTTCATGTAACTTGGTTTATCTGAAAAGCAAACGAAAAAGTCGTCTGCTGGTCCATCAACATCGTCGATGCCGTATAATACGTGAGCGTTTATCAAAAATAATACAACGAGAAGAGCAACATTGATGAGTGCTAGCCGACATCTGTTCCAGACTTGCATTTTGTTAGGGAACAAAATGGACAACGCACGGTATACAGTTAGGGATACCAGTGTCCACACCGAGATATCTGTAGAACAATATGCGAGAAATCTAAAGAACCTGCACGATGCGACGTTCAAATGAATAAATGGTACTTTAAGGAACCATCTGGGAAGTAAGCTTGTGTATAACGAAGCATTATCAGCCACGGCGAGGATAATGAAAAACAACGATATATTAGAACGGCGCAAATGTTTTCTTGTAAAAACAATTATGGAAATTGAATTTCCAGTTGTACCAACTATTATTAAAATAGGTGAAACGATGTTCCATATCCACACACTAATTATGTACTCATTATAATGAGTGTAACTCAAATGTTGTGTAGTATTGTTTGTAAAATAACTCATCTGATCGTCAAAACTGGTTACACTACAGCTTTTCCTAAATTTTCTGCTGTCGAACTGTTGAGTTTGAAATCGAATACTATTATGGCAGTTCTTAATAATATGTATAAGGGTCAACTGAATTGACTTTTTCTCATTTAATTCATGTTGCCTCTGCAGTACTCCTTATTTTGGTGGCTATATCGCACTAACACATCTTTTCCGACAACCAATATGCAAAGAATAATGAGATTTTCTATTCTAAAACATGAACGGGTAGACGTCAACTCAGTTTGCGTTTGGATATGTCTTCTCAAATTGGCACGCACGCCAGTTAGATCCAGGTAGTATGGTCAATAAAGGAGCAAGCTGCAAAATAAAATTGGAACATATATGCACATTCCGATTAGTTTATAGTTCAACAAGATGTCCGAAACATTATTTTTTATTTTTCTTTCCTAAATTTCATTTTTATCTAAATTTAAAAAAAAATAATGGAAGGGAAGCCGAAGTTACGAAGTCAGGAAAACGCTGGCATAAAGACAGACCCACTGTTTTTTTTAAAGTTTCACTGCATCCACATGCTGAAAGTAGAATTTCACTACACTGGGTTGGAAAATCAACCAAGAGTGTTTCAAGAGTTGAAAATTCTCTTCACACGATCTTATGAGATAAATGGATTTCCACTAAAACGAAGTGAAAAGAAGCAATAAGTGTACTGTAATGGAAATAAACCATAAAACACAACATGAAGAAGGTTGACAGGCGAGGATGCCTTTTCCGATGAGAGACGATTTGTAGTTGAGTGACATTATTAGTTACCCCGTGTCTGATCACGTGGTACGGGTTTTTACCTACCCGAAGTCTACCGAAGACTTCGGGTAGGTAAAAACCCGTACCACGTGATCAGACACGGGGTAACGAATTTATCTATTGACTTTCCGTTTTAGAAGTAAAATCTATTTCATGTGTGAACACACACAGCATGAGATCTTTTATCTTCCATTGTTGAGCCATACAGGTTTCTGTGGGATTTTTGTGCAAAAAAGTTTTTGTGACAATATGCCGATATGACAAGTATAAAAAAATATTGAATTTCTTTTTTCTTTTTTGTCTCAAAAACGTAGCTTATGAACCCCACATTGGAGGGTACTCGACAAGCTCATTCCAATAAGGGGTCATGAGCTATATTTTGGAGATAAAAAATTAAAATATAGTACATGTACACTGTAAAACTGGAATGACGCGTCTTCTACGGGGTATGGACAATTTGTAGATTTCGGAACGAGGCTTCCACCGGGTATTGGAAATTTGTCAGTGGCTGGGCGGACGTATCGTGGGTTTCAATGAATATGGTCTCATACCACGTATCTATCAACCAATCAAATCAAAAAAATAACTTTAGTCAATAGATAATGGAACAACTTTAGCCATCTTCATTTTGTCAGGAACAACACCTTGAGTAAACGGCTTGTTAATTATGAACGTTAAGGGCATGGTTTCTACTATAAACCCAACATTATGGTCTTCTACCCTGCTTACATCCTTATACGATTACTACTCGTCGCCTGAGTGCTAGAATGTCCTATGTCCCCTTTGGGACATAGGACATTCTAGCAATCAGGCGACGTACTGACTTGTAGCACTCATACAGACTTACTATCTCAGATTGCTCGAACGACTCGAATTTCATAGAGCAAATAAACTGTCGAGCAATTGGTCGAGCAAGTGACTCCACATACGACTCTTATCCTCGTCTTAAAAAAAGAGATTCCATAACCATAGACGTATTTAAAAAGGACTTTTCCTCGTGGGATTCTGTAAGAAGGATATCTATTGGAGGCTGTCTATTCGAGGATACAGTTAAAACTGACTTCAAGTCCTGTCATGAAGTGCGCACAAACAGCACGTCGATCTGCGCGTTAATCTACGCGTTTTGACACATTAAGGCTATCAAATGCTATACATACGGCCTGTGCACAAACAATGTTTCAGCCAATGGACCTCCGGGTAACAACTTTCTCTGATAATTACATTATAGTTGTGTTATCACAGAAACTTGAAATTAGTTTTGTTCTCGTAGTAGCGCAGTTTACTACGACTGCCCGATAGATTGACCTATGAATGGTGGTGACTGGTATACGGAGTCACATAAGGTTTATAACAAAATTAGGCTCGACTAAAGTCTCGCCTATTATTGTTCTCATTTCGTCACATGTGAACCTGCCCCCACCATCTAAGCACCACGTTACTTATTATATCGTTGTTAGCAGAGTGTGACAAAAATTGTTTGTAGAAAATCTCTATGTTAGTATTTTTTTAAAGAATGGACAAGAATACTAATGCGGAAAGATGTCTTGAAAAGCGCGATTATGTAGTTCCAATTCACATTCATACAGTATATGATAAAATGCCCCCAACGTACCTAATACCATTTGAAAAAGTCCGAGAGCCGAGTTCTTACCCCGTTCATCTATCTTTAACGCGAAGCCCGTATTCACGATGTGTCTGTAGCCAGAAGGTATACATGCTTGAGTAATGTCTTAACCGGAGTTTGGCGCCGATCAAACATTCTCGGTATGGATACGAAATTCTTATTGCGATTCGTATCCATTTTATTTTCCGCATGCCAAACATTTTATATTATTCAAATCTAACGTTCTCGTGTGAAGTTAAGTAAGGGCATGTATCTATTAATTTCTACGCCACATCCAGACCTAGATGTTGCCTAGAAATTATTAAATGCATGCTCTATTTCCTATATGTTGAATACAGGAAAAACTACAACTCGAGTAGTTGATTCCAGTCATCCGTACATCACCCTCATAGTACTGTGTCTTACAACATACCAATCATTCATGTTGCATAGAAAGAGAAGTTTACACGTGTTCCGAGAAACACTTTTTCTCCCACCACTAAGGTACTGAGGCATATATAAAGTCGTGTGAGACTGCTGGGAGAGATATGCCTGTCTCACCCCACCCACGTGGCAGCTACCTCACCCCACCCAGGTGACCAACCTAGATTGGCTTATTAGCATATTTAATGAGCG
Source organism: Pictodentalium vernedei (assembly GCA_031216915.1). Classification (NCBI taxonomy): domain Eukaryota; kingdom Metazoa; phylum Mollusca; class Scaphopoda; order Dentaliida; family Dentaliidae; genus Pictodentalium; species Pictodentalium vernedei. Next base: position 40,241,492 of record CM062288.1, read on the forward strand.
CAGGTCTATTCAATCATCGCACGTTCTTCTGTAAACAAACAACACGATGTCAAGTTTCGGAAGTATTAGCAGACGAATGTTTGTCGAAGAAAATAGAAATAAAAACACAGACTACAAAATCAAAGGACACTTGACTCTTTTTGGATAAACACCATTCTGAGTGGAGCGAGTTGCACGAAATTCTTGTCGAAAAGTTATGCTTATATATTGCAGAATTCATAATATGACGTCATCAGATTGTGCCAGTGTTCATTTCGCTACAAATCGTTAACCCCTGTCCTTTCGGCGTTGTGATTTAATTTTGTGGTATATACCCTTGGTATATACAGAACTTTTGTGGGTTCTTCCTGATAAGCAAATAGTTTTTTTCAGAAATGGACAACAACATTGTTCGATATAGCTGCACGCGCCCCTGAATTACTTTTGATGACGTCGGACTGTTTTGATGGGGGGAGAACAATTATCCACGATGAGGCCGGGTGTGAGATAGGGAAATCTCACCCTTGGGACAAGATATTTGGTCCAGATACTCGGCAAGTCTCGTGTCTGGCCCAAATATCTTTCCCTCGGGTGAGATTTCCCCATCTCACACCTTCACCCACCAGGGATAATAATAGTCTCTCCTACATGATATTTCAATGTATCCATAGTTTCTAAGAGTAGGTTTATGCTTACACAACACCAGTGGATTATTTCTGTCAAGAAAAGGAGTGTCAAGATAGTGTATATAAATATGTTACCTTGCTCTATTTGGGGAATAAATTTGTTATCGGGGGAGTAGGTTTATGCTTTCATAACACCAGTGCACTGCTTCTGTCAAGAAAAGGATCGTCAAGATAGTGTATATAAATATGTTACCTTGCTCTGTGTGGGGAATAAAATTGTTATCAGGGAATTCATGGCCGGCGATTTTAGGCACACCTGAACCCTGTCAGCAGGGTTTTCATACCTACCGGTTTTACACTACATCTGGGCGGTTTTTCGGTTTTCCGGTTAGGTTCCGTTTTTTTCGGAAAACCAGAAAACTGATCGGCAAGGCCTACCAAAAAAAACGGCCAGCAATTTTATTAAGTTTGTGCATAAATTAATGAAACTACCTTTCCGAAGGGATAGGGGCATTGGACTCTCGTCACTTAGTCAATTCTGGTAAAGGAGCAAATTAGTCGTGTTCTCATTCCCACATCGTCCCCTGAGTTCCAATGTGTTCTATGTGCCTACTGGCATATAGAACACATTGGAACTCAGCGGACGACATGTTCTCCGTTATTGACTTGTCCACTGGACGAGTCAGCAAGGGAAGGGAGAAATGAGACGAACAAATCGATTAGATAAACTTTATTCATTTGTAACCCTAATTGAAGTGTTTTTTCTCTGTATCAATAGGCTTAGCAACTGATTAATTAGAATGATCACAGCACAGTTAGGCTATTTAGATATGGTAAAGAATCTGAGGTATGGGGACAAGAGATTACATCCATTTATCGCAGGAAGACTTCCAACTTCTATTTTACGAATGGTCTATGCAAAGTCACGTCTCACTTCTTTATTGTCCACCACCCTTCTCCCCAACCAAAAACTCTAAAGTATAAAATTTAAACGCTTTCAACTATACATCAGAATGAAGTTGATTCGATAAGGTGGGTGATCCACGCCTTCGGGCTATTCCGGTGGCTTACAGGCTCGTTATATAATCGTAATTGACAAAAAGTGCACGTCATAATTTACGACCTGCAGGGAGAAAAGACATCCCATTATCACATAGTTCACAAAGTGTCTATTGTTTTCGACTGTTTTACATAAAATGTGGTGTTTCTGAACCGGGACTGTGAAATCCTCGGTCAGTTTATAAGGTAAGTGGCTGTGGTGGGCTCAAAAGTTTTGTTCTACACGGGAGTGCCTCTACAGTTATCGAAAGAGTTAACTATGGAATGCAATAAGCTTGAGTAAGACGTATAAGCAAGTACAACTGAGAGCCGATTAATTTCAGTACAAAATACAACCGCCCACATAGTATCTTCTTAGAGGAGAAGGTGAGTTGCCTTTCCCAATGTATCTCAACATTATCCGCCAGGAAGGTGAGAATATTTCTAGCTCATCCCTGCTGTTTCCACGGCTACTGGTTTTGCGGTTATTATTTAACCAAAACTCGTCAGTTTTGGTTCAAGGTGGACAACATTATACATTTTGATTCATTAGAAGGCTCGTTTTTGGAATGTCTGTTGTGGCAGATAATCCTAAACGCTGAGAAGAGTTTGTCTGAGTTCTCGGGGCGTATTAGGTTGTAAGCTATTGTAGTCTGGAACATGTCCCATGCACGCTCCATGGAGTTGAAGTCGAGTGAGCATGTCAGCCAGTACATCGACTCAATTCCTCTATCTAAAACCTTGATGGTGGGTCAGTCGTGAACTTCTCATGCGAGACACTGTCTAGAGGTGGTACATATGTTATACAAGTTTCATTGTGATATCTTTTCCCATTACAAATTAAAGCTAGGGCCCAAAACGCTGATGTGAATGCTTATTCAATGTGTTGAGCTCTATCTGTCACTTTGAACTTTGTGGGCCGTTCGTGAATTTTGCACAGGAGAACACCGTCTAGTGGAGGTACATACGTCGTGTACGTTTCATGGTGAAATATAAACAAATCTATTAGCGGGGGAGGAATTCGTCACATACAGGTGAATTGTGCACTTGGTGATACCTTCTTGAAATTTGGCACACTGTTAGTGTAGGCTATGAGGTTCTCAAAAACGATCGGCTACAAGTTGACACCGACCGGTGGCGACCAGTAGCGGCACAATCCAAAATGGCCGCCAGCGGCTGAAGGGAACCTCCTTTTCGACGGTCTACCGACTATACATCCGATTGTAAGGGCGCGAAAGTGAACTCTGATCCACGCACGTGTTGGAAACAGACGTGGGAGATGATGTAGAATAAAACGAGATTCTCTATACGGACGCATCAATTTCTTGGAACTTGAAAAGAGCGTTGTTTCTCCGGGATCAGCGTCATTCAGGCAAACCTGAATGACGCTGATCCCGGAGAAACAACGCTCTTTATGAAGCAGTCTCTTTGCCATACAATCTCTTGTTTGGCGTAATTCCGCAAGCAATTCTGATTTGTCTGTCGAAATTAATTCGAGAACGCGATTGTTCACAAAAATCATTCACAGAATGAGTGAGAATCCTCTTCGTGTACGGACTAGTACTGACTGGGAACGTTGTTGCTTTTGCCAGCAAGACAGTTCCAAGAAATTGATGCGTCCGTATAGAGAATCTCGTTTTCATGACGCCTATAAAGCTATTGAGGAAGACATAACGCGCTTCCTAGATAATGGCGTTGAGCTTCCATATAATTTGACCATTGATTGTTTGATGAGAGAGAGTGATGAGTGTATGTCGATGTCACTGTTGACGAATAAGGCAATATATCATAAGACATGCCGTGACAGTATTCGGACTCACATCGTACAGCGCGTGCTACACAAGCGAGAGCGAAATGAGGCAGTGGCATCCTGCTCCACGCTGAGTCCTAAAAGAACACGGACAAGTTTTGAATCTGGCTGTGACAGGAAACTGCCCCAGTGTGTTTATTGTCACAAACGCGAAGGTGACAGCAGTGAGCCTATTTGCAGATCAATGTCTGATAACAATAAACTCAAAATTATGGCAAAGGAAGCCGAGAACTGGGTTGTTTTTTCTCGGGTCAATGCAGCATTTGATTCCGCTGCTAGTGATCTTTACTATCACAAAACCTGTTATTGTAAGCTTGCCAATGAAGCACGAGCGGCTAAATCTAAAAAGTCGAAGAACGCCGAACATTCCGCGTCAGGCCTGCCCTATGACCCTCTCGTTATGGCAGAGCTCATAACATTTGTTGAACACAACGATTCCGCGATGAAGCTTGTCGATCTCAAGAATCTGTACAGTCGGAGGTTGAAGCAAGTCGGTTCTGATTGGCTTAGTGAAGAAATACATTCCACTCGATTCAAAGAACATTTGTTGCAGAAATTGGGCGATGGCTGGGACGCCTTCACACAGGGTAGAGATGTGTTTATTTCAAGTAGGTTTCGAGTTGGCTCCTTGTTGTCCGAATCTTCAACTCGTATAGTGTCTGAGGAAGAGGCAAAAAAGATAGTTGATGTGGGTCTTCTTCTGCGTAAACACATACTCATATCTCAAGCTCCTTTCACGGGATCATTTTCATCTTATTGCTTGAGCGAGCCTGTACCCAACTCACTCCTGACTCTTCTTAGAGTTCTACTTGAGGGCACATGTAGTATACAGAACTTAGGCGATGATGAGACTGTTAATGCCAAGACTCGAGTGGCTTGTACTATTTCACAGATGTTGATCAGCAATTCAGCGAAACGCTCCGAACATGCACAAAATGTTCACCAGAGACGTGACAGAGAAACTCCAATGCCTCTTTATGTGGGTTTGAAGTTGCATGCCCATGATCGTATGAAAAATCTTATCAGAGATTTTCATCAAATGGGACTCTCTGTCTCTTATGATCGCGTAATGGATGTTCGCAGGAGTTTCGCGAGAGCTGTTTCACTGCGGTTCAAGAACGAAGGTGTTGTAGTCCCAGCTAACTGCAAACGTAATGTTTTCTCGATAGGAACCACTGATAACATTGATGTATCTGGTAGATCTGATATGCATGGTACGTCCATCACACTCATTGGTCAACTGAGCAGGGACAATGTGGGTACTGATCCCCCACCACTGAGTTTAGATGTTCCAGAAGACACACAAATTGAACTCCCAGACGACTATGCATTTGTTCCTTTCGTTGAAGACTTTGGTGGGGACATCAGGCTTGAATCTCCAGATGAATGTAATGTACGGCCCAATGAATATGCAGATTTGAACGTGGGAGAGAATGACTGGTTGTCTCATGTGTCACAGATCAGCAATAAAGGGAAGGTTGATGGCAGCTGGCAGCTTGATGAAGTCCCTGTGACCTTTTCAGGCTTCTTTTCAAAACATGAAGATCAAGACAATGTCAAACCTCGTGCAGTTATTGGGGTATTCCCTGTTTTCAGTGAGCAGAAAGCGGACTCACTCAGTATGCAGAAGCATGCTATGTATGTGGTCAGGGAAGCTACTGCTTTCGTAAACCCCGGCCAGATACCTGTCATTGAAGGTGACTGTCCGTTGTATGCCAGGCAGAAAAAATGTCAGTGGCTGTTCCCAGAGGAGATAGGTGAGGATCGAATGGTGTGTATGATTGGATTCCTGCATCTTGAAATGTGCACCCAAGAAGCTGGTGGTAAGCTTATGGGTGGTTCTGGTTGGGAGCGAATGTTTCACCTCGCAAAGATATTCACACCCGGTGTAGCATCATCCCTACTTGGTGGGAAACATGTCAAGAGGACGCGACAGGCATATCTTCTCACTCTAGCTTGGCTTGAGATCCTCAGAAAGAATGCTTATGAGATTTACTGTCAGCAGACTGGGCCCCATGAGTCATTTGAAATGTGGGAACAGAGGATTCTTTCACAATCTCCAACTGCGCGCTATTGGGGTGAAATCGTTCGGAACTTTCTCTTGACAAGCTGTCAATTCGTTCGGAACCAACGAATCGGTAACTGGCCTGGTACACTGTGTTCTATCGATGAGTTGTGCAGTTACTTTTTTGCCCTAGGACATACAAATTATTGTCGGTGGGTCCCCGTATTTCTGAGAGACATGTCTCAGCTACCCAGGCGGCATCCTTCAATCCACAACAAATTCATGGAAGGCCATTTTGTGGTCCAGCGTAGTGAGAGGAAGTTCAGTATGATGGGTTTAGATCAGAGCCAAGAACATAGTATCCAACTACTCAAAGAAGACAGTGGTCCAAAAGGTCTCTATGGCCAGGCTGAAGAGAAAGTCGTTATTGAGCTTTCAAGGTCAGAAGTTCTGCGTGTTATAGATGAGTATGAATATGCAAGTTTCCACACAACATCATCAGATAACACGGAACACCCGGAAAGTTCGGTATCAGAGCAGAAAAAATTTCTGAATCAATTGAAATCTCTCCTCGATCTGGTGAATCAGGGACTCATTATCAACCCTTATGATGAAACTAGTGGTCAGCTGGTGACATTAGATACTGGTGAATATATGGACCCCGAAGTTAGTAAGAGTTTACGGTCATTACCCGAAAGGGGCAAGCATTTATATTCCACTTTCTTGAAGGAAAGGCTTGTGGAATGCACCGTACCCCTGAATGATGTTATTCCCAAGGCAAATATATATACCTTCCTTAACCCACCCCCAGCCAACCTGGACAAAGGCCGAGACAAACTCATGTCAAGTAAAGCAACTGCCGCAATAGTTACCCAGATGTTCGTTTCACTGCAAGCCCGGCCTGATTCAAACATGGATGAGTTTTTCATGCACGAGAATGCACGTGATCCGCCAGCATTATCCGATAGAGGTAAGCTACGGAGTGGGACAAAATCTCAAATTCTCAATTGTTTACCAGCTATTCCTGCACAAGGGAAGAATTCAGCAGCTAGACAAGCTTCAGTTGTCATCTTGGATATGCCTGCTGTAGTCCATGTAATCAAACCACAGAAAGCGGATCTGTTTGGAGAATATGCTCGATTGCAATTATTGCCATACATCGAATCTCTGATTAACACGAACACCACAAGGGTTGATGCGATCTATGACTGTTACCCCGAAGGCAGTTTGAAGAATCAGACGCGAGCAAAACGCCTCGGTGAGACAGCAGTTAGGTTGATACGGGTGTCCGAGAACGTCCCTTTACCTAAAGGGAAGAATTGGCAGGCATTCTTGAAAGTTAGTGAGAATAAAGACGAATTTTTCAAGTTCCTGTCTGCTGAACTGCTGAAATTAACATCAACATCCGAGTACCAGTTGTTAACGACATCAGGAGAATATGTACTATGCAATAAGGATGTTAGCTTATGTGACATATCTCCATCGAACCACGAGGAAGCAGACACGCGCATGATGCTTCATCTCAACCATGCAGTCTCACAAGGTCACAAAATAGCTTTTCTTCGCACGGTTGATTCTGATGTCGTCATTCTGTCTTTGCACCATTTCGCAACATTCCGTGACCTTGGACTCAGTGAGCTGTGGATTGGGTTTGGAATTGGAAAGGCATATAAAGATATGCCAATTCATGAGATAGCTTCACAACTTGGACCTGATTACTGTAAGGCCCTGACTTTCTTCCACGCCTTCACAGGTTGTGATGTAACATCCAGCATGCTCGGCATTGGGAAGAAGACAGGATGGAATGCATGGATGAATTTTCCCGCATCAACTGAAATGATGATAGAATTGACTGAGAATCCGCAAGTCTTTTCAGAGGATTCCCCTCATATGCAGCATATCGAAAAACTCACCATACAGATGTACAGTAACAGTTGTGTCAGTACACGTGTCAATGATGCGAGACGGCATATGTTCACACATGGCCTTAAGTCTATGGAAAACATCCCGCCCACCAAAGCAGCTCTGTATCAACATGTAAAAAGGGTAATTCTTGTGTCATCTTTCATTTGGCATCGTGCTCTGCAGAAACACTTATGTGTGCCAGACCCATCACAGTACGGATGGGAGTGGAATCCACGTCTCAATATTCTGGTCCCATTTTGGACTCACCTAGGAGACGCAAGTGCTGCATGTGCACTGATGCTCCACTGTAGTTGTGCCAAGGCCTGCAAGGGCAATTGCAAATGCTTGAAAGCTGGATTAAGGTGCACACCTTTGTGTAAGTGTGAAGGTGGCTGTTGTAACAATATTGAGTAGTATACTGTCATGTTAGGACCAGTCATCTCCTATTCTGGTATTTTTTTTTCCATTTTCGGCCAGTTAACACATGTCATGTTTCTAGTTGAGTTGATTTTGCTAACAAATGTTCATCCCATGTGGCTTGCTACATTGTCCGGGGTATAGGAATACAGTTTTAGATTTCGGAAAATAGTCTGTTATTTACTGCACAAGACGGTGTTAATTCATGCATAGCATGATACAATATCCCCAACTATTTTGCCTCTGTACAACAGTTGATACCTTCGTTCACCCGTGTGTTCATCTATGGTATCCTTGTCTTTCTCTGGCCATAGGCCACATGTGACTAGTCAGTTCCTACTCCATAGCAAATCAACTTGGAAATCCTTCATCTTGTAGCGCACTCATGTCTCAATGAATCCATACCTGAGTTGATCTAATAAATCTAACGTAAGGTATCAAATTGCCATACCGGATCATATTTCGATAAGTTATTCGCTAAAACATTTCGACCACTCATCGACATCAAAGGTCATGTTTTGGCTCCCAGTGGTGGCTATATCTCTATATCCCTGGTAAAGTAGCATACCATGAGGGATGGGCATTAAGTGTCGGCAACATTAATCCTGACTTGGAACACACCACATCTTAACTGGCCGAAAATGAAGAATACTACTTGTAGTCAAAAAATATTCCTGTACCTCGAATGACTGCAAACATACACTCACCCCTTCTAGTCCCATTTTGCCAATGTTCTATACTGGCAAGATAACATTGTATAATTAACAACGGGAACTAATGCATCCCGAGTTCATTCCAGCACTGCCCTTGCTGGCAGACGTGTCGCTATGGTGTTGAGATTGAACCAGAACTCCTCTAGAAATTTGATAGTTTTATTTTCTTAGAAAATAAATCTATCGAAAATGCCGGAAGTTGAGAATAGACTGTCACTTTAATTGGATTATCAAATGTCCAAGTATCCCCACTGCTGCATACTATCGAGTACCCTTGTTCATGTGTTGACAGGAATCTCTCATACCATGTTCATTTGACCATTGCATTCCCGAGAAACATTCAACACTAATTTATCTACGGACGGACGATCATACTGACAGTCAGACACACAGACGCACACATCGACGGAAATTCTGATCCCATTATCCATTAATCTTCACCCCAACTTGTTCCAAGGGCTTCACTCCATCATTCACATCAATTACAGCACATGTATGGTGTTAGGTTTGGAGCTTCAGTTGTGCGATCGGCGAAAATAGCTTTTTTTCGATCCGCTTGGCGGCCATTTTGGATTTCGCTGCTAGTGGTGGCTAGAGGATGGTGCCAACTTGTAGCCGATCGATTTTGAAATCTCTGATGCCTACCCTTACATCATGCCAAATTTCAGGAAGGTATCACCAAGTGCACAATTCTAGCGAATTCGTCCCCCGCTATATGAAAATATTGTATTTTGTTGGCCATCTTGGATATTACAAGTTTACAGTGTGGGATCAAACGGATTCGGGTTCAGCTGAAAAACATACCCCTTGAACGCGAAGAAAACATGTTGTCTACCCCAAGATTTTGGCATTACCAACAAATTGTTGCCAAATTTTGACACGATTGCGCAGTACAAATTTAAGCTATGCTGTTCAAATCTACTGTAATGAGCAGCACGGGTAGGTCAGACTGATACATAACAGTTTACATATGATGAAGTTTCAGTAGCTTAAGTTGGAAGGTCAGTCCTGTTTTGAATAACAATTGAACAAGCAACTTTATCTGTTGTACTGTAACCTTTTTATACGTGTCCACTTTGATACAATTTATTGGAGAATGCCCATTTGACATTGTCCAATACAATGCCGCAAAGCTATTTTACCGAGGTTGGCCATTACTAATAAAAGCTATGTAGTTTAGATATTCAGTGGTGTGCAAAAAGATGATGTTAAAGCTATATATTTCAAATCTTTGATGATAAAGAAATGATACCTTATCTATGAATGGGTGTCTGCTTTGGATGCAAATTAAATGGTTTGAGTTGGGAAGTCGGTACGTTTGTAAATGACAAATCAACAAGTTATTTTTTCTGTTGCACTGCAGCAATTTGTTGCAGATCAGCTCTGATAAATCTGTTGTAGAGTGCCTGTTTGACACTGTCCAACAAATTGAAGCAATACATATTTACCCAAATTGGTCATTATCAATGAAGGTGTGTAGTTCAAATCTACAGTGAAAAGCAAACGGTTCGAAATTGGAAGTTATACCAAGCTTGAATGACAATTCAGCAAATTAACTCTTTACCTAACATGAAAAGTAGACATAAGTTTTGACCCCTCGTTGCAACGAGCTCGATGAGATCGTTCCAACGAGGGTCATAACCTATATTTTTGAGACAAAAAAAAAATGGAAAAAAATGAAAATTAATTGTCGCTTTTTGAGAACAGTGCAGGCCGGTTTTGGCAGTTACGTTGGGTAAAAGGTTAATTGATCTGTCGCATAGCAACGATTTAGCAAAACTACTTTGACTACATGGGTCTGTGCATATTTAAGTTCACTGTAATGGGCAGGACACGTGGATCAAACAGGTACATGGAAGTCTACTTTTTGTTTAAACAATATTTATTCATTCAGTAAATAACGACATAATTATGCATGCTTTACAATTAGATAAGAAAATATACACATGGTAAGATGTTATAGAACATGACTGTAGCATGACAAGATATTTATAAAGTTGGGGATCTGGTGTAAGTCTTTGGCTAATTAGGTACCATTTCCCCGCAACAAACAGTGGTTCAAATTGTAAAAGCAGAATGTTGGTCAAGTTATTATAATGTCTAACGTTTAAACTGAAAATGAATAATATACATATACTATGTATAAAATCTGCAGTACAGAGGAAAGATGGAGAAAGGAGATTGGGGGATTCAAGCTTGGTGACGTCATAGTAGGTTCAGTGGGAACCTGCTAATTCTTGAGTGGAGTTTGTGTTTGTTGGTTGATGCTACCGCCTGATCTTCACCCCAGTCTACAGTCTTCACGGTGAGAGGCCTATCGAGGACTATTGATCTAGTTATGAGTGGTCGATCCTGAGCTCTGAAGATTACACTAGTTGAATCTTGCAGACAGAAGGATAAAGTTATGTACTACTTCAAATATTTCACAATTCTCCTTTTCGCTCAAATGTTCCGAGCCATAAAGGAGGGTTGTTATATCAACATTGGTTCTTAGTCTGCCAATTGTGTTTCTACGTTGATTTGTAAACGCGTCACACACGAGAAGATAATGTTCAGGGGTCTCGAGATCTCCGCATTGACAAAGTGGTGTATGGACAAGGTGATTGTTATATAAATGGAAGTCTACTTTTGATGCAGTTTGAGTAGTTTTAATTGGGAGATAAGTGCAGTTTTGTATAACAATTCACTGAGTTCATTTATCTGTCGAACTGTAGCGATTTGATGCAGGTCAACCTTGGTACAATATTTTTGGAGAGTGCATGTTTGGCACTGTCCAGTAAATTGTAGCAAAACTGTTTGACGGAGGTTACTCAGTACTAATTAATGCCATGCAGTTCAGATATTCGGTTAAGAACAGAAAAAAACATGTTAAAGCCATATGCTTCAAATTCTTCGAGGTAAGCAAAACAGCCCAGATATATGCAAGAATGTCTGCTTTGGATGAAATTTAGGGAGTTTAAATAGTTTTAGATGGGAATTCAGTCCAGTTATGAATGACAATTCAACAAGTAAATTTAACTTTTGCACTGTGGCGATTTGATGCAGGTCAACTTTGACTCAATGTATTGGAGAGTGCCAGTTTGGCGAAGGTATTTTACAAAGGTTCCTCATTACTAATAACAGCCATGTAGATCCGACATTCAGTGGTTAAGACCAGATCTACGCATGAATGTCTGCTCTGGATGAAAATGAAATAGTTTGAGTTGGAAATTCGATCCATTTTTAAATGACAAATTAACAGGTTAATTTTTATCGCACTTCTGTAATTCGTTGTAGTTCAGCTTTGATACAATTTGTTGGGGAGTGTCTGTTTGACACTATCCAACAAAGTGAAGCGAAATGTATTTACCAAAATTGGTCATTATCAATAAAAATCTGCATAGTTCAAATCTGCAGTGACAAAAACCCAAAATGATATCAAATAGTTCTAGTTGAGAAGTTATTCCATGTTGGGGTGACAATTCAACAAGTAAATCTAACTGTTGCACTGTGGCGATTTGATGCAGGTCAACTTTGATACAATTTAATGGAGAGGTCCAATTTTGAGACTGTACAATAATTTGTGGCAAATCTATTTTACCATGGTTCCTCATTACGAATACAAGCCATGTTGTTCAGATATTCACTGCTTAGCAAAATTACCAAGTTAACCCTTTACCCAACGTAACGGGGCAAACCGGCCAGTGCTATTCACAAAAATCACCAATTATTATTTTTTTCATTTTTGTCTCAAAAACATAGGTTATGACCCCTCTTTGGAATGAGCTCGTCGAGCTCGTTCCAATGAGGGGTCATAACCTATGTTTTTGAGACAAAAAATGGTTATTCAAGAATTCTGTTTGCAAGTGTCGTCTGCTATTCCTGTTAGGTAATGGGCTAAAGCAATATACTTGAAATCTTTGGTGGTAAGCAAATAATACCAGCTCTATGCATGAATGTCTGTTTTGGATGAAAATGAAACAGTCTAAGTTGGAAAGTCGGTCCATTTTTAAATTACAATCAAATAGTTGAATTTTTTATCGCACCTCTGTAATTCGTTGTAGTTCAGCAATGATACAATTTGTTGTGGAGTGCCTGTTTTGGCACTACCCAATAAATTGCAGCGAAACTGATTCACAAAAAATGGTCTTTGATACAATTTGTCGGAAAGTACTTAGTTGGCACTATCCATAAAATGTAGCAAAACTTGTTTGCCTAGATTGGCCAGCACAAATGTAAGCTATGTTGTTCAAATCTCCTGTAATGAGCAGGACACGTGGATCAACTGCTACATGAAAGTCAAGTTTAAGTATTTTCAGTTGGGAGATCAGTCCAGTTTTGAATGGCAATTTAACAAGTTAAGTTATCTGTCGAACTTTAGCCGTTTGAGGCAGGTCAACTTTGATACAATTCATTGTGTAGTAACCACTTGGCACTGCCCAATAAATTGTAGCACAACTACTTCACCGAGGTTTGTCATAACTAATTAATGCCATGTAATTTATATATTCTGTGGTTAGCAAGAAGACCAAATTTAATAAGCCCGAGGGTCTGCTTTGGATGAAAAGCAAATAGTTTGGGTTGGGAAATCGGTCCAATTCTGAATGACGAATCAGCAGCGATTTGATGCAGGTCAACTTTCATACAATTTATTGTAGAGTATCCATTTGGCCCTGTCCGATAAAATGTAGCAAAACTATTTTACCAATATTGTTGCTAACAGATGTCCCCCTGTTATTATCTAGTACTAACGTGTTAGGAATTTCATTAGTACCTGCTGTTTTGTCATTCGTAAACTTGGTGACTGCATTTCGTGATTCCCCACCTCAATTTTTCTGCATATAACATCCGATAATTTTTCTTCGCTATCCATCATATATTCCAGATGAACACATTCCCCTATCTTCTATCATTTGCCGTCTCACAGAGACAGCACCCCCAATATTCTATCACTTGTCCTATCCCAATACTTGACGATTTCTCCTGCTATACTGTCAGGATCGTCAGTGCTTTTGCCATCAACCTTTATAATTGCTACGGTATTGCCTTTGTTAGTTTTATTTACCCATTTCCAGAATATTCTGGAAATTTACTTCATGTTTTTCGAATTGCTTTAATGAGATTGCAAATTTCACACTTTCCTATTTTGTCTTTGATTATAGTAAACTTCGTTCTTTCTTCCTCATGTACTTCATTGGACCTTCTAGTGACTGTATTATTCCCCCCCCCTCCCCCTCCTTAAGTTTTCTACTCCTTCCGCAGCACCTGTTCTTCCTCTCCTTTATTTCCTGCTTGGTCTCATTATTTACTTCATATCCCACTGCATGTCCTGCACAAATGCACCCTACGCTTTCCCATGCCAGCATCTTTTAGAGTTGTCACTACTGAATCTGACCATTCATGAACGTTACGGATGATCTCTGTTTGACACATTTTCTAGCTTTGATTTTAAATTCTTCAAAAAATGCCTCAGTCTGCTTCTTTTCCCAGCTTCCGAATGTCCTCAAAGATCGCCCTTTGTTTTGCTGTTCTATTGTCACTAACCCTTACTGATATCAGTTTGTGATCCTTATCTTGCTCAGAATTTCTTATATCGTCTATTTCCATGTCCTTGGCCTCCTTCTCATGCTTTGGATCAGTGAGTACATGGTTGATTATTGTCTTTCCGTTGTTCCTTTCCAAAGTCCATTTCCCTTTACACTTCGCATCCCTAGTCAAAATCTTCGGGCCGGGTTCATTTGTAGTCTGTAGTTCCTCCTATTCACGTTAATTTTCTTGCTCCCCCCCCCCACCCACTATGCCCTCTCCCCGACCACAATGTATACATTACAATCTCCCATTAGTACAACATGGAAACCCCTAATGTCCAGTTCAGTCATATCATGAGTGTCGTATATATTCGATCAACTCACAAAGGCTTGCTCCCTTGAACTGCCAAATATACAACCCCGATTGCGACACTTCTGTTTTTCATCTTGATTTTTCTCCATATTATTTCGCTTTCTTCTTGATTTGTTGTATTAATTAATAAGTCCCCGATTCTCACAATGGCAAACTCCTTGAAAAACATACCTACATCCCTCGCTTTCTCTAGTCTTCTTAGTGCCCAACTCCAATCCACAAATACCTCTATATCTGGTCAGTAGGTTTATCCAGTCTAATCCAGGCCTTGTCATATCTGTCCTCCACTAAGGATGTAATTTCGCTTACTTTCTGACGGACATACTGAATGTTGCTGTATCCCAATTTGAAAACATCATCTGAGATGTTATTCTTATCTATTTGTGCCCCCCCCCCCCCCTCCGTTATATTGCTCTCCCCGGGATATTGCCTTTGCATTAAATCTTTTTCCACCCACCCTGCCTTATGCCCAAAAAGGTTCCACTAACTATAACATGTTCCTACCCAAAATCCATGCAGTGTTTCTCTAATTCCTGGTTTATCCCAATAATTCTCTAATTCCGTTCATTCCTTCCATTCAAAACTAGAAGAAGCCTCGAAACGACAACAGTCGCAATCCTACCATATAACTTGGTGATCAAGTCCCTATATGCACCCATAATATAAACTGGTCTCCTTTCATTATCTGTACGTACATGCACCACTACCAACATTGTCCCTGACCCTGAACCTTTAACAATACCATCCACTCTCTCCTCAATATCCTCCACCCCACCCCCTGGTAACACAGATTTGTTCGGTTCAGACTTTCCGACCACAAACTACCCTATCTAGCCACCCCAGTACTTGCCTCTACCACCAGTTTTCGCTGAGACCTTCTCCTACAATGACACTCAACCGGAAAGAGCGGTAACCGACATTCTCCGGTATAAAGGAAACATTATTGATGAAGAGTCGGACCCCCGCGTTGTGTACTTGGGCAGGCCACTTAATCCGATTGTCCACATGGGGACACGATGGTGCTGTGTACTAAGGCGTAGGTAGTAGGAGATGAGGTGACCGTCTCCTTTGGGGGACCTCATGGGGGTCTCATATGTGATGTCATAGTTACGTGACCCAGTGGCGCCATGTTGTGTTGTCATGGTGCCGTCATCCCCATAGTGATACGTGGTCCTAGTGCGCATGCGCAGCTCGTGTTGTTAGGGTGATACCTGTTTCCGTCGGCCATTTTGTATACTGGAGGCCGCCATCTTGGCTGCTATGTGACACAAAGGCTTACAACAAGACAGGGGTATGTTTGGTGTATGTGTTCCTTTTGTACAGGAGTAAATTTCCGATTCGTAGATTACCACAAACAACCCGACAATTCCTCCAAATCACCAAAAATCCACCCCAAACTACCGAAATTGACTTTATTTGATACTGATTTCCCCCAGAATCCTATTTAGGGCCGCCATGGTACCGAGAGGCCCATAGGTACCGAGAACGCTTCCAGGGGTAAGTTCGATTGAACTAGAGTAGTTTTTTCTGGTTCGGATTTCCCCCAGAATCCTTTTTAGGTCCGCTATACCATGGCTTATAATAGTAGCACGTAGTGCTATAGTACTGGGGGCCGTTTGGATTATAGCCAACTGACAGACAACCTCCATGAAAGCCTATATCCTTCCCAGATGCCAAGAATCTATCGAGTAGGTACTGATATGTCATTGCTCGAACCACTCGAGTCCCACAGAGCAAATAAGCGATAGAGTTTTTACTCGAACGAGTGACTCGCATATACGACTCTTAGCCTCATTTGGGTATTTGAGGATACCTATGACCTGGCATTCTACTGTTTGAGGATACCTATCGAGGATACTTTCTGGAGAATCCTTTTTTGTCGTATGAGGCCATGAGGGTCATGAGAAAATCCATCAATGAGGTCTAATATACTATCCCTCTTAACCTCATTTCTTTTGGGGCCATGAGGGCCATGAAAAAATCCCTCAATGAGGCATAATTTACTATCCCTCTCAGCCTCATTTCGGTATTTGAGGATACCTATAGCCTGGTATTGTATTATTTGAGGATACCTATCGAGGATATTTTCTGGAGAATCCCTTTTTTGTCATATGAGGCCATGAGGGCCATGAGAAAATCCCTCAATGAGGTCTAATTTACTATCCCTATTAACCTCATATCTTTTGAGGGCATGAGGGCTATGAAAAAAAATCCCTCAATGAAGCCTAATTTACAATCCCTCTTAGCCTCATCTCGGTGTTTAACAGCCATAGCCCCTGGGACTCCAATTTCAGCACCTCTTTTTGAAAAACGTCGGCACCCCTTTTTAGTCGTATGAGGCCATGGAGGCTATGAGAAAAGCCCTCAATGAGGTCTATTCTACAATCCCTCTTAGCCCCATTTCGGTTGAGGCCATGCGGGCCATGAAAAAATCCCTCAATGAGGTCTAATTTACTTAGCCTCATTTCTGTATTTAAGGATACCTATGATCCAGCTCTTATACAGCTCCTATCCCCTAGATGGCTCCTATACAGTTCCTATACAGGTAGTCTTACCAATAGCTTCCATCTTATCTCAAAATCTCCAAGGCCACTACTTGGCTATGGTCTATCTGTTCTAACATTAGCTTCTACAACAGTCTTATGCCATTGCGGCCTTATACCAGTACAATCATCTATTAATATTGACTTGTAATACTACTTCCTACCTATACCTATCTCAGACTCGACTATAACATCGATCAAGGTTGAATCATAGTGCTTCATTTCCCCTGTATATATACAAACGGGGGTTTTAAGACAATCCGTAATTGAGATTCTTATCCGACTCATTGAGGGATTTGTTTATGGCCCTTATAGCCTCGCACGAAATGAGGCTAAGAGGGATAGTAAATTAGACCTCGTTGAGAGCTTTTCTCATAGCCCTTATGGCCTCATACGACTAAAAATGGGGTGCCGAAGGTCAGACGTTTTTTTTCAAAAAGGGGTGCTGAAATGAGGGTCCCATGGACTATGGTTGCTAAATACCGAGAGAGGCTAAGTGGGATAGTAAATTAGGCCTCACTGATGGATTTTTTCATGGCCATCATGCCCTCAAATGAAGTGAGGGATAGTAACTTAGACCTCATTGAGGAATTCTCTCATGGACCTCATGGCCTCATACGACAAAAAAGGGATTCTCCAGAAAATATCCTCGATAGGTATCCTCATATAATACAATACGACGCCATAGGTATCCTTAAATACCGAAATGAGGCTGAGAGGGATAGTAAATTAGGCCTCATTGAGGGATTTTTTCACAAAAGAAATGAGGTTAAGAGGGATGGTACATTAGACCCCATTGAGGGATTTTTCATGGCCCGCATAGCCGGAAACGAAATGAGGCTAAGAGGGATAGTAAATTATACCTCCTTGAGGGCTTTTCTCATAACCCTCATGGCCTCATACGACTAAAAAGGGGTGTCGAAGGCCAGACGTTGTTTTCAAAAAGGGGTGCTAAAATCGGGGTCCCAGGGGCTATGGTTGTTAAATACCGAGAGAGGCTAAGAGGGATAGTAAATTAGGCCTCATTGAAGGACTTTTTTAAGGCCCACATGCTCTCAAAAGAAATGAAGTTAAGAGGGATAGTAAATTAGACCTTATGGAGGGATTCTCTCATAGCCCTCGTGGCCTCATACGACAAAAAGGGGTTCCCCAGAAGGTATCCTCGATAGGTGTCCTCAAATAATACAATGCCAGGTCATAGGTATCCTCAAATACCGAAATGAGGTCAAGAGTCGTATATGCGAGTCACTCGTTCTAGTAAATACTCTATGGCTTATTTGCACGGTGGGATTCGAATAGTTCGAGCAATGACTTATCAGTAACTACTCGATAGATTTTTGGCATTAGGGATGATATATGCTTTCATGGAGGTTGTCTATCAGTTGGCTATAATCCAAAGGGCCCCTCAGTACTATAGCACTACGTGCTGCTATTATAAGTCATGGTATGGCGGTCCTAAAACGGATTCTGGGGGAAATCCGAACCAGAAAAACTACACTAGTTCAATGGAACTTACCCCTGGAGGCCTTCTCGGTGCGGTACCTAGGAGCCTCTCGGTACCATGGTATGGCGGCCCTACATAGGATTCTGGGAGAAACCCGTATCAAATAAAGTCAATTTCTGTAGTTTGGGGTGGATTTTCGTGATTTGGAGGGATAGTCGGGTTGTTTGTGGTAATTCTACAAATCAGGAAATTACTCCTGTACAAAAGAACACACCCTCCGAACATATCCCTCGCTAATCCACAGTCGTTTTCTATAGGGAATTCAAGTCTGGGGTCATTCACCGTCTACAAGGAAACTCTTCAGGTTGCAGAAAAAAGCGATTCGAATTATTAGTAAGAAAAGAAGAATATCACGTACCGACCCTCTTTTTAAAAGCCTCAAAGTTCTTAAATTTGATGACCTCTACAAAACCCAAGTTCTGTTGTTTAGGCATGACTGGCTGAATAACAGATTACCTGTATCATTTAATAACATGTCCCAGCAATATACAAATCCAACAGGAATGATGACCAGGCAGACCGGTAAATTGCAACTTCCTTAGCCGAGGACAAAGTTTTCATCAGATCTCCATTTCCATACGTTCCCCAGATTATGGAATACAATCGACCAGAATACACAGAACTTAACCAGGCCGCAGTTTAAAAAGAAACTGACGGCCTTATCCCTCGACAGATATTCAGAGATTGTACGCTGTAACTTTCGAAACTGTCCTGACTGCGTTTAATTACCAGATAAGAAAATAAAAATATAAAATATAAAATAAAAATTATGCCTGTTGATGCCATGATCCCGTCCCCCTTTACTTTACTTTATCTCGGTTCCGTTCAGCCCAGTACAGTGCTTAAAATTAACATAAACACTTCACTCTCTCTGGAGCAGCCTCTTTACCCTCTGAGTGCAGCCAAGCGACGTGATCAATTGCCGATGCTTATCGCGGAGTGTTCCCCACTTATTCCTTGCTGTTTCAGTTAATTTTTGTTCTTTGGTGTACATGAATACTAAATTAAAACCAGTTACAACAACATGTGTAAGACAGGGCCTGAAACCTGAGATCTCTTCAAAAAGGATCGTGGCTTTCAGACCTGGCTACATTTAAAAACATTTGGAATAGATGGTGGTCGTAGTCATGTTCCATATATAACATTCTTTGACTCAGTACGTCGTGGAACTATGCTTTGTATGATACACAGTCAAATCGCTATAATCAGGTACTCTCGGTCTATCCAATATTTCTTCAATAACTGTGATCCTTATATGCTCGGTCATTTTGTTAATAATACAAAATTGCTCAACTTAAAAACTGTTTTTGAATGCACGATCTGCTGTCGAGAATTTTTTCTATTTTTACAAGGGGCGACAGGAAGACAGCTAACATTGCTATGTCGCTTCCTTGCAGTATAGCAAAATATGTTAAAATGAATTGTTTAGATTACCTACTGTACTTTATATGTAATTGATATCCTGTGAATAAAGGTGCATTGAAACTGAATACCTATGCCTTGTTGTACGCCTTTGGGTCAGATAGCAACCACGTGCTACCATAGAAACCGAGATGGCGGCCTCCAGTATTCAAAACGGCAGACTGAAACACGTATCACCCTAACAACACGAACTGCGCGTGCGCACTAGGACCACGTATCACTATGGGGATGACGTCAGAAAATGGCCTCTCACGCGGGTTTCCATGACAACACAACATGGATTCACGTGACTATGACGTCACATATGAGATCCCCCATGAGATCCCCCAATAGGGGGCGGTTCCCTCATCTCCTACTACTGGCGTTCTGCACGTTGATGGTGCGCATCAACCAATTTAACCCTGTCTGTGTTTCAGTGCGGAGTTACGATTTTGTGGAGCTGGCAAGCTGCTCGTCGTTGCTCGGTGGTTCTCTCCGGGTACTCCGGCTTCTTTCACCCGTAAAACTGCCGCCGACACGATATTAATTGGCTGTTAATGTGTCGTTAAACCATAATAAATAAATAAATAAATTGATGAAGAGACTATTGAATTTTTACAATATATTTTCAGTTGCGAAATTATCATCTCTAATCCTAAGGAATCGGCCGCATCAGCCCGTGCAATATACAAACTGAGAAGTTGAAAAAATATTCAAAATCAAATCATGTGTCTCCTTATTGGAGCGAGCTCGTCGAGCCCATTCCAACGAGGGATCACAAGGTATGATTTCGTTTAAAAATTATGAAAAATTTAAAATAATCCTGTTTCAAATAACAAATTTTGTTTTTCTGTACGTTGGGTAAAAGGTTACGAGTCAATGCCAAGTCAGGTTAACTATTCCGACTAAAGGGAGAAGACATTTTTATACAGACAACTTCACGAAAACGTTTTTCCCCAGGATGATAATAAAACTTTCAACTAAACAGAAAAGTATAGTAACGTAGTTACCACAGGAATATTCTAGAATCTCATTCCCTTCTGGAAAGTTTCTGGCACAAAACACAAATCTTCAACGTCACCAAACTATCAAATGTCGAGAAGACGATGCATTATAATAGGACCAGTGAACATAAAATTATGAAGGCAAAAATCGATTGTCTCCAGTGCGCAATTTGTCGCTTACTCAATCGATGTCATTCTGTGAGTGCGCCTTGAGTTGCGTAAATTAACAGGCACAGCGTGCAAATATGTACATACATGTACAAGTAACTTGCACACTGTCTGCGTAAAACACAATATTAAAACAGGATTTTCTTTGCATTATTCTTGCTGTGGCATTTGTTTTTTTTATTTCTTCTTTTCCATTAATGGACATATTGTGGAACAAAGCAAAGTTTGCGGGGCGTTCTTTTTAAAAAAAATATTTGGTTTGAATAGAGTTCGAATCAGGGGATTTACATTCCTGTTGTATTGAACGTATGAATAGATTATTACCCAAAGACTCTTGTGACGATAACGGTTTTGTCTCCCAGTCAAACGTCAAATGAATATACATCGTTATTACAAATCTTAACCCTTTACCTAACAAATCGCCCGCATCCGCCCGCGTAATTTGTAAATTGAGCAGTTGAAAAAAATTAATTTTTCAAAATATGTCAACAAAACTATATCATGTGACCCCTCATTGGAACGAGCTCATCGAGCTCGTTCCAATGAGGGGGTCACATGATATGGTTTTGTTGAATTTTAATTTTTTTTTTTTTAAAATAGTAATTAAAATAATAAATGTTGATATTCTCTACGTTGGGTAAATGGTTAATAACGTCATTGTCCATGTCTTGCACATTTGTTTGTTCCGTTTTGTTGGGGTTTAATGACGCTTTCAACATCGGGTCGGGAGGAGGAAGCCGGAGTACCCGGAGAGACCCATTAAGGTGCGGCTTGCAACTGTCAAATATCAAACTTACTAATTCTACACAAACTGGGTTAGCAGCGGTTGAAGGGAAGAGTTCCATCTACGTGCAGATCGCGTCAGTACACAGCGCCACCGTGCACCTACATTGGCAATCGGGATTACGTACCTTGCCCAAGAGTACAACGCAGATATCGCTGGTGAGCATCAAACCGTTGACGTTTCCTTTTAAAGGCCATTGATCTAACCACGGCGCCACAGATATCCCCTTGTTTTGCAAATATGTGTTGATATACACTGCATGACATTCTAAAGTCTGGGAAAATGTTTTTTCTTCTGTAGTCATTTAAGGAAAATAGCCTTATCGAAATGTGGCACGGTCGCAAGGAGACAAGGAATCATTCTGTTTCTTAGGGGTTAATTCGACGTCTTGATTCTCTTGACACGGAGTATTTTTTATTGGTGCTTGACGCCATATCATCATCATCTAAGGCTATATCTCGGCGATGCATCCCTACTCACTTTTGTAAAAGAGGTGCGTTAAACATATTTTTATTTGCCATAACTATTGAGCAAAAAGGGGTAGGAGGACAAGTGCTTTCCACTTAGTAGAGACCTCCGATCCTATAACATGAATACAGAAAATGCTACAATGGCGAAACAAACAATATCCTATATATGTAGTGTTTGGAATCTAATATTATTGCGCCCGTGGAAATATTTCCCACCGGTGGAAAGTGACCAATCCACGACGCGGTACTGCAATCATCTGTAGGAAGGTACAACTATTCATTAAAAAAGGAAATCAGTACACTGTAATGAGAGAAAAAAAACGTAGTGATGCAGTGATGGGTACGTGATACAAGCAATTCACAGACTATCATGTAAATCAGACTGATAATTGAAAGAAACTTGGAAAATGTATTTTAGTTATTTATTGGTGTTTAACGTCACAACAGCAATTAGGCCTATATCGTGGCAAGAAAATGGTGCAATAGAATACGAAAGACATAATTAGCTTGGACAGCAATGCGGAGTTATGAGTGTAATGAAAAATACTACACAAATCAACCTGTTGATTTTGAGACTTGAAGTTTAAAGAGTAAGAGTTATTTTAAAGTGTATTAACCCTTTACCTGACATGAAAAGCAGACGACACTTGCAAACAAAATTCTTGAATCACTAATTGTTTTCATTTTTTGTCTCAAAAACATAAGTTATGACCCCTCATTGGAACGAGCTCAACGAGCTCGTTCCAATGAGGGGTCATAACCTATGTTTTTGAGACAAAAAATGAAAAAAATAATGAAAATGAATTGGTGATTTTTGTGAATAGCGCTGGCCGGCTTTGGTCGTTACGTAGGGTAAAGGGTTAAAGAGGTTACTTTCTTTAAAAAATGATAAGCTTGTTTTGGGTCTGTTTTACTGCAGTGTCTGCTTTGGTGTTATCGGAGATACCAACATGTCCAGAAGGTCTTTCAACTTAGGGTTGAGTTAAAATAGCAAAGAGGAAAGAGAGTCGATTCATATACTACTCAAAGTTTGCTTAGCACCAAATATTTGACACATCATTGTGAAATTTGCTTGTGACATAATTGCGATATTTTTAGTGGATATGATTGAGGAATGTATTGAGATGGTCCCCAGAGTTTACATTAGCTCTCTTGACAGGCAGACTTTTCGTGACAGTCATGGAAAGCATGTACCCTTTGATTTTCATGATGTTTTCGTGTACTGCATACATGTGCATGACATGTGTAGGGTATTCAATCTTCATTTCAACACAAACTCTTGTGAGTTAATGATTGAATATGGAAAATGCAAATGTAGGTAGACATTTGCCTGAAGCAGAAATGTGGCGGCTTGTGGGGATGGTGGAGCAAGGGGCTACCCATCGTCAGGTTGGTCAAGCCCTTGGAGTGCACCATTCGGTGATCACCAGAGCCTGGGAAAGATTTCAGCAGTATGTCACACCGGTAAGATGGCATGGTGGTGGCAGAGACAGGGCAACATCTGCAGCTGAAGACTGGTGTTTGATCAGGAACCGCTTTGCCACAGCAACCCAGCTCCGAAATGACCTCCAGAGTGCATCCGGGGTAAACGTTTCGACGCAGACTATCCGGGCAAGGTTGCACGAAGGTGGTCTCCGATCGAGAAGACCATGTGTTCGCATTCCGCTGTCCCAGAACCACCGCCAGGCACGATATGAATGAGCCATGGATCACGTTGGATGGACCAGGGAAGATTGGCGACCTGTCTTTTTTTACAGATGAGTCAAGGTACAGCTTAGACCACACAGATAGGCGTTCTATGGTATGGAGAAGACCAGGAGAGCGATTCCATGCAGCCATTATTCCTGAGCATAACCGCTGTGGTGGAGGGTCGATCATGGCCTGGGGCGGCATCAACTGGGATAGACGTACAGAGCTTTGTGTCCTTGAACGTGGTACATTGACTGCACAACGGTATATTGATGAGATCCTGGATGTCCACGTCAGAATGTATGCAGGTGCAGTGGGTGATAGATTCATTCTGATGGACGATATTGCCCGTCCTCATGTTGCCCTTGCTGTCGGGGAGTACCGACAGAGGGAGGGGATTGGGAGTATGGACTGGCCAGCAAGATTCCCTGACCTCAATCCAATCGAACATGTCTTGAATGAATTGCAGATTGCAATTTCAGCCCGTCCAGTCTAGCCAAGAAGTGTACAGGAGCTTGGTACTATGCTGGTCCAAGAATGGAACAACATCCCACAAAGGACCACCAGAAACCTAACTGGGGCATGAGAAGGTGTTGTCAAGCTGTAATTAACAGTAATGGGTCTCATTCGCGATATTGAAGCCATACCAGTTCGCTCCGTCAACTTTTTGGCATATTGCAAAATTTCCTCGTTTGCCAAAAATATCCATTTTCCATGGTTATAGTAATCAAAAGCTAAAAAATAATGTCAAACACAAATAAAATTTTAATTTCTGTACTTAAATCATTAAAGATATAATTAAATAAAAATTATATACACTTTTCATTACAATATTTCAACTAAAACGTAAAACAGGTACTTGGATGTACTTGGTGCGTGGCAAACTTTGAGTTGTATATAATCCACTTCTTTCTTGTACATTCTTGATGTGTTCGAGCGTTAGTTGTGAAGATTTAACTTGACCCTTTGAGCCCTAGCGGCCGTTTTTCCGGCCTTGTATATTATACGCAATAACGTCATTAAATAGGATGGCTGTTCAGAAAATGTGTGGGGTAAAACAAACAATATTTTCAACGTGCAGCCCCGAGGCTGATTGGTCTACCCCAAATAATTAAAATGGGCTCTTCTAATTGCTGCCATTGAACTGGCATGGAAGATACCACTGTTGTGAAAAGGGTTAATGTGTGAAAATAGAACTTATATTGGTATTCTGACCAAGGTGATCTTCTTATACTTTGTTACCACCTTCAGATCCAACTTTATAGTTGTATCGATTGGTGATGTTCTGAATGTACCCAGACTAATTCTAATACCACCATTATGGACTTACTCATGTGTTGTGAGGTAGTATTTTCTCGCAGAACTGTAAATAAATCAATCGTAAACTAATTTTGATCTCACAAGTGATTTATACAGACTGAGTAAAGTTTTTGGTCACCACCCCAATCAGTCCTTCCAACTACCTACAAAGGATAAAATGTCCCTTTACATTTAAACTTCAATTGTTTTCAGTTACAACTGAAATTCAGTTTATTGTCGAAAAGTAAACACAGAATTTTCACTTCCTTAACAATTTTTACAGTACTTCCATCTATGTTCAACTCCGGATCGATGTGATTTGTGCCCAGCTTACAAAAATGAACAGAATTTATTTTGGTCTTCGAGAACTTAGACCCGTTTTTATAGCCCGTTTTTTTAATTTAATTCTTTGTAAACACAGCTAAACTTGCGCTTGACGGTATTCATGTTTTCAACCTGTGTTTTTGAGACAAAAAATAATTAAACGTAATTGGCGATTTTTGTGAATAGCGCAAGTCGGTTTTGGCCGTTAAGTTAGGTAAAGGGTTAAACATTTCAAATCTAACCAAATGATCCACAGTACTTCCTCGACTTCTAAACCACACTGCACACTCGTAAGTGGATTCCTCTATTCCAAAACCAGACGAGTTAATCTCTAATAATCCTTTCCATGGTTACTTACAGACAGTCTTTTAATGCATAGAGTTTGTCATTCTGTGGATTGTGGTGATCTTTACCATTGCTATTATAGTTCCTTCCCACCAAAAGGTGGAAACAGGCCAGCCACCCATGTGTCATTGAAATTTAATAGTAAAAAGTCAAGTGAAGTCTGAAGTAGATGTTTTAAAATTGAAAAGTGTATTTCGTCCTGATTATAATTTTCAGATGACGAGTGGTCAGGAAATGTTGAGGTTAATTTGTTCGATATTTCATTTGTGGGAAGAAATTAGTATGTTGATATCACGAAAATGTTGAATCTTTGATTTTGTTTCTTTTACAACAGTTATTTAATATGTTTCCAAATGTTGGTGATGGATGAGTGTGTAGGTTAAGGTTAGAAAAAATAAGTTTCACAAAACTTTTATTTTTTGCTTTGTAAGTAGTTTTGGGGCCAAATTATACGTAGTTTGTCCAAGCTGTTTGTATGTGGTGACTTATTAACTTCCTCTTCATTTTTTTGCGATCCATTATGGCCTGTTTCCAATCAATATCAACCCATGATATTGATTGGAAGCAGGCCATAATGAATCGCAATTTTTGAATTTGGATTTGCAGTGATTTTTGGAATGGCTGTTTTGCAGTGTCAAGCAATTCCATATAAAAATGTTCTTCTGGTTCAGCGCTTTTCTGAAACGTCGTTTAGTCGTTTAGAACAAAACGGCGAGAAGAGTCCCAATCATTTAAAGTTCCACTGAGACATCCTCTCATCGTCCGCTGGAACCACGCCTTCCAAGACAATTGGAAAGTGTTCAGTGTCGCATAAAGTTATCTTCGACCTTCAAGAAAAGCTCAAGGAAGATAGAAAGGCACACAACTGTAAAAAAACAATTGATGAGTTCGACCTATGCGATACGGGAGGCAGGTAATTGTCGGACGCATTATTGAACTTTTACACTGTTCACCCTTTACATCTTTTTGGCTGTAGGCGTGACCTCAAGGGAGAGGGTATCAGGCAACAAAATGTAAAGATTTAGGAGTTGACGAATCAGTAGCGCAAGTCATTCAGTTGTAGAGTTTTACGTGTTAAATAGTAAAAAGAGCATAACGTAACTGATTTATCTAACGGTAGGCGTGCAGCTAGAGCCTGCAAGTGAGTTTGTAAACGTACAAACATACATCTGTTTTACTTCTACCAACATGAAGATCATTACCAGCTGGCCTGGCATTATGCGAAATGTAATGCTTAAAAACTGAATGGTCTTGAGTTTTAGGTATTTTGAAAGGAGTTTCCTGTGGGCAAAGAAAAAAGCGGCAGATTTTTTTTGACACAGAAGACCCAATTCATTAAAATTTGCTCCAAAACTCCGACAGTTTCATTGGATTACATTGGTAGTGTTGTGATCCATGTTTAGATTGTTGTGGACGTATGAGTGAATATTTACGTGGGGCCAATCCTGAAATGAATTCAGGAGAGTTGTGTAGAGAACGTGTAATCGTAAGCTTTGTTTCTTTATCTTTTGTCTTTTGATCTCTTTATTGTAGCCGTCTCCAACTCTGACTCAGATTGTGTCGCCATTGTCTTTGTTTTTGATCTGGTTTTAGTTTGCTCGACCCATTTAATTGTTCTGGTTCAGGTTTTTGGGTTCGTTTTGTACAAATTTCTCGTTTTAGTTCCCTTTTTGTTTTATTTTTGCTTTTGTTGCTGAAGCAACCCACTTTGTTTGTGTTGACCTTCGTTTTGATTGATCGCTGTGTTCACTGGTAAAGGCATGTAGCCTTTGACCCAAATATATTGAGTCTAACATTCTCCTGATTTTGCTGGATATTTTTTAGTCATTACTGTAGCATATGGCTGTCTTAACATATTTATCCCTGGCATCGATGAGACGATTTTCCTGGCCTTTTGGAAACTGATGTGTGTTTCCCAATGTACCTTTCGATGTCGCTTTTTCTCGTTTAAATACAGGGCTGTCTCTTGAAGATGACATGATTGCCCTCACAATTTACACATTTTATAAGGTTGGTACATGGCTCTGCTCTTTGTTAGCCCTACCAGAACCATGTTCTTTGACACATGCCATTGGATTGCCTGTGACGATATGCGTGACATTTGAAACATAGAAGTGAATTTGAAATAAAACTGAACTTTTACGTTCAAAAACTCACTTTCTTCTAGGTGGGCGAAAACATCAAATGTAAAACTGTAGGTATTCGTTTTAATTGTTCAGCCATCTCTCTTAATTTCAATTCTTTTCACCTCTGCTACAAGTTGTGGTTTAAGTTCATTTTAACTTCAAAATCATCAGTACCAGGTAATTCTCTCGTTCTTACAACACCTTTGCTACTGTTTAGAGTCTTATATGGAAAGGTATTATCCTTTATTTTTGGGAGAACGCTTGTGTTTAGTACATTGATTGCCTGGCATTCTGTGTGACATTCAACTAACAATGGACCAGACCTGAGCATTTTGAAGTCTTTCACGGTGACAGCTGACTTTTCATAATATGCAAATGGATTAATGTTTGCGTTTTTTTTACTTTCGTCAGCCGCGTATATAAAGACGAGTCAGTAAATTATTTTGAACGAAATTTCCTGCTCAGAGTCTGTCAAAGTCAACTGTACAGAACAGTACAAAATGGAGAACTAACAATATAAACATCAAAAACCTCGTTTTTGCTGTTTATGTTGCCTGTTTTCCATGTTGTTATTGTGTATGTTTTTTTTTTCACACCATGACTCCCAGCTTTACTCTGAGCCTAACCTCGGGAGTTACTTTGAGGATATCCAGCAAACAGCACCTAGAGTACATGAAATGCGCACTTGGCCAGGGTAATACACACGTACACTGCTTACCGATTTACCAGTTCGACAGTGTCATCGTAGAGCATTCAATAAAAGGGCACATCAGACAAGAAAGACCATTGTTCAAAACATATTTGGCATCCAAGAGGCAGTGTAGCGAACTCGATGGGAAAAATATGAGGAAAGTAAAGAGTAACTTGATAAACGTAGGATAGAGATTGTAACAGACTGGTCAGCTCAGCGACTAGTTCGTGTCCCGACGTGACGTTCATTTTGAAGCTCCCCATTGATTGAACAGATCCTGACCCAATCAAATGTCTACCATGAAGTGAGGCCTAAGGTGATTTACTGGACAATGTCCTCAACGAGGATAGTCAACCGGATCCACGGTAGTCTCCAGCCACCCAGGATCCCATCATCCATGACCTTCAGCACGCACATCACAGGATGCTTAAAACAAGTCCGTGCCATTTAAGTCATGGGCTTCGTATTCCGACATCTCACAGCTCACCTGCTCATGCGAGCAGAACGTTCCTCTATCCGCCTATAGGAACCTGCTAACGAGGGCATGGTCAAAGAATATCCGAAAGATTCCCTAACCCCTTAGGTGGCACACAGTATATTCCTTCTTTATAGAACCGAATGAAGATATATTTTTATGTTTTTAGATTAATAGGGATGGGGATTACAACAATATATATGTTATTTTGTCTGACATTAAAAGATCGAGTGTAAAAGTTTCCTTCTATTTTCGTGTCCTTTACAAAACTGCAACCCTCTGGAAAATATGGGGCAGTGTTATAATTTCACTATACAGATACTATCGAAAGATATGGCAAATATTAAAAACACAAATCATTTTGTAAATTATTACTTTCGAGCTTTGTGTTTCAGAGCATAGGTTATCCAAAGTGGCGGAGTATTTAAAACAAACAAATCGTTCATGTGAAGAAAAATGGTTTTTGTGTGATAATTAGTCGAAACGTCTGTATCGAAAAGCGAAGAGTGAAAACGTTCTCAATCGAAAGTCCAACTGTTTCTATCGTTGCAGATAGATGGTTGAGAATGGTTGAGAGAGTTGTATGAAAATGCTCTTATTACCTTAAACTTCTCCTAACGCATAATAACCGTACGTGGTTTCCTGGAAATAACTTAAGACTGCGAGGTTGTAGTAAATCCTTTATCTAACGCAACGACCTTAATACAACATCTTTATTCACTAATACAAATTTTATTATTTTTCAAGTATTGCCTTCAATACATAGTTTATGGCACCCTCCCTGGAACGGGTTTATCCTGCTCATTCCAACAGAGACCATGCACTTTGTTTTGGAGGCAAACATTATAAAATGTTTTGTTGGTGTCGTCTTCTAGTCTTGTCAGGCAACCAGCAAAACGTAACGAATTAAACCGTCCAGCGTTATTCGCAAAAATCACCATTCAGTTCGCATTTTGTTTGCATAAAAAAGGCGTATGACCCCCTCATTGGAACCAGCTCGTTAAGTTCGTTCCAAAGAAGGGTTTCAAGTTATATCTGTGAGAAAAAAATAATAAAAAAATAGTTATTCAAGATATTGTGCATGCGGTGTTTCCAGGGGTCCGACTCCCGGTCGGGTATCAGAAGCCAACATTTTAAATTTCTCTGAAACAAGATCTTGACCTTTGAAAAACACACAAATATGAATATTCTCCCCATTTAGCTGTCACATTTTATGACCTAATTGCAAACTTTGTGTAAAATTGGACTGAATTAACTGAATTATATCCCAAGATAAGCCCGAAAAACTGATATAGTTTGGGGAAAAAAGATTGCCTGCAGAGAGGGTACTATCCAGTCGGAGGGTTAAGTTCTTCGCGCATGTGGTTTATAATCATAAAATATACAACTGTTCAGACAAGAGGTTAACTGGTTTCACATGGATAGTGCAAGGGACTTGGTTGTTGAATTTCCCCAATGTTTAACATAGTGAAAAACGGTTTCTCCCCGCCAAATGAAAATCCTGTCGAAAACTACCTGGTCTCTCAGTTGACATACGCCCCGACCTAATTGTGTCTTTTAAATCAGATGTTATTAACCATTTACTTCACGAGTCGGGTGCATTCGCCAGCGTAATATACTAGTCAGGAGTTAAAAAAAAATGTTTTCCAAAAATGTCAACAAAACCATATCAGGTGAACCCTCATTGGAACGAAATCGTTGCGCTCGTTCCAATGAGGGTGATGATATGGTTTTGTTGTAATTTTTGGAAACATTTTGAAAAAATAATATTTAAATAAATAAATCTTAAAAAAATGTAAAATGTATGTAAAATAATAAATCTTGATATCGTTTGCGTTGGTTAACGGATAACGGATATTTTGGGAGACCTATGGCATATAAATGTGTGGAATGTCCCTTGCTTGGAGACGCTATAATCGACATCCTATCAGATGTTTCAGTTTGCCTTTCCTTTCTTTTGAGGCCAAGCAGCGAACGTCTTTTCCTCAAAGAGTGAACAGGACAGAACAGTTGAATTCCCCCATAGTTTAACGTTGACAAATCTGATTTATCTCCGTAGAATGGAAATCCTCACGAGTAAACTCTCGGGGTTCAAATGGCATCTGCCCCTACATGCTTCCGCCATAGAAGCTACATTGGATTTAAGTTTTTCAAAGAGATATGGCCTCAATACCACGCCATTTTCGGCACAAGGTGGCAACATGTTTGGAACTTCCCCTGCAACCTGGTGGTATCCCATTGGAAGCCTTCGGTTATTCCCACATACCTTTGGGATTTACATAGATTTCAACTGAGAAGCTAATGCCTTTCACACAGAACGTGGACAGGCTCTGATTAAGAGTTGGAATTTCCAATGATTAACATGGAGAAAAACAATTTCTCTCAGTAAAATTAAAACCCCGACAAGGGCTCCCTAGTGACCTGGCTGACAAAGAAATCGACCACATTACATCCTACATGCCACTTGCAAGCTGAATCGTTCAATTACATCTCGCGATATGGTATCACTGCAGTAAATATTTGAATTAGAGTTACCCGCCGTGAAAAGTTGCTCTCGGAAATGATGCAGTCTCCAAAACTAAGCAGCCTTGGGGAAATATATTGTTTCAATAAACATTTGAAGCATTCTACTGACATCTTGCATTATTGTTGAATATTCCAGATAAATATAGAAGGTGATTTGATGACTTTTGTGACCTGAAAAATACAATTGACCTAAAAGATATGTGCAGGTGACCGGTACTTCCCTTCCTGTCAGATGTCAGATTTTCTATCTAATTTGTCTCTGATGACCTCCTGTTTTCGGGTCAGAGGACGTTGTCTGAAGGACTATACTTAACAAAGATATTTGAATGCAAACATTAATGTGATGAGATCATATGTTTTTTCGACTGTTCGTTATAATGGTCGCCTATGTGAAAATATTTAGTACTGTGATACCATGTGGCCGACACAACAAGATTCGTTTTACACTCGGTCAAAAATAACAAGCCTCATGCATTTCTGTTCGACAGTGTTATTTATATACGGACGTGACAACCGTTACTTATTATCAGTTCCTTATTCGGTATTCGGTATCAACCGAATAAGGAACTTGGAACAAGTAAAAGTTGTCACGTCAGCTATTTGAACGCCTTGGAAACAAATATCGAAATTTCTACCACTGCACGGCACTATCCCATCACATGGTTTCGGTTGATCTTGCATCTGGTTGATAACCACTATTTTTCTTTGACCAAGAGGGGCACACGTTTCACAATGAAAGTAGACCCGACCAAACAGCTAAATTTCCCCAGGGTTCAGGTGCTGCCATTTTGAAGCTCTTCAAAGACATCCTGTTTTTCATTTTGTGGCCAATATCGTCAACTTTTTTGTATTTGGGGCAATTTTCTATGTTTTAAAAGAAAAACTAGTTGAAGCTGAAAGATTATTTTCATGTAAGTGAATCTCAACTTCACAAGGCAATGGATTACGAAGTATTAAGACAGATCGCATTGTGGTGGAGTACGGGGGTTGGAATCAACGACTCGGTTGGGTTTCTTCCTGTATTTCACGTCGCCGAAGTTGTTGATTCCGGAACTGAGTTGTGTTCTGTGTTTTCTACTCAAATTAAGAGAACGAAGCTGATATTTGTTAAGACTTTGTGTCGAGACATTTCATTCACGTCACAGCGTAACGGTCAATTAGAAGCGTTCTTTCATAACGTCCGTGCACACAGACCGGATTCAACACGTGATGTACCTAATATATTTCTCAATCGGGTAGCGTTGGTTACACACAGTAAACGTGATATAATTAAAGAATAGTGCATGGCTTGGAGTTGACTACGCCCATATAGTGCCCAGTGAGGTGGTGTAGTTCCCGCCGCTTCGCGGCGGGAACTACACCACCTCACTGGGCACTATATGGGCATAGTCAACGACAAGACATGCACTAATCGTTATATTATATCGAACACCCATCAAGAAAAACATCTGTCCGGTTTGTTAATCTATTACCAAGGTAGCAGCCCTACCAACCAGCGTTATATAGAAAAAAATACCATGTAGTTTTTAAAAAACATTTTCTTCTTCCAAAACACGGCTAAGTTGGATTATTAATATGAGCAGAAGACAGATTTTGAATCGGTTGGCAAGGGTAAACAAAACATTTCCCCCAAACGGAACTGTGTATTCTAGAATCGCGCAACTCGCGAATGAAAACTAATATTTCCGAAATTTGACAACGCAGTTTGATAATTTCCACACATTTGTCACACATATACATTACTGAATGGGTCAGCACGGGATACAAACTCCGAAGATTCAACTGAATTCCATTATTTATTCGTTTACTGCCCAAAACATACAATTAAATAGCGAAATAATATGAGCAGCGAAACAAACGATTTTTCATATCCGGACGCGTTCTCATGAAAGGTGGACCCAGGTATGGATCATTCTCTTCGAAACGAGATATGGATCATCTTCTCAATGAATAAAACGAACGCCTCGAAAAATGTGACTTCAACAATGGAAAAGCGATACATTTTTCCACAAAGATTTCTTTCCGGGTCGTTTTGTGGATGTTGTGCCTCTGTGAATCGATTTTTAAATTTAGCCTGATCAGTTTTATTCGCCCAGTATGAAAAGAAAACTGATATAGTATTGTGCTAAAAATAGAAAACATGTAGTGCCTGGGTGTAGTGACTGGTCAGTTCTGTGGATGCAAACTACACGAAATAGGGTATCATCTTTCAGCCAATCAGAATGCAAGGAAGTCACGTGAGATATAATATTAGTTTATATAAAAATGTTGTCATTTGTTATATACAGTGGTAGGCCTTTGATATAAAGGCTGCGAACATTTCTTTATTGAAACCATATTGCTGAAACGGAAACGTTTGCGAACGAACGATTTTCTGTTTCCCTGTTGTCAAACTTTCATTGCGGAGGAAAGTCAGAAGACATCCGGACGATCATCAATATAGAGAAACATTCAAGTGTCATGTTTTCTTCTCTGTCATCAAATCAATGTAGAACTGATGGAGTTTTAAAACAACAATGGTATGGACTGGACTTATGAAACTCAAGATTCTGATTTTGAAGGTAGTGGCAAGATCGTTTCTTTGGAGACACATCGATCGTATCTTCATGTTCGTTTCTTGGTACACTTCTTTATCAGAATATTGTGGGACTATCGATGAGAGAAACTGTCTGTAGAAGACAATAAAGAAAGTTACTAAGTTACGATAAGTCCTAAAAAACCTTAGATACAAGCCCAACCCGAGACTTCTCGCAAATGCGCGCTCGTATGCCATGAGAGTCAGAAATCTGATGAGAAATCGAATGGCCAATAGAAATACTACGAGGATCTGTCCCGTCTTGTCGATCAAATCTCTGAGAATGGGTGATATAAAAAAATCCTGGAAAATCTAAGAAAATTCCCGGGATCATGCGGTTCGGACCCAGTCGGAGAATTCATCGCATGTTTCACGGGATGACGATGACTATACGGAAAAGGCTTCCAAAGCCGACATGTCCATTTCAGATTGTTGTAAAAATCGGCATGAAACGTCGCGTGTCGTCTCGTGACATATTAGTTCACTTTGACGGGAAATCTAAAGTGTGTGATGCGAACATCACACACGTCAACATGTGAAGACAATTGAAAACATATAACTTTTTGTCAGTTTTTTAAATGACTCTTCGACGGATTTCATCGAGTCGGCGGTGAACTCTCCTATGTGAAAATTCCAAATCGTCAGAAAATGCAAAAAACATGTATTTGTCCATAGGTGTTTTTCAGTGACTTTTCGACGGACGTGGCCACATCGGCGTTGTCCTCTCGGATGAGAAACATTTGCAACCGCGTGACATTTTGTTTTTTCAATCAGTCTGTGACAGAGGAAAATGGTTTGGTAATGATTCTTCGACGGATGTGGTATTTTGGCGGGGACCTCTCGGATGAGAGAGATTTTCACCCGCGTGGCATGCAGTTTCATGAATGCTTGGTACCGCGCGTTCAATGAGAGAGAGAGAGAGAGAGAGAAAGAGAGAGAATCGAAATGGGATGAGTAAATGTATTATTATACCTTGGGCTGTCTGATGTATCCTCTCGGAACAAAAGAACAAAAACTAACTCAACTACATCATGAATAGGTATTCATCAAACAACATAGGAAACAACTATTTTACTCGTTGACCAGAAGATCAACAATACGCAGAACTCATTAACGTTTGAATATAATATTGTGTTTAAGAGTAGATTAAAGAACAATAACCTTCGGCAAGAGAGATTCGTAAACATACTGAGATAGAGAGATCCGACTACTACTACATTCAGGAAAGTGGAACATGGCAATATTTCGGTAAGAGATTCGTTAATGTTCTGTGACAGAGACCCGACTACTACTACTTTCACATTTTAGAAGAGTGAAACATGTCAAACTTTCGGTAATATATTCGTAAACGTACCGTGACAGAGCAGAGAACTGACAACTATTACTACCACATTTCAGGAGAGTTGAATATGACAAACTTTCAGGCAAGAAATTCGTGAACGTCTGTGACAGAGTACATTTCTGACTACTACTGCTACAACATTTCAGGAGAGTGGAACATGACAGACATTCGGCATGAGATTCGTGAACATACTGAGAAAGAGATCCGACTACTACCCCATTTCTCGAGAATGGACCATGATAAATTTTCCGCAAAACGACAATACTGAGACAGAGATCTGATTTCCACATTTCGGGACAGTGGAGCACGACTAACTTCCGGTAAGAGATTCGTGAATATACTGCGACAGAGATCCCAGAAATACCATCACGACATTTCGAGAGAGTGAAACATGACAGACATTCGGCAAGAGGTTCGCGCACGTACTGTGACAGAGATATGTGCACTACTATCACTTTTTGGGAGAGTGAAACATGACAAACATTCGACAAGAGATTTGTGAACATACTTTGTCAGAGCAGAGATCTGATTGCTACTACTAACACATTGAAATATGACAAACCTTCGACAAGAGATTGGTGAACGTACTGTGTCAGCGCAAAGATCCAACTACTGCATCCATGAGATTTCGAGAGAGTGGAACATGACATACATTCGGCAAAAGATTCGTGAACGTGCTGTGACAGAACAGAGATCGGAATGCTGCTACTACCACATTTTGCAAGGGTTGAAAATGACACACTTTCGCAAGAGATTCGTGAACATACTGTGACAACGATCTGACTACAACTATTTCCACATTTTGGGAGAGTGGAACATGACAAACTTCCGATTCGTAAATATACTGAGACGGAGATCCGACTACGAGCACCACAACATTTCGGGGGAGTGAAACATGACACACTTTCAGTCAAAAGATTCGTGAACGTCTGTGACAGAGTAGCGATCTAACTACTATTACTACCACATTAAAGGAGAGTGGAACATGACAGACATTCGGCATGAGATTCGCGAACAAACCGAGAAAGAGGAGATCCGACTGCTACCACACTTCTGGAGAGTGGAGCATGATAAACTTTCGGCAAGTGATTCGTCAACTTACTGAGACAGAGATCCGAGTACCACCACCACGAGCAGAGATTCGAGACTACTGTGACATACTTAGGCAGAGACCTGATTGCCGTTACTACAACGTTTTGGGAGAGTGGAGCTGACTAACTTTCAGTAAGAGATTCGAAACTATACTGAGACAGGGATCCGACAACTACCACAATCACATTTCAGAAGAGTGAAACATGGCAAACTTTCAGCAAGAGATTCCTAAACATACTGAGACATATATCCGACCACTTCCACATTTCGGGAAAGTGAAACATGACAAGCAACTGGACTGTGAACGCGACGGATGGTAAAAACAAAATTATATAAATTCCAAGCCCGTAAAGGGCTATAACTCCGAGAAAATAAATACGTGGAATAGTTCCAATGAGAGATCCTGGATAGGATGTAAAAATCAATGATCGAAATTTGAAAAAATCGCGATTTTCATCCACGTTAATCCTATGGGATTTTTGATGTGAAAACGTCACGCAGTAGTGCAGGGTTTGGTTATTGAAGGACATGTAGCGAACAAAATCTCAGGTAATAAATCAAGCAGTTAATCGATGCGAGGACTTGATAGCTGAGACAGGTGGTAAAACAAAATGAAACAAATTTAAAGTCTGCAAGGGCAATACCTCTGGGAAAAACAAGCTGAATAACACCGGCACAAACATCGATAAGCGAGACACTTGCACACCAAATATGACGACATTCCACTGTGTATGTTAAAAGTTATCGCCTAAAAAACACATTTGCGAAAAATACCAAGTTCATAAAGGGCCATAACTCTGATTAGACTACGTCGAATAACACCAGCGGCGGCATACGTGAGGCCAGACAACGGTAAGATACACTTGTATACCAAATACGATGTCATTCCACCAGGTCTTTCAAAAGTTATCGCCTCAAAAAAACACATTTGCGAAAAATATCAAGTCCATAAAGGGCCATAACTCTGATAAGACTACGTCGAATAACACCGACGGCGGAATCCGTGAGGCTAGACAACGATACGATACACTTGTGTACCAAATACGATGTCACTGCACCAAGTCTTTTAAAAGTTATCGCCTGAAAAACAACCACATTTCTGGAAAATACCAAGTACATAAATAAACATCACCCTGATAAGACAACGGCGAGGCGATGTTATTTTTCTGCATTTTCATGCTGCTGGTACGTGTTTGTTAAGTTTTCGGTCTGTTGACCTGTGCCCAACAAGTTTTCTAAGCTCGATAATTTTTATAATACTTTGTGGAATGACATCCTATTTGGTATGAAAATGTAACTTATTGCTGTCTAGCCACACGTACTATGCCGCTGGTATTATCTGCCGTAGTCTTATCAGAGCTATGGCCCTTTATGGACTTGGCATTTTTTCGCAAATGTGTTTACAAACACTGTGGAATGGCGTCATGGTTGGAATGCGAGTGTATCTCATCTCTGTTTATACGGCGTTGTTCTGCTTATTTTTTTCTCAGAGTTATTGCCCTTTCCTGACGTGGAATTTGTTTCATTTTGTTTTACCATCTGTCGCAGATATCAAGCCCTTGCATCGAATAACAGCTTACGTTATAACCTGAGATTTTGTTCCCTATATATCCATCAGTAACCAAACCCTGCACTAACATGTGACATCTGAAATCCCATAGGATTAACGTGGATGAAAATCACAACAATTTTCACATCCTCTCACAGATCTCTCATAGGAGTAGCTCCACGTATTTATTTTCTCAGAATTATTTCCCTTTACGGACTTGGAATTTGTTTCATTTTGTTCTCACCATCCATCGCGTTCACAGTCCTATTGGTTGTCATGTTTCACTCTCCCAAAATGCCTTGGGGGTAACAGTCGGATCTCTGTCACAGTAAGTTCACAAATCTATTGCGGAACGGTTGTTATGTTCCAGTCTCCCGAAATGTGGTTGTAGTAGTAGTCGGATTTCTGTCCCAGTATGTTCACAAATCTCTTGTTGAACGTTTGTCATGTATCACTCTCTCGAAATGCCGTAGTGGTGGCAGTGGGCATATCTCTGTCTCAGTATATTCACAAATCAAAAGTTTGTCATGTTCCACTCTACTAAAATGTGGAAGTAGAAGTAGTCAGATCTCTGTATGTTCACGAATCTTTTGCCGAAAGTGTGTAATGTCCCACTTTCCCAAAATCTGGTAGTCGTAG
This sequence comes from Pictodentalium vernedei, assembly GCA_031216915.1. Lineage (NCBI taxonomy): Eukaryota > Metazoa > Mollusca > Scaphopoda > Dentaliida > Dentaliidae > Pictodentalium > Pictodentalium vernedei. The sequence continues at coordinate 40,280,411 of CM062288.1, forward strand.
CAGTAAGATCTCTGCTCTGTTACAGTACGTTCAGGAATCTCTTGGCGAAAGTTTGTCATTTTCCACATTCCCGAAATGTCGTGTTGGTAGTAGTCGGATCTCTGCTTTGTCATTATGCCTTCACAAATCTCTTGTCGAAGTATTGTCATGTTTCACTCTCGCAAAATATGGTAGTTGTAGGAGTCAGATTTCTGCATTGTCTTGTCACAGTATGTTTACCAATCGCTTGTCGAAAATTTGTCGTGTTTCACTCTCCCGAAATGTTGTGGTAGTAGCAGTTGGATCTCTATCGAAGTATATTCACGAATTTCTTTCCGAAAGTTAGTAATGTTCCACTCTCCCCAAATCTGGTAATATTTGTAGTCAGATTTCCCCCTCTCAGTATATCACGAATTTCTTGTTCGAAATGTATCTCTCTATCATCCTCTCCGAAACTTAAAAAAAAACATCGCATTCACAGTCCTATCGGTTGTCATATTCTGCTCTCTCGAAATGTCGTGGACGTGGTAGTTGCATCTCTGTCTCCTACTGTTCACGAATCTCTTGCTGAAAGTTTATCAAGTTTATCATGTTCCACGCTCCAGAAATGTGGTAGTTGAGTTATGTTTTTCGTTTTTTGTCCCGCGAGGATACATCAGGTATCATAACACATTTACTCGTCCCATTTGGATTCTCTCTCTTTTTGAATGCGGTACGAAGCATTATGCACAACACATGCCACGCCGTTGAAAATCCCTCTTATCCAAGAGATCCCCCCCCCCCGGATGGACCACACCCCTCGAAGAAATACGACAAAAAAAAACGTATTCATCTGTCACAGACTGATTAAAAACAAACAAGATGTCGCACAGTTGCAAATGCCTCTAGAGATCCCGGCGAATCGCCTCATCCGTCGAAGAGACACTGCAAAACATCGACGGAAAAATACATGTTTTTGCACATTCTGACGATTTCGAATTTTCACATACCAGAGGTGACAAAATCCATTGAAGTCACACTTTAAGAAACCGACAAAAAATTACAGGTTTTCACATGTCCTCACATTTTGACGAGTGTGAAGTTCGCATTACAGACTTTAGATTTCTCGCCAAAGTGGACTAATATGTCACGAGACAACACGCGACATTTGAACTAAAATGTCGATTTTTACAAAACTCTGTCATCGACATCTCGGCTTCTGATGCCTTTCCCGTGCATCCACCGTCATCTCGTGAAGAAATGCGATGAGTTTTTCAAATGGGCTCGAACCGCGGGATCCCGGAAATTTTCTAAGATTTTTATATCACCCAATCTTCGAGAATTGATCGATAAAACGGGACAGGTCCTCGTAGTATCTCTATCGGCGCTTCTATTTTCCATCGGGTTTCGGCCTCGAAAATGTCGCGTGTCGTCACTTGGAATACGAGCTCAATTTACCGTGAAATCTGGGTGAGCTCGTATCGGAGGTTTTTGGACTTCGAGCACAGTTTTTGGGGGCTCGAATTGTCAGTTCTATACCACTGACGTTTTTCACCAAGTACAAGTGAAAGGTGTGGACAAAATACAAATAGATTTAAGGGCAGTAACCGCACATCATTCTATTCAGAAAAAAACGAACGCTTTACCTGCAGTCATCGAAAACGGATTACACATGTCTTGGTCACGTTTTTGATAACATAAATTAAATGATACACAAATCAACAGCTCAATGAAATAAATTGACTAAATCATTGTTTGGCCACGATTGTATTGGTCACGTTTTTGATAACAGAAATTAAATGATACACAAATCAACAGCTCAATAAAATAAATTGTCTAAATCATTGTTTGGCCACGATTGCATTTTTATATGGGCTTCCATGCGTTAAACCTGAAAATAAAACAAAAGAAACACACAGCTGAAACACAACTAGAAGCCGCAGCGGTAATAATACAAGTAGAGCCATGAATGGGAATTACGCCACAAATAGCGCAAGAGCACAATATCATGACGTCATGATCTTTATCCATTCGTAAAAAGGCAATTCATAGACGCTGAATGATTGTCAAAATATATGCGAACAAGTCGGGAAAGGAAGGAATATTGTAAGATAAAGTGGTTATTACCTCAAAGTGGGTATCCGAGATCGTGTATTGAGGTCTCGACCACGTCTCTGGGTCATATATCGAATCGTCCTAACGGACTCATCGATATATGCCAAGAGACGAGGTAACGACTTCAAGACACCATCTAGGAAACTCACATGGTGGTACGCTATGCAGGAGAAGGAATGCCGAATGCCAAAATGGTTCAATGTTGAGATACGGGAGAGGTAAAGCCGAATAATAAAGTGTTCATTTTATACTTGTTTGGTTTATTTCTGGAATTAACAACAATTTGAACAGATAGGGCAATATTTTCCCGATTGAACAAACCAGGGTACACAGAGGATACTACAGAGCAGCGACGAGTAAGTACAAGACGATCTAACTTTCTATCCAGGCGCAAGCAGAGTTAGAATTAGCTGCAGCACGCTGTACTACCGCGTTTTGACCGAGGCAACCGAGATTAAGAGCCCTGCCCATGGACATAAGTCAGATGTTGCGTGTCGAGATCGAACCTATGACTTTTCGATCTGAAGTCCAGTGTGCTAACCATTGCGTCACCGCACTTCCTAGTACCGTTTTGTGACAAGGGTAAATCTGAGGGAAAAATAAAGCAAAGTGAACTAACATCAGTGATGGTTGGAGTGAAGAGATGTTTCATCTCTTTACCTCTTCTACATCTGTTACTGCCGTACGGAAGAATCAACTAATGTAAGGACAAGAGAGACAACCATAGATGTGCAGTTGCTCATTTGTCAAGGTAACACAGTGCAAGGCACCAGTTATTTATCGAAAAATATCAACTTTCATATTTGAACATGTCATCTGTGGCGTGGAAGCATTTTCTCTCTAGTAGGAGTCGGGAATTTTTAGTCGAGTTGTGACGAAGTCAAACTCGACTTATAGTTTGGTGAATGGCGGGCGGGCGGGCGGGCGGGTGGGCGGGCGGGCGGGCGGGTGGGCGAGCGGGCGGGCGGGCGGGCGGGCGGGCGGGCGGGCGGGCGGGCGGGCGGGCGTAAACAATTGGTTTCCGGATGATAACTTGATAGTGGTTCAACTCACATTCATTAAACTCCAAGGTGTGTTGGCCTTGGTGCGAGGAAGAACCCTATTGATCTTGGACTCACCAGGTCAAAGGTCAAGGTCACAGTGACCTTGAACATAGTATATCGCAACAATTGGTTTCCAGATGATAACTTGATAGTGGTTCAACCTAGAGTCATGAAACTTTATAGGTGTGTTGGCCTTGGTGTGAGGAAGAACCCTGTTGATCTTGGACTCACCAGGTCAAAGGTCAAGGTCACAGTGACCTTGAACATAGTATATCGCAACAATTGGTTTCCGGATGATAACTTGATAGTGGTTCAACCTAGAGTCATGAAACTTCATAGGTATGTTGGCCTTGGTGCGAGGAAGAACCCTATTGATCTTGGACTCACCAGGTCAAAGGTCAAGGTCACAGTGACCTTGAACATAGTATATCGCAACAATTGGTTTCTGGATGATAACTTGATAGTGGTTCAACCTAGAGCCATGAAACTTTACAGGTGTGTTGGCCTTGGTGCGAGGAAGAACCCTATTGATGTTGGACTCACCAGGTCAAAGGTCAAGGTCACAGTGACCTTGAACATAGTATATCGCAACAATTGGTTTCCGGATGAGAACTTGATAGTGGTTCAACCTAGAGTCATGAAACTTCATAGGTGTGTTGGCCTTGGTGCGAGGAAGAACCCTATTGACCTTGGACTCGCCAGGTCAAAGGTCAAGGTCACAACTCGACATTGGATCTGTGATCCTGAGCGGGATTTTCTGTTTTAATGTCTGTCCGACCACTCTAAGTCTGGAATCCTCTACCCCTCCCCACACCACAAACTCTTGTGAATACAATGACCTTCCACAGTTTGTATTAGAAAACAATTATTTTAGAGCAGATGGACCACTGTGTAAACGTAAAACAAATCTAACTAATCTTTAAATTTCACCTAATAGCTTTAGTGAAAAAAAGCCTCAGCTCCTTTCTCTTATGCATCTCTTCCCTACTGCGCCAGACATCCCGTACTGATTCCTGCAATGAAAGGTAGTTTAGACTAGTTGGTGAGTTTACTACGGCGGATGGAAACTTGAGAGGATCAACAGCGCGTGACACAGACTTATTGGATAATACTCCAAAGAAAGAAAATAGGGAAAACTCCAGCTGGAGATTCTAACCGAACACGAAAAACAGGAGAAAGTGTGACTCCCGAAACTTCAAGAGAAGGTAACCTGCTTATTGGGGGTACAATAGAACATTTCTCAAGAGGACTAACTGGAAACATACTTCTCTACTCCTTTTAGCCTTTTTTAATCAGAGATACACAAGATTACACACTAATCTTGAAACTTCCAGCCAAGGCAACGTGTCAAATGAAGTCATTTTTGTACTATATTATCGGCCCTTTAGTGGAACAAGGCATCGTCTGTAACACTTCAACATGACAGATGGCTCCTTGTTCAACTCTAGGGACGATACCTTCAAATATGAACATATTTAGTGGCGTTTGTTCCATCGTTGTTTAGTTTGATCTATTCCTTACACTTCCACCATATTAAAAAAACAGCAAGGTGATTAAAGTCATCAAAGTTCCTCCTATCTCCCACCAGATCCAACCGATGCGTCCTGGATACTACTAATCACCCCCATCCAAAAAGCCAAAAAAAAAAAAACAACACCCAAAAACAACATCAAAACAAAAAACGAAACCAAAAACAACACACAATTCCCAAGAAAAAAAAAACACCCACATGCACTGTCGTTAAGCTCCCCTGCACCTGATTCCTGCCTGTACTTCCAAAGTTACTTAAAGAAAAGATAAAGTTTTAATTTGATTGGTATTTTTCTAATTCGCCTAGCGGAAGAAATTCACATCAAAAACAAAATAATAAGTTCGTTTTTATTCTTATATGTTTGCTATAGCTCCTGATCCTGTACAAAGGGTAGAAATATATTTTAAGAAGAAATCCAATTGCATGAAAGAGAGTTATGTGCCTTTAACCCTTTACCCAACGAATTAGCCACATCCGGCCGCGAACATGCAAATTCAGCAGCTGAAAAAAATACTATTTTTCAAACAAAATATCAAGAAAACCATATCACCTGACCCTTCTTTGGAACGAGCTCGTCGATCTCGTTCCAAAGAGGGGCCACATGATATGGTTTTGTTGAATATTTTTGAAAAAGTTTAAAAAATGATATTTTAAATAATAAATTCTGATATCGTCTGCGTTGGGTAAAGGGTTAAAGGTAAGTGTATTCCAGATGGAGATTATCGATGTATTTGATAAAGCACCATATCACACACACACTTGCTGTCGATATTTCACACGACTTGTCTGCATGGCCCAATAAGTATTATACGCTACTTGCCGAGCACGATTTTTTCCCCCAGAAACATGTTTTGATCGGAAATCTGCAGCTAGAAATCCTCAAAGCTACGAAGGAGCTGAATTTTAAAAAAAAACGTTTCAGTTATTTATGAGGCTCCGTTTCGTTCAACACACGTGCTCTGGTTGCAGTACGATGGCAATTACTCAATGACCCAGATAAAATCTATCGCATCATTGATAAATAACGCTGCATCCACAACACGGTTTACGTCCAAATCTGGACGTTGGAAAAACCCCAGACGCCAGTTACGCAACATTTGGTAATGGAATCGTGAAGCCGAGCCACATGGATGGTAGATTTATCCTGGGATGCTAGTTCAAGATTTGATCATAAATCAAGAGCTTGTATTGTACAGGATGTCTTGAACATATTTTTTACGACAGAAACTGATCTGGTGCGCTGGAGTCCGTTTAGATGATGAGAGCATTTTAAACTTACCCCACGCTCACCAAAAGTGATGGACGGATGCGGTTGATCGGCTCTCAACAACGAGGTGGAATACACTAAATACGTTATTCTGATAATAATATCTTTATTATATACCTTTACAGCATGTTAAAATGCTTAAAATCCAATCGAAATGGGACCACACATGCGTAAATGAGTTTCTAAATATGTTGTGCGAATAGTATTCTATTACGTCACTACCTGCACGACATTCATTCGTCAAATGCATATCATAATAATAGCAATAAATACAAAAGGTCATCACAATACGTCATTCATTGATGAAGGTGCCGTAATGTTCAAGTTGTTTCTAGACGTCAAAGCTTTCACAGATAACACAAACTGTTCATATTTTATGTGATTTTAATTAATAGCATTTAATATATTCTTCGACTTCTGAGCTTCAAACTTAAATGTTTTCTCCAGCCGTTAAAACATCTGCCGATTGGAAACAAAATTTGGCTATTATTTCTGGAACATAACGATTACTTCCCTGGACGCAGCGCTAAATAGTAATAAATATAGTGATATGAGACAACTGACTATTTTAGTTACGCTCTCGTCATGTTGTCAAGAATAGCCAAAGAATATCCAAAACCTCGATTTCTGTATGCGATTTATTAAAAATATGTCAACCTAATTTTCATTACCACGCAGACATCGTCTTGGTAGTCCATGAAGAACAGATAAACAGGAAGAATGGCAGAAAAAACAGCCTATTCGGCTATGCCACTTTCTTTCAGTGTATTTCATCTCTAATTTGACTTGTTATTGTTAGGGCATAGTATATGTGTTGAAATACTGAAAATAAATAAGTCTTATTCACTGGCTTCGTTTCTTCCCAGGGCGCCTACACGGGAATCCCTGAAAATGTCCAAATAGCAAAAGCGAAGAGGTCTCTAATGTATGAAGCCCACATAATAAAAAATAGCCTCTAGTATTTTTTTGCGTGGATACCGACGAATATCTCATAAGTGGGCGCGGAATATATATATTTCCACGCGTGGTTTCATTCATGTATGACAGTGCTGTACATTTAACGGACGCAGCAAATATTAGTCCTCAGGGACATTCTTCACAAATGTCATCACATTAAAAATAATTTAAAATGAAGTTTATAGGAAAGGAAACAAAAATAACAATATTTTCAATGGAAGCCAAAAAGTTTTTTGTTTTCTGTTTTGAAGTATCATTGACGATAATATAGCTAATTTAACGTTGCGTTGTGACATTATACATCGCGATTCAGTGAAAGCGATTCTTTATATCTCACGCCAGAGAGATATAAAGTTTTTCATCTTAACAGCGGGGAAAATAATAATCAATGGCTGACCACCGAAAACCAAACAGTCATCCAGATATATAGTTATTATCAGTGGAAAACAGATGATTGTTAGGGAATTTGATGTCAGTTAATGACAGAGATATACTTTTATTTAATGCTCAGGCATCAATTCACGCTGAAAAATTAAGTCATATTCCCCTGTCGGTCGGCAAAACGAAATATCAAAATGATATTTAGAAATCGATATTTCATCGTAGGTTCATTTCCACTGTCTTCGATGTTCAGTGGCAGCACGTTTAATGGGCCGATAAACATTTACATGCAATCATCACAGAGTCAGCACATCAGTAATGAATTCCAGAGTCCCAAATACAAACGAATTCGAATAATTGATAGTGACAGTGACTAAATCAATTCATTAAATCAGCGGTTTCAAAGTTTGACTTTCTCATTCACCTTCCAGCGAAAAGCCGAAATCACTTTCAAATTTCTTCAGTTCAATTTCACACGTCTTCAGTGCATTGAGTTCAAAAAAAATAAAATGACGTGTCTTGTTATTGAAAATAAGAAAGTGGTGTTTTTTGTTATTGTTCTATTTCTTCGAAACACATTGCGATTATTTCAATTCGCCAGCCCTGGTAAATCGTAAAGTTAGGGGAGAAATAAGACGGGACTATTTTTTGTGCGGATATTCACACATTCCAATGGTTGGAGTTTGGTTGTTGTAATTTTTGTATGGACGCCGGTTCGGCACATAAATTTTGCGCCTTAATGGCAAATAAAGGCCACAAATTGGAGAGTTTGTAGTCGTAGAGCATTAAATAAAAAGAAAATTCACGAAAATTTGATCGTGGCTACAAGAAATATGAGGATCTTCACTCGTGACTGCGTCGCTCGTGAAGATCCTCATATTTCTTTGTAGCCACTCACGAAATATTTTCGGTATTCATCAAATTTTCGTGAATATCCTCTATATCTTTTAAAGAATTTAATGATGGCTAAACGTCCAGGACAAAGGAACTAGACGTATTCATTTGGAGTGATTAAAACCATCGTATACATTTGATCCCAGTAGGGGTGATGGTGGTGGTGGTGGTAGGGGGTTTCTAACATATTACTTTGTTCATGTCATTAAGAAATTAAATCGAGCCCTAACACACGTGTATTACACACATCTGCACTTGATGTTGATCAAATATACAGTGTTAAACGAATATCATAAAATACATGGAATGATTCGCTTCGCTATATTTAATATTATTTCTTAGATATGATTTTTATTCACTGAATTGCCCATTCTCGAACTCGGCAAATGAGACTTCAAACTCGGCTGTTATGACGCCGTTCTCGTCTGATATAAACCAAGTTTAAATCGATGCGTTACTAGGCGCGACAAATTTGTTAACATATAAGTCACTCGCAGTTATTCGTCGAACGCAATCGGTAACATTGGCGTTACCAGACATAATGTAGAGATTTTAAGCACACATTTTGTTTGATGAGGTGAGGTATTAAAGATGGCGAGGAAATATAATGATTCGCTTCACAATACTTAGTATTAGTTAGGCCAAACAAAGTAGATCTTCCGTTTTTCAGGCCACTTTTTGAAAAACTGCATGCGGGCGGGTGTTTCTTTATTGTATTTTTATTTATGTAATTATTACTTTGCCTTCAAAAGGTTTTCATGTTCTTTGTTTGTTTTATGTTTTAGGCTTAATAATCTACAGAATAGCATGGGTGGGGGTGTATTTCGTCCCATGAGTGCAAGAAGGCTTTGCACGCATTGCAAAGCCTTTTTCCACTCAAAGGACAAATTTATCGATTTTATTAACTTAGGTAAACTATCAGACATGAACCATTTAATTTTCATTTTTTTAAGTTTGCATTGGTTATAAAAAGAGAGCATGTGGCAGCCAAAAGGACCATGCGGAAGGTCCTGAGAAACATATTTAAAACTTTTTAGGCCTTATTAGGCCTTATTAGATATCATTTATATTCCCTGAATTGCCCATTCTCAAACTCACCAGACAAGACTTCAAACTCGTCAGATAAGACTTCAGACTCGGCTGATATGACGCCGATCTCGGCTGATATGAACAAAGTTAGAGTTCCCCCCCCCCCCGGATGGGTCACAAGAAGCAACAAATTTGTTCACACAGAAATCATTCACAGTCATTTGTTGAACGCAATCGGGAACATTGGCTTTACCAATCACAATGGAGGAATTTTAAGCACAGTTTTTATTTTATGAGGTGAGGTATTAATGATGGCGATGACAACAAGTAAAGATTGGATGGATGAAGAAAAGAAAGAAGAAAGAGAACGTAAAGTGGGGGAAGGGATTGGTTCTGTCATTCAAATGTCGCAGCCTCCCCAGTGAGAAAGCCGAGACGTAGAGATAGCAGAATTAGAAGAGGAACCTTTGGACTTTGTGAAAAGAAAGAGAAACATTAACACTGTCGAAAAATAGTAACCGTCCAGAGAATATTTAGTAATTGTTTCTTTTGGTTTCATGAATAAACATGTTATTACTTGGTTAGTTTCATATCAATCGAGATATCCGCTCTAGGCAACTTCACATAAGTCTTTGCCATTCTGATATGACGTTCTCTCGGGCTGGTATCTCGATATGAAACTAACCAAGTAATAACCGCTAATTATTAATCAACTGATGTTTTAACCCTTTGGACTCTAGTGGTATCTTCCATGCCAGTTCAATAGCAGCAATTAGTCCATATTCATTATTTGGGGTAGACAAATCAATATTTTCAACGTGCAGCCGCAGGCTCCACGTCGAAAATATTGATTGGTCTACCCTGCACATTTACAGAACAGCCATCCTGTTTAACGGCCTTATGATGTATCGTTTTCTTGGTTGAAAAGCGGCCGCTATCGCCCAAAGGGTTAAATTGAAATGCAATAATTCCGTATTTCTTCAATCGTGCCACAACAAATTTATGTAACGTTCATCTCCACTCATTGTTAATCATGTACAACAAGTCTGAAGCCATTATCTCAGGAAATTCAGGAATTGTTGATCACAAGGTTCACAAGCAGTGTTCAAGGGCAATAACTCTTCAATGTGTCAAGTAAGACCCAGCAAACTAATATCAAGCACATCTGCTCTTTATGTTGCACTTGTATACCAAGTTTCAAACCAGCGAGAAATTAAGATTAAGAGTACGTGTAGTTTGCTCAACAAGATTTCCCGTTTCTACTTCAGTTGTAGAATTCAGAAGTCATAAATATCTAACACCTAATCGGACCACCACACAATGATGTGAAATATATTTACTTGATTATATTCAACAACGTCAGGTTTCTAACCAATAGTTTAAGAAAGCAAGAAGAATTGCTCGCTCCAAGAAGTTACGAAACAACAAGTTCTAGGGTTATAACTTTGGAAGCACATTTGCATCTGATGCTCGTTATTTATTTTTCAAAAAAGTAGGAGATATTTGATAAAAGTGAGATATATGAAGAAATATATTTATATTTTCATCAAAAAGATAGTTGAGGCATTGCACTGTGAATGATTTCAAACGAATGCTGGGTGTCTGACAAGCATACATTCCACGCGCTGAGCTATAGAAGACATGGACAGTCAGTCAGAGAATTTACCACATTCAGTCTAAGATCTCAATACCTTGTACATCCGCCTCGGTTCGCGAGACAAGCGCGGATCCGACGTGGCATTCTCCTCACCAAACGTCCAATATTAGTTTGACTTATGTTATCCCATTCTTCCTGCAGTGCAGCGGAGAGTTCCTGGACATTGGTATGGGGCTGTTGGCGTTGTCGTAGGCGCCTGACAAGCATATCACAGACGTGCTCGATTGCTGAATGGTCTGCACTTAGTGCTGGTCAAGGCTGTGTAGTGATGTTTTGCTCCTGGAGGAACTCTGCATCGATACGGGCCCTGTGCGCTCTTGCATTGTCACCTTAGAAATGAAACTACGGCAGTGACGTCGCGCCAAGGGCACCACATGATCTGCTAACATGTATTCACGGTAGTACTGCCCCGTGACACGCCATTGGATGACATGTAAAGCCGTTCTGCTTGTCATGGTTATGCCTCCCCACACCATAACCGATCCACCACCAAAACTATCGAGCTGCATAACGGTTATGTCAGGATATCGTTCGTTCCGCAGCCGCCACACTCTGTTTCGCCTGTCGTGGAGGTCGAGAGTGAACCTCGATTCATCGGAAAACATGATGTTGCTCCACCGACGATTGTCCCAGCGCTGCTGTGCGCCACACCAATTACGCCTTGCTGCGATGTGACGTTCAGTCAAATGTGGAATTATTCGAGGTCGTCGAGCGTACAAATTCCGGTTGTAGGCGATTCCTGATAGTCTGACCACTGATTCGCCCACCTGTCGCTCGTTGCAGCTGCTGTCCAATTGCTGAGGCACTTTGATGGTTGTTACGTAATACTGTGGTTCGAATGAAACGATCTTGTTAGCAGTTGTCGCCCTTGGGCGACCTGGCCGACGCATGTCATCAACATTGCCTGTCTGACGGTAGCGTGACCACAACCTGCTAATCGCCGATTGAGTAACGTTGATAATTTGAGCCACTGCAGTCTGTCTGTTGCCAGCTTCCAACATGCCAACGGCACGTAAACGTTCGTCACGTGTCAGTCTTCGCATACCTCAAAAGTTACATTTCGATCAGAAACTATTGATGAACGAGTGGATACCAAGACAAAAACGGATGAGACCTCCGAAAGCCCGTCCAGTACAAATGAAAATTTCAAAACGTACCCCACAGACATTAACGCGGCGCTCGTACGAAAAACCTGCTCAAAGTTTTCGTGTGCCGGTGACATTCATGATCTACACTAAACTTGGTAACATATTGATGCGTCCAATCACCCGTATCCATTACCAGTTTCCGACAATATCAACATCAGTTTGGATAACTCCTATTTTTTTAATATACTACTCAAAGTTTGCTAAGCACCAAATATTTGACACATCATTGTGAAATTTGTTTGTGACATATTTGAGATATTTGTGGTGGATATGATTGAGGAATGTATTGATATGGTCTCTTAGTATTTACATTAGCTCTCCTGACAGGCAGACATTTCGTGACAGTCATGGAAAGCATGTACCCCTTGGTTTTCATTATGTTTTCGTGTACTGTCTACAAGTACATGACATGTGTAGAGTATTCGGTCTTCATTTCAACACAAACTCTAATGATTGAATATGGCAAATGCAAATGTAAGAAGACATTTGTCTGAAGCAGAAATGTGGCGGGCTATAGGGATGGTGGAGCAAGGGGCTACCCATCGCCAGGTTGGTGAAACCCTTGGTGTGCACCATACGGTGGTCACCAGACCCTGGGCAAGATTTCAACTGTATGGCACACCAGTAAGACGGCATGGTGGTGGCATTCAGGCCCATAGGAACCGCTTTGCCACAGCAAGCCAGCTTCGCAGTGACCTTCAGAATGCATCCGGGGTAAATGCTTCGGCGCAGACTATCCGGGCAAGGTTGCACGAAGGTGGACTCCGATCGAGAAGACAATGTATTCGCATTCCGCTGTCCCAGAACCACCGCCAGGTACGATATGAATGGGCCATAGAACACGTTGGATGGGCCGGAGAAGATTGGCCACCTGCCCTTTCTACAGATGAGTCAAGGTACTGCCTAGACCAACAAATAGGCATTCTAGATTATGGAGAAGACAAGGAGAGCGATTCCATGCATCCAACATTATTGAGTATGACCGCTATGGTGGAGGATCAATCATGGTCTGGGGTGGCATCAGCAGGGATTGACGTACAGAGCTCTGCATACTTGAGCGTGGTACATTGACTACACGCCGGTATATTGATGAGATCCTGGATGTCCACGTCGGATTGTATGCAGGTGAAGTGGGTGATAGATTCATTCTGATGGACGATAATGCCAGTCCTCATGTTGCCCATGCTGTCGGGGGCTACTGACAGATGGAGGGGACTGAGCGTATGGACTGACCAACAAGATCCCCTGATCTCAATCCAATCGAGCATGACTGTAATGAGTTGCAGATTGCAATTTCAGCCCGTCCAGTCCAGCCAAGAAGAGTCCAGGAGCTTGGTGCCATGCTGGTCCAAGAATGGGACAATATCCCACAAAGGACAGCCAGGAACCTGATTGGGAACATGAGAAGGCGTTGTCTAGCTGTATTTAACAGTTATGGGTCTCATACTCGATATTGAGCCCATACCAGTTCGCTCCGTCAACTTTTTGGCAGAGTGAAAAATGTCCTCTTTTAGCAATCATATCCATTTTCCATGGTTATCGTAATCAAAAGCTAAAAAATAATGTCAAACACAAATACAATCTTAATTTCTGTACTTAAATCATTAAAGATATAATTGTATAATAAATATATGCACTTTTCAAAACAATATTTCAACTAAAACGTAAAACAGGTCGTTGGATATACTTGGTGCGTAACAAACTTTGAGTAGTTTTGTATATGTTTTAACAGTCTTGGCTGAATTGATTTAGTCCAAGGGCAATAACTCTAACTCTTCTGTCAAATCACATTCAATTTGTGACTCTCTCATATTGACTCGGTGCAGCTCATTTATATCGTTTTAGAAAATGTGTAGGTAGGTCGCTCGACAAGATGTCAGAAGTCCAACCTCCCAAATGCCAGCTTGCCGCAATGACTCTAGTGTGCCATCTGAAAATGTGTTTACCGAGAAATAAAAAAGTGTTTATATATTAATTAGAATAGATTTAAAACTACACTTACTATACTTTGCTGGAAATCAGAGAGAATATCTCTTTTTCAAGTCTCGCGAGTTTCGCAAAAATGAAGACAGAACGCCTTTTATTCTATAAACGGTATGATCACACTGATATCTATACAAGTAGATTTTAGGAACGTTTATGCGTAACATAGGTCTCGTTTCTTATTAATGGTGCATATCCGGGGTCATTGGATATCCTCGGTCAAATGGCTATTTTGGATCATTTTTTAAATTTTTATTTTGTGATGATGTGGATTTAGTAAGTGATGTCCATGAATGGAGATATGGCCAAAAAATTATGATGATGGTCTTGATTAATTAAGACTGTGCATAGTCAGGTGCATTTCAGTTGGAGGTCAAGGTCATATAGGCGTATTCAGTGACTAGCCCAGACATTTTTGGGAGCAGACATGTGTAAATTTGCATTGAGAAACCATTTTCGAAAATATGAATAAGAAGCGCATATGTATTTTCTTTGTCAGAATACTCATCTTATTTTGTAAAATTCCCAGTGAGGAATAAAGAATACCTATAACACAGTTTTATCGCTACTGCACGAACATTAGAAAGTTATCATAAAACTCAAAACAATTCGATCCATTTTTTAATAATGGTGAATAATTATGTGGGCCGTTCAGCTGAGTGTATTTGAATAATATAGTAAAATTTGGATTTTGTGTTGTTTTCTCCAGGAAATGACACACTGATTGCCTCAAGAAAACGTAAACACGACGACTGTGAACAGGAGAGATAACGCAAAAGAGAAATATCCACGGCGGTGTTAATGTGAAGCTGTGCATTTCTTCAGCTGAAAAAAACTGTAATAAGGGTTTAAGTAGAAAACTTTCATGGGACATTCTGGGCTCTAATCTCCAAAGCAACCAATTCTATCAGCAGGAATAATTTGCAGGATGACTAAAAGAAATACTAAATCATATTTTTTTTCCTTTTACTTTAAAACCCCGTACAGATATAATTTCCTGAAAAGCTCCCTTCTGGGGGTCTTTTATATCGTGTAATGGTAGTACCAAGAGAATTTTGTAGGGCATTTTTTCTTCTTATACATATTTTTGTTTGTCAATGCTGTTAACTAATATAGTTATATGGAGAACTCTTACTACGAACTTTCCAGGGAGTTGTTTCAGTATCTGGTCTAACTGGTTTAGATAGTTTGAGCCTAAATATTCTCAAGAGTTACACTTGTGCAGTCCCTATCAAATGACATACACTTCATATATCAACGTTTGGATCATGTCAGGAATTGACACGGGTCTGTCCTTTAACCCTTTAGCAAATACAACTTGTGAATGAAAGAGATTTATATAATGCCTTCGTTCATGATTACATTTATTATCCTTGCTAAAAGAAGCCAATGATACTTTGCTTGAGGTAAGTGAATTGAGGTGGATGTGGAGAGGGAGGCTTATATATGTTTATCATATGATTCGTCCGTTTTGTTCACTTTAAAACATTTGATATTTTGTTTTCATATTAATCAGTGATAAATAAAGCCTTCCGTCAATTTCGTTGGTCAATTTCAAAACTAGACAATTTGATTCGCTGAACACAATAAAACTGGGTCACATTTTCATAATTTGCATAATTAGAGTTGGGAGCTTTCATTGGTCAATTTCAAAACTGGATAATTTGATTGGCTAAACAAAACACAACTGGGTGACATTTGCATAATTTCAGTAGGGAGAATTTACGTTATCTGTCCTATTTAGGGTGAAAGGGTGAGTTACATTGTATTAATCTTTTACCTACAAGAAAAACGCCATTCATTTTTTTATATTTTCAGTTTTTGCTTCCAAAACATAGGTTATGACCCCTCATTGGAACGAGTTCTATGCTTTGGAAGCAAAAAATGAAACTTTTTAGTAAAACGAGGATGTTTTTCCCAAGTGCCGTCTGCAACTCAAGTTAGGTGATGGGTTAAAAAGTCAAACTAAGTGGCTAATCTGTGCGTGTGTACCAGAGGCTCGCCAAAACGGAAAATTCTTAGACTCGTTTCATAAATATTATATAAGAAAAACACTCATTTCATATCCTCTATATATTTAAGGGAGGACATAGTTTACAAATGCATGCAGTTTCTGTTTTGTTCAGATTTTATTAGTTAGTGTGTGGTCCAAATGTAGTTCTTGGTGCTGAAAGTGACATTACACACCAACAAAAAAGAATTAATAACCACCGATTTTACCTGGTCATTGTCAATATACCAACACACCTGGCATGAGAGTTATGTTCCTTGGTGATGCCACTGTGCACCTATCTTAATTGAAATGTTCCTTCCTTCTATCAGATTTAAGCAAACAGCCCTGACAGATGCATGTTTTCATTAAATGTTGAGTTTTGTTATACAAAACTTATATCATCGCCAGAAATGTGCAGAAACAGGCCTTCCTTGAATGAGCATTACTTTACTAAGAAAGGTAAACACATGGCCATCTGAGTGTTCTGTTTGCTGCTATCCTATCGATGGGGCTTAATGTCACTAAATTAACAGTTTGTTGCATGTGTCATACATCATTTTCACAAAATTAAATAACCTCTCCATTTCGCCAAAATTGTAGGCATGGTTGAGTTGCGACCGTGTAACGATGTCTGTAATGGTAGCTGCAAATTGGTTATCTGATTTTATGTCGAGGGACACCTCTTTTAACATGACCAAAAACGCACCGACCAAGCCATTCTGTATATCAACTAGTGAATTGCACGCATTTATTTTTCACCTTTGTGTCTAATTAACCTAAAATTACGGGAGATGCCTTAATCATTTACCAAACGAAAAGGCTATATGCAAACCACTCTACAGTTTCATCATTCCTTTCAATCCCCTCTCTCCCAGACCACACCAATCCCCCCAACCCCTCACTGGAACAAGCGCGTCGCGTTCGCTCCACCGAGGGGCAGAAGTGCGACCCAGAAGGAAGAATAAAAAGAAATTAATATGACATTTTTGAGCAGACTACATTATGTTTTCAAACACGTTTTGTCAGGTAAAGAGTTTAGGCTACTCAATCCACGGAAGGTGTAAAGGGGGTTAACCAGTTAGAAGAGAACTGATTGTATCCCATCTTAAGTTTATGTTCTTTGTACGTTTTTTCGAGTATGAACATTTGGGTATGAGTTCTAGATTTCTGTAATTTCTTAATTGTTCAATAAATTTTGTATAGGTTGGTAGATTATTATCCACTTTGTAGCAATAAATAAACTTTCTGTAGATAAACTACTGCGGCGCTGATGGAAGACGGAAGCAACGGAAATCTCGCTTGTCAAAAATTTGTTTTTAACTCGTTTTTAAGCCAAAGTTTATGTTGCAGAGAGTGACAAAAGTCATTCAATATCAAAATTATTTAGTGCAATTCGTCTGAACAAGATTTTTTGGCTATTTAGTTAGTTTATTAGCTGTAACCCCAGCTTTAAGTTTTTGTGTACCTCGAAATTCGGAGAAAGACCGTGTTAACGGTTCTTAGTATTTCACGGAAAGCGAAGAAACTTTTTCTGCTGTGATTCAAATCCAATCGAGACAACCAAAACAAGACTCAATGTGATTTAAAATAGTGTATGCTCCACCAGGGCTCATAATTAACACTATTTCCTATCTAATCAATTCTATATCTTTCTGACTTATAGCTACCGAGTACTGTACTGTCTACTGTCCTGTGTTTCAGTTGTGGCTACTGTGTCTGTGATTCTGTGATATTCTTCCAAGTTCCTACTACTAATACTACTAATACTACTTTCTGAACACTGTTAATGAATCAGAAAATGAATGGATCAATGATGGTGACGAGAAAAAAGGCAAGAAAGTCAACTGTTACAGTTCCTCGAACTCAATCACCAAATACAAACAATAACAATAACTTCACAGCTGAAAATAAGAATACAGCTCAACGCACAAAACAATATACCCTAAATAAGAAGAGGGCACTAACGAAGAAATTAAAAGCATCAAATGCTATGAAGTATAATGTTGAAATCAAAGCAGGAATGAACTACACCTTGGAACTGAGTACCGGTGTTTATGAATTGTTTAAAACAGCGTTGAAGAAAATTATTAATGATTCTCATGATAGTGTTGCAGTGATAGAGACTTCCAAAGACAATAGCAAACAAGCTCTCCAAGTTGAAGAAATTGTACGGGTTTTTAATAAAAGTACTCGTTGTCGACCAGGGAAGAAGCAAAGATTCGTTGTGAACTGTTACAATACCAGCTCTGCTATATTGGTTAATGGCAGAGAAGCAGATACCACTTTCTTTCAAGATCATTTACCGTTAATTGAATGTGAACTTTTATGGACCCAAGCATAAACTCTATTGATGATATTTTTAGGCAAATACTATCAAATTCTGCAGAAACAGAATTCAAACGCAGAGACACAAAGATGTGCTCTCAGTTAATTAAAAATCTTCTGAAAGGCATGCCACAAATACTAGCAATGTCATTCAAATTAATACTCTTGTGGGCAATGCTGCAGATAATCAGTCAGTACAGCATGTCAACCAGTCTACAAAACCTTCTCTGGAATCAAATCTAGAAAATACTAACCGCGTCGAACTGGAAATCATAGAGGCATTTTGTGAGTTATGTCATGATCCAGCAACTGACAAACCAATATGGTGCACACCTTGTAACAGCTGGTATCATTATGAATGTCTCCATCTATCTCATGAGGAAATAAAGAAATATGAAGAAGAGAGTAAAGAAGAATCATTTACATGTCCATGTTGTACCAATACCTTGAACGAAAGTCACAAGCTATTAATTACTGAAACTCCTATGTCTACAAACAGATTGAGAACAACTAGATTTGAGTCAAAAAACAACAATAAACCTAACAATTCAACATTTAGCTGATATTAATCATCCAACAGTGATACATGTACATCAGGACAACAAAGTAGATAACAAACCACAGAACTAGTCACCAAAAACACATAATAAATCTCCTAAGGTTTTACGTATACATAAGGTTGACAGCCAAAAGGAAGTAAACGATGGAAACACCGTTAAGAAAGTAATAAAAGATTCTGATTCAACTTCATCCAATAATATCAGAGTAATGGAAAATTCCAACAATATTCAAATGAAGATTACAGATTCTAGTGACTCTAATCACTCTACGGAACAAATAAATAAACTGAAAAAAGAATTGAGATCCAAAGAATTAAAGCTGAACCACAGGGAAAAGTTAATGAATGAACAAGAACTGAACATGAATGAACAACATAAACAATTGGCTCTCCAGAAATCTGAAATCATAAAGCTAGAAAACAAGATTGATGAATTGAACAATAGTAACAGAATCTTACGGTTGAAGATCAAATCAACACCCGAACAGACCTTCGGATGCTCTAATGATACAAACAAAGATTATAGTTCATGTAAAGGGCATAACATTGATCATAAGATTACTCCGCCCCCAGGGTTTGAAAATATGGAAAAATCACATGATAATGATCTTATCCTGAAACAAGAAATTTTACTTGTACGTCAAAAACAAATGGAAATGGAGATGGACAATATGAAAATTCATCAAAGACAAATGAATATCGAAATGGACAACTGGAAAATATATCAGCTACTGGAACATCTAAAATCACCTGCACAAAAAGTCCCTGTGAATCAACAAGATATGTGGATACCTCCACCTACAAATATTCCTCCACCTTCTTTTCAACCAAAAGTTATACCTACAAATATTCCTCCTCCTTCATGGCGACCACCAGTTATGCCTACAAATATTTCTCCACCTTCATGGAACACACAAGTGATGTCACCGTATCAATTTAATTCACAGTTCTCACAATCTGTAAATCCTACATATAAGTTGGCATACAAGAATGCCCTTCATCATCCAGTGCTTAATGGTGAGGTACCTTGCCCACAGTCAAGAAACATTAATGTTCCAGAGAATTCGAAGCAATATACAAAGTGCTGCCCAGAAAACAAAATGTGTTCATTCAGGTCTAATCATAAAAGTCCAACGCACCAAGACTCCCCAGTTGAGCAGATGCACGAAGTTCGATCAGTTGCTGGAAACAAGAGAAAGTATAACACAAAAAGTGGAGGAAACAAAGAAAAGTACAACAGAGTCATCAACAAAAATGAAGATTGTAACACCACCAATATGACATATAAATTATCTTCATCATCCAACTCAATGAACACATCAACTAACAGTATGGTGAATACTATCCCAACAAATGAACAAAACACCAAGTTAAAATCCACAACAAATGGAAATTTAGAACTAACCACAGCTACAAACACACATACATGTACACCAGCAGAAAAGACAAATGTAACCGCTGGGAATGAATTAGAGACTGAGAAAGAGTTACCAGTTGTTCATGTCATAAATGGGAAACAGTCTTTTTTGTGCGGAGGCCGGGCCACCGAAGTTGTTTGGATATAGATGGAATACATGCAGAATCCAGTTCCTGTAGTAATAATCATATTTCAATGACAATAACATCATTTAACTCTCATGGAGTAAAGAGCAACTACATATACATCGACACTCTACTACAGGACACAACAATATTATGCCTGCAAGAACACTGGCTATTCAAATTCGAGAACAAATTTTTAAACAACATCAACAAAGATTTTATCTCCTTCTCCAAAAGCATCGATGAGTACGATCCAATCGCTGCATCCCATATTCCACGAGGTCATGGAGGAGTTGCAATAATTGTTAAGAAATCCATCCCAAGTCCCAAGTTACTCCTTGATGGATCAGAGAATGTCATCGCTTTAGAAATTCCAACATGCCCACCCATATGTGTTGTAAATGTATACATGCCAACAACTGGAAATAAACTGCAGGAGAATAAATTCAAGGATTCACTGGATGAAATTATGGAGATCAAACTGAAATATGAAAATACGCACACCATGTTTTTCTGTGGAGACTGGAATGCTTCTTTGAAGATGAGAAATGGACATTTTCGTGACATCACATTTAATGAATTTCTCACTGAAAATAGACTAGCTACCATTTATGTTGATAAACCAACTTTTTTACACTTCAATGGTAAGAGCTCCTCACAGATTGACTACATTTTCGTAAATGAAGACAAAGCTCATGACATGAACATAGATATATTTGAAAAAAATCACAAAAATGTCTCCGACCATGTTCCGGTCATCGCTCACACCAGTATAATGTTAAAATCAAAGACACAAGTTAAGAACTTGAAGATAACATCCAAACCGAGATGGGAAAAATGTCAACTTCCGATATATACTGAATACATAGAAAAGCATCTGAAACTTCCCGCTTCACATTCCTCAATTGACAATCTGGAAAGAGAACTTCAACACCTAACAGAGGTCCTCCTGGAGGCATACAGAGTAAGTGTCCCAGATACGAAGGCATACTGCAAGATGAGATTAGGTGAAAAACTTAATAGAAAGAAATGGACTCCTCAAATTCTAAATGCTGTCAAGAAATCCAAAGAATCTTACAGAATATGGAAAAATGCAGGAAATCCTACGGATGAATTCAGTAAAGAGTTAATAGAGAGAAGAAGAGCAAGGAAACATCTCTGTAGACTGCAAAGAATAGAAGTTGCAAAAGAAAGAGATAAGGATATGAAAGACATCATGGATGCTAAGGAGGGTGATTGCAAGCTTTTTTATAAACTCATTTGCAAACAAAGGAAGAAGGAAATTAATCTAACAGATGAGCTGGTTGTTAATGATATCAAGCTATCGACACCAGAAGATATATGTAATGGATGGGGAGTATATTTTCAACAACTTGCAACACCATCCAGTGATGAGAAATTTGATGGGGGGCACAAAGCTGATGTAGAAGATGACCTGTAATACATAGAATCAATATGTAAAAAGCAAGGAAAATGTATTTATGAGACATCCAGTGTGAAGATAGCTAAAATCATTCATCACTTAAAAACACAAAAGGCCCAAGATTGTACTGGTATCCAAGCTGAACATCTAAAATATGGTGGTCTACATGTTGCAGAATTCCTGGCTAAGTTCATTAACAAATGCTTCAAGCTGAAAAGGGTTCCAGATACCTTGAAACTTGGAATCAATACCCCAATACACAAAAAGGATGCTATAAACAATCCAACAAAGTATAGAGGAATCACTGTCACTCCAATTGTGATGAAGATCATTGAAAAAGTTCTCAAAAGCATCTCAAATGACAACCTAACATCAACTCAATCTAAACTTCAAACCGGCTTCACTGAAGGAGTTTCCGCATCAAATGCAGCTCCGATGATATCCGAAGTGATAATTGAAGCGAAAGAGAAGAACTGCCCACTTTTCCTCTCTACACTTGATGCACAGAAGGCTTTTGATGTTGTTCCACATTCCATGTTAATGAGGAAGCTGTTTTTGGACAATATTCAGGGGGGTGAATGGCTTTTTCTGAACAGCTTATACCACGATATGACATCCAAGGTTAAATGGAAGGGACATTTATCTAAAACTATAGATATCAAGCAAGGTGTACGCCAGGGTGGTGTCCTGTCAGCGACACACTACAAAAGGTTCAACAACCCATTACTACTCAACCTGGAAAGAAAATATACTGGTGCCAAAGTTGGACATATTAACATCCCTCATGTCACCTGTGCTGATGACGTTGCTCTACTGTCGCATGACGATATTGAACTTCAAATGATGCTGTCAGAAGTGGAAGATTATTCCCACGGAGAAAGATACAACATAAATTCATCAAAGAGTACTGTATCTACATTTGTCGCCAATAAGTATGCATGTTGTATGGATAAATCATTTGAATTTGAGTCAAGAAAAATTGAAAAAGTAGATTCTGTGATACATCTTGGAATTGAAAGAAAAAGTGATGGAAATAGTAATGTAGACAACAGAACACAGAAAGGAAGAAGAACGCTCTATGCATTGATGGGTGCGGGCCTACATGGATCTGGTGGGCTCAATCCTCAGGTTTCTGCTAGCATTTGGAAAGTATTTATTCTACCAAGATTACTCTATGGAATTGATGCTGCTCCACCTTCGGCCTGTGACATTGCTCAACTAGAACTGTTCCAAAGAGAGATACTGAAGCAGTTACAGTCTCTACCGCCTCGAACATCCAACGCAGCCGCATGTGGTCTCCTAGGTCTACCACCAGTAGAAGCAAAAATTCACAAGAAAATATTATCACTTTTTGGAAACATTTGCAGAAAAGAAGGATCAGTGGAGAGGGACATTGCTCAGAGGCAACTAGCAATGAAAGATTTAAAATCTGGCAGTTGATTCTCAGGTGTTCGGAAGATTCTGTCAAAATACAGTCTCCCTTCAGCTTTTGACATTTTGAAGTCTCCACCACAAAAGGCAAGATGGAAAAAAAATGGTCGATCATCACATCAATGAATTTTGGGAGTCAGAGATAAGAAAAGAAATTTCCAGCAAGTCTACTCTAAAATTTATCAACCCAATGGCTGTCACAATTGGCCAGCCACACCATGTATGGTCTACAGTAAGGAATAACTGCCAAGACATAAGGAGAGCTGCATTGAAAGTGAAGCTGCTAGCAGGTGTGTACACATTCCAGGTCAACAGAGCAGCATTTTACAATGAGAGTCCAACATGCAACTTATGTAACAATGAAGAAGAGAACATTCAGCACTTCCTCACAGCCTGTGACTTTCCAGAAATCAAAAGAACTAGAGAAACAGACATGGAGAACTTGAGAAGCATTCTACCTGCGTCTTCCTTCACTCCAATTACTAACAATCCTACCTTTCTAACTCAGCTCACACTGGACTGTTCCTTTGACTCTGTCTCAGTGTTTCTTGATCTGAACTATTCTGTGCTAGAGAATATAGAGCAGTGGAGCAGAAGATACACCATGGATCTTCATCAACAAAGATCATTGGCCTTGATGGAGGGTCACAGCAGAAAAAGTTCCTTATCTTAATTGAATCTTTCTAACATTAATTTCACTTGTTTCATTTTATGTACAGAATCAATGTAAATTTCAAATTCAACTACTCCTAAAGGAGGTGCAGCGAAAAATTAATGCTGGGAATTCATAAAGAAGAAGACGAAGAACATAGAAGTATGTTGTCTTATTAGACAGGGCATGGGTATTTGTGTTGCCTAACATAACATATTCTGGGGTTAATCCTTTACCTAACGTTACGGCCAAAACCGGCCACCGCTGTTCTCAAAAATCGCCAATTAATTGTCATTATTTTTTCATTTTTTGTCTCTAAAACATAGGTTATGACCTCTCATTGGAACGAGCTCGTCGAGCTCGTTCCAATGAGTGGTCATAACCTATGTTTTGAGACCAAAAATGAAAATAATAGTTATTCAAGAATTGTTTTTGCAAGCGTCGTCTGCTTTTCATGTTAGGTAAAGGGTTGAAGGAAACCTCAACATCACACTCGTTCTTCAAATGTTACAAAAAATTCAGGAAAACTGTTTTCACAACATAACATTAAAAAAGCATGTGCAATATTGTTTTCTTTGTATTTCAACACAAAATGCACAGTTCCGTCTGAGAGAGTTTCCATTTATAAAGTTTTGAATTCGTATATAGAATTTTATGGACTATTTTAAATATATATCGTCCGTAATTGTAAATGGGATTTTATATATAAAAGTTTATTTCGACGTATTCAAAAAGGCCAATAATTGTTATACGTTTTATTTTTTCGACTTTGCCAGACCACAAGAAATTATAAAAAAATTGTTTGAACTTTGTTAAGTGTCTCTTTTAGTGGATCTGGCAGAACCATAAGACAATGTGTCAGAATTGGTAAAACCAATGTTTTTTAATGGTATCTTTTCCAATTAATGTTAAGTTACGAAATGACGAGTTGCTTAATAATTTAACAATTTTCTGCATTTTATTAGGATAATTATTTAGGTTTTAATTGCCACTAAATAGATTGAATTCAATCCCCAGAATTTTAAATGATCTGGAATGATTCCAAACGACTTGTTTCACCACAACCCCGCTTTGAACCTATCCCTATAACTTCCGTTTTATCAAACTTAAGCCTTAAGCCAGAGATTAGTGAGGATTGTTTAACCATATTCAGGGCATTGTCTGGAGAGTATCCATCGTCTCTTAAATACAGGATGGAGTCATCAGCGTATTGACATATTAAGTATTCTGAATTCTTTATCGTTATTCCATTTATATTTGGATTAAATTTTCGGGACGCGCTAAGATTTCTACACCAACAATGAAAATATACGGCGATAAAGGGTAACCTTGCCTTACGCCTCGTTCTGTATTGAATCTTTCAGAACAATGGTCATTATTAAGTACGTAACTAGAGATATTACTGTGAAAGGTTTGAAAACGCATTATCACAGAGGGTCCAAAACTTAAGAATTACATCGTCTTTTGGATAAAAGTCCATTCCAGGGAGTCGAAAGTCCTTTCAAAATCTATAAGAACTATGTGCCTGGAACGTCTATTTTCTCACATTATTATTATTATTATTATTATTTATTGGTGTTGAAAGTCACATATTACTGCACAATGGCTAATCATGACCACAACAGTTTTACTGGTGGAGGAAGCCGGAATACCCGGAGAGAACCACTGAGCAACGGCGAGCAACTGTCAGCTCCCCAACATACTGCACCTCTACCTACTGAGCCACCGCACCCCCACCCCCTCCCCCCATTTAGCCATTAAATCTAAAGTTAATCTTGTACAGTGCCCAATGTAATGACCATTCATAAAACCGAATTGCGTCTGAAATTAAATTGGACAGAACTCTTTTTACACGGTTAGCAACTGCTGCTGATCCTATTGTTGTATCTTCATCAATTAGGGATATTGGCCACCAGTTTTTTATGTATCGTTTCAGTTTGTTTTGTTTTGTTATGCAAGTAATAATTCTGAGTCTTTATGCAATTGGAAGTTGTTCTAATTCGTAGCCATAATTCAGCGAACTGATTAGATATGTGCCAATGTCTTTCCAGAAAATTTCATAGAACTCGGCTGTGAAGCTTTCAGAACCGGGTATTTGATTGTTTTGCATTGTTTTAAGGGCATTTAAACTTTCCGAAAGTGTCAAGGGACCTTCAAGATATTCTTTTTCGTCAACGCTTAAAAGGTTAAGAAAGAGGTTACTTTTGTCAGAAAAAATATCATCTGTTTCAATAGTTTGATAAGTTTGAGGAATATATATTTTCGTAAAAGGATTTTTGCTTGGTCAGAATCTCGCGTATATCAGTTTCCGAACCATCACCCTTTACTAACATGGGGATAGTTTTTTCAATAAAATGTCTTTTCTCCAAGTTGTAGAAATTCTTGTCTGGTTTTTCCTCCTCTATTTTTCATTTTGATTTTGTTCTCATTATTATTTCTTGAAGCTTTTTATCCCTAAAGGTTTTAAGTTCAATTCCTCTGACACTGAATCATCCCCCTGTCTAGTTTAGTACTCATAATTTTTAGACTATCTTCTATTTCTTGATGCCTTTGGACCGCTTTGGCATTGCGCTATACTTTTCCCTCTTATCATAAGTTTTAATGTTTTCCAAAGAAGCTGATTATTATAGTCGAACTTTCTGCGTTGGCATTTGTATATTGGTGTATTGTTTCAGCTGTGACCTGTTTAATAGTAGTTTCACTTCACCCCGATTGCCTACATGGGGGCACGATGACGCTGTGTACTGAGGCGTACTGCACGTCGATGGTGCTCATGTCTTCAACCAATCTAACCCTGCCTGTGCTGCGGTGCAGAGTTCAGAGTTACGATGTTGGAGAGCTGACAGTTGCTCGTCGTTGCTCGGTGGTTCTCTCCGGGTACTCCGGCTTCCTCCACCCGTAAAACTGTCACGGTCACGGTTAGCCATTGTGCATAAGGATGTGACCTTAAACACCAATAAATAAATAAATAATAATATATTTAATAGTAGTTTCACGGTCCGGATCACCGAGAAGGCTATTATTAAACTTCTAAATACCCTTTCCCCGTGGCTGGTTATTGAAAGATAGTTTCCTATCGCCTATCACCATTAGGGCCGCCGACAAATGATGGGGCTAACCTTTGGTTCTTGATGGTAGCGTCCAGAATTATAAAATGTCCATTCTCATCTAAAATACTTTTGTGAAACCAAAAGCGTTTTTGAAAAGTATGACAGCGTTTCTGCTTGAACTTGAGTGAGAACAAAAGACAGCCTCATCACCCCATTCGCTCCTCCAACAATTTTCCACTTTCTTGCTCGAATGTGTATCTACATGGAAAGTTATGTCGAATTTATCCATGCATCGAGAAAAAATGTGTCGTCGTACATAAGAATCCGAAGACAGGCCACGACAGTTCATGCTTCCTATTATTTTGCTATCCATTTAAGTAGGTTATGGATAAGTTGAGAGTATATGTGCAGCTACTATGTAGTGAATCATTCATTTTTCCATTTCTAAGCTTACTTTTCTGTACAGAGCAGTTTATGAAAAGGCCTATAAATCTGAAAAAAAATATTACTAACAATATTTTGAAAAACCAATAACAGTAAAAATGGAATTAACAGAAACAAACATTTTGGTATGAATCTGTAGCATCCAAGATAAATGAGATGCCCATCTCTTAAAGTCGGTTTTTCATGATCCACACCGAGACTTTTGTGGGCGTTTTTTGTAGAGTGGGGGTGCGGTGGGGGGGGGGGGGGTGAGGAGGGGATATGCTGTAATGTTACCTAACTGGGAATAGATATTTTTTTAAAAGGTTAAATACGTCAACCCAATTAGTGGAAACTGTTTTCGCCCAGTCAGCACTGTGGGACATTTCTGCAGGAGGTGGGAGCGGTAGAGAAAACACAAGAATCGATGAGACAGCCTATAACTCATTCGGCTCAGTTAGGAATTATAATCTAATCAGAACGGGACGTCCGAGAGCGAAACCCACCCATGTCTACTCCTTTCAGAGACATGGTGTTCAAATACATGTTGGCACGATGTTACGGGTCAGAAGCAGTTACGGAGGCAGCCAACTAGCGCACGTCGGATTAAATGTAAAGACAGATGCCGTAAATTTACTTTTTTCCAATTTTGGCACTGGTGTATCCCCCCTCCCTCCCCAATCTTCAGAAAAGAATAGGAACAAAATAATAATAAATATAAAAATAGAAGAAAAAAAAAATAAATACAAAAATAATAATAATAAAATAAAAATAAATTGTTTACGGTGTAGAGGGTAATACTCAACTCCAACGTTTTCCATTTAATAAGGATGTCAATGTGACAGCTGTAGTCTGTTTCCTGGGTCGGCTTAAAAGTAAACAAAAAAGTTATGTACACCCTTTGGGGTGTAGTACATTGGTAACATAATTGCAAGAACACCTAACCTGACCTGTGGAGTGGGGGTCAGAAGTGGGTGGTGAGTGGGGAGGGGGATAACTGGGAATACATATTTTTCAAGTTGGCTAACGACGTCAGCTAACTAGTGGAATCAGCACCGTGGAGAATTCCCGCCGGGAGTGGGGGTAGTAAAAATAACAAAAAAAAAAACATAGAATCGGTTACGGTAGCCCATGACACCTTCGACTTTGTTGGAAATTATAGTGCGGTCGAAACGTGCGCCAGGACCTGACGAGTCACATATTTTCGATTCGAATCGAATCCCGAATGCAATCGAGTCTATTATTTGAAATCGAAGAGACGGCGAATCCACCTCGAATCGAATACAGGATTCTTGAAGTCCCGACTGATAAAAATATTCCAATAAATTTACAGAGTTTGGAGATTTGGATTTATGTGGTGCGACACCATGGAAACACCAAACTCCAATCGATGGGCGGCATCCAGTGGGCTATGTACAGGAACCCCGTTGCAGATTCTGGCAGGTGGGTACTCGACTTTGGGTTCGCTCAACCTTATCTCACACAGGTTCCAGAACAGTTGGAACGTCCCAGCCTTCTATATTCCTTTCCGTAAGAAGCCTGTGTTTTCGTTGAGAAGACTAGAGGCTGGGTATGCGAGGGGCATTGGAACGCCAGTCCCCAGACTGAAGATACTGCCAGAGTGCTTTGCCAAAAACGTCAACAATGAATCCACGATAATAATCCGCGAATCCCCCCCCCCACCCCCCCCCCCCCCCCCCCACCCCCGTGTAACAAAGACTGGATAAACGTGGGGTCGACACCACGCCGATAAAGAGTTTGCTATCTTTATGCGTGGTGGTGAATTAAACTATCATTGGACGGCGCAGAACACAGAATAACAGATAACAGGATTTTGAGCCCCTCGATTAATACCATTCTCATCAGAACACCACGGTTTCTGCATTCACGGCATACCAAGGTACGTTTAGTAGTTGAACATTTAGAGATACCCCAACATGGCCTATGACAACAACAACATGAGTTTATACCCAGGGCCAATTGATGAGAGAAATTGCTACTGCATCCAGTAGCTCGGCGATATATGTAGGACATTATTTTGACATTGAACATTAAATAATACACCGCAATACACTGTCAAGGGTGGAGTCTGGCCGTCGATGACGATAGTGAATGACAATGAGCTGTCCGTGCAAAGCGATAGTGGCGATAGATAGTGCGGTTTTCATAGTGCGACATCATCTCACCTCAGCTGGAAATGGGTTGGCGTCCCGAGGTGTCCTCGCCAAGGAAAAATGTGCTTGTCAGTCAATATGACTTCATAATCAACATCGGCTCGTACTCTGCACGTCATACAAATCAACTACATGGCCGTTGAAAATTTTGTCGCTGTACAGTACGGCCGCCGTGGACTGGTCACTTTCCACGGACGCAATAATATTAGATTTCAAACACTAATTATAGGAATAATCATCAAAACTTTGAGAGAGATGATGCTGATACTTGGCCACCTGGTCTGCCGTCCGTCCGTCCGTCCGTCCGTCCGTCTCAAATTTATTAAACTTCAATCTACACCATCTCATGCTTCGTATGACAGTCCCCTCAAAACAGCCTCCTGGTTCATCTCTTTGGAATCATTTTTAATAAATTTCACGGATTTCTCAGAATGGATATTTGTAAGGCTGAAAACCAAAGTTGTACAAGTGCAATTATGAGTACTTGCAGCTCAAAGAGAGCAGTAGGCAATCAATATTTGGTTGTTTCAGAAACTTTAACAGTGCTATGAGAGGGCACAGATGTAGTACTGGTAATTCTGTTGGAAACAGCTTTGGTTTGGGGTTTTGTGAGTATCATATTAATGATTCTAGATTTCTATTCTGAGAAGATTGAAGTTGTTTTCTGCTAACACAGGCAAACTATTCATCAAACACAATGTAAAACCTTTTCGGAAGCCAAAATGTGATTCAAAAACTATCAGAAATAAGATATTTAATATGACAGTTTATTGTTTGTAAACATCATTGGAATGATGAATTATATTATAGTTTTCGAGTATAAGGCCTTGTTGGGGTTTGATAGCAGTTGAAGCGGTCATTTTCATGAAAGAAGTGGCTGATTTTATGTTCAGTTTTGTTAACCCCGAGAGGCTGGGAGAATTATTTTGAATTCTCACTAGACTAATCCTGTACATGTCCAGCTGCTTATCAGTGATTTCTAGCCATGTCTTGGCTGCCTTAACCCTTTACCCAACGTAACGGCCAAAACCGGCCAGCGCTATTCTCAAAAATCGCCAATTAATTTTCAAAATATTTTCATTTTTTGTCTCAAAAACATAGGTTATGACCCCTCGTTGGAACGAGCTCGTCGAGCTCGTTCCAACGAGGGGTCATAACCTATGTTTTTGAGACAAAAAATGAAAAAATTTAGTTATTCAAGAATTTTTTTGCAAGTGTCGTCTGCTTTTCATGTTAGGTAAAGGGTTAACAGGCAGCGAAACATTGACTAGAAACAACTGCCCATGTGATTTGTTTATTGTTAGCACGACCTCCTGAGTATGACATGGTCGGGACATGATTCTCTGAGATCGCAAACACATCAAATAGACCGTTAAAGGTTAAGTTGTGTTTAGAACAAGTCACAAAATAAAGTACTGTAGATATTTAGAATATACCCATAGTAGCTTGGTATACCAAATGTTCATCGCGAGTGGTGGCGTGGTATTAAAAGCGAGCCTTTGGCGCGCGGTTAACACCACTTCACCACGAGTGGTGAACATTTGGTACACCAAGCTACTTTGGGTATATTTTATTTATACCGTGAGCGTCATATTATTAAGAGTCGCTATTATTTTTTCTCGATTTTACTGAACAGCAGACGTGCATACGTGAGAATTTGATTTTGTTTACATGAGCATCGGTGGGCAGTACTTCCGCTGTTATTGGTTGCGCGGCTTGAGAGAATACATTTCGCCCAAACTATTGTCTGACAAATGCCCCCAGAACGGCTTTACATGCAATCAAACTGTACAGTATTGTAAAAGGTCACAGAAGAAAACAACCGTAATCTCCGTTCTTATTGTTATTAAGGATATTATAATTTTAAAATGAGCACACTTAGTTGTTCGATATGTGTAATAACATCTCCAGGCTGATATCTTGACAGGAGAACAACAGTTCTTTGAATTTAAAAACGAACGCATTCCACCAAGAGGTGTAAATTGTCCACATCTGCCACCCCACCCCCTCCCCGCCCTTTTATCGGATATTGCCCTTTCAATCAATCTTCCGTGAAATCGGAAACTTTGGAATATTTCTAGTCATTGAAAAACGGACTAAAGAATGTTTCAGTTTTTATTGCCATTTTATCACACTTCGCCGTGTAGATCGAGAATGTTGACACTCAATATACGGTGGTGTGGTTATCTATTTATTTATTTAATTTAATATTTATTTATTTATTTATTGGTGTTAAAGGTCACTTATTTCTGTACAATGGCTGATCATGACCTCGACAGTCTCACGGGTGGGGGAAAACAGAGTACCCGGAGAGAATCACCGAGCAACGGCGAGCAACTGTCAGCTCCCCAACATACTAACTCCACACAAGCAGGGTTAGCAATGGCTGAAGACACGTGCACCATCGACGTGTAGCTCGCCTTAGAACACAGTGTCACCGTGCCTGCACGTGGGCAATCGGGGTGAAGTGTCTTGCCCAAGGACACAACATGGATGCCGCAGGTGGGATTTGAACCGAGGACCTCTCGGCTTGCAGCCTGGACTTCTACCAACTGAACCACTTAGTGGTTATCACATATACAAGTGTTTATTGCAGACCATCTAGGCATCTACCTATCAGTTGACCTGCTTACTGATTTGACAGTACGGGGTTTGCAAAACGTTCTCTTTCAATAAATCCTCTTCCATGAAATGTGTAAAAACATCGCCACCCGACTCATCCTATAGAAAACCACAAAAACAACTATCTTTCCATTTACAATTGTTCTGCTAACTGTTTTGACAACCCGGGCTTTGCGAACAATTCTCTTTCAAAAAATGTACTTCCACTAACCCTTTATCCAACGTAACAGCCAAATCCTACCAACACTATTCACAAACGTCACCATTCAATTTTCATTATTTTTTTATTTTTTTTTTGTCTCACAAACGTAGGTTATGACCCCTCATTTAAACGCCGCGTTATGCTCGTTACAATGAGGGACCATAAGCCATATATTTGACGCAAACAATGAAACAAACCAGTTATTCGAAAATTTTGTTTGCAAGTCGTGATCCTACAGATCATGAGTAAAAAAAACGGACAGAGAATGTCGACTGGACCGCGGTCCTGATAAAAGTCTCTGACCACTAAACTGTAGAATTTCATTCGTCGAAAAGTAAATCAATCTCAAATGTCATTTAGTTTGTTTATCGTGCTGCAGTCTTGAGTTTGCACAATTTTATTTAGGAAACCTCCATTCGGTCGTGCTTGTGTGTCGCCAAAAAAAACCCTTTTATTTTTACAGAATTTCATGTTTACGTTCCTTCGGCTTGAACAGATCATTCGCAAAATGTTTATGTAGATTGGTTTAATCACTGTTGCATACAATTACAATTAGAAGTCCTGTCACGAACTCTTCGCTTATTTTGACATAAATTCTCGCACGAAATGTGAACAATTTCCTCTTTGAATGGCATTCAAAGCACGACAGTTTCTCCTGGTTATCAATAGATAGCACAAGTAATGTTTCAGCCAATGAACCTCCGGGTTAAACCCGGAGGTTCATTGGCTGAACATTGCTCGTGCGTAGAGCATTTGCACATAAGTTGATAGCCTTACTATCGTCATAACACGCTGTTAAACGATCAGAGTGACGTGCATTTTGCGGTCAGTTCATGGCAGGACTTCTTGTTTTAACTGTAGAGACTGGTCACTATTATAATAAACACAAACAGAATAAGGATATTCTCCTTCCCGTAGCATATCAAAGTGAAATCACTGACAAGAGATTCAACCAAACTCTACATTTTACTTGACAAACAGTTAGATGTCAATCTGACAGAGCACCCACTTTAACGCCCCGCAACGGCTATCCTGAAATGACGTCGATTGGCGTAGTCGAATGCAATTTGAATCAGTGTCTTCTAAGTGACTGCCTGGAGGAACATAAGGCAGAGGGTCTCCTGTATGCGTTGTGTAATTCTTAGCACCATTCACGTCAAATGCATCAACCCAGACGTTGTCTACAAATACAGAATATTCCAGTAATACATCAACAATGTAGTTTGAAATAATACTTGTTAAGAGATGTAGTATATAGTTCTCATTTGCGGCAGGCTATGTAGAATTTCAACAACATCTGGCATTTTGTGGCAAAATATGGAATGCACTACCAATATCCCGGGCAATAATGAAACGAGTCTTTCATTATTACCTGACCTTTTTCCTACTTTTCTTTCCGGTAAATATTAACTTTTTCCGAGTTCATGAGTTTCAGAACACCAAACTGTTGTGATTCTCCAAAAGGCATTTTGTGTCATAATATACTCTTAACATCTGTGTTAATAATATTCTCGTATGCTTCAAATCTATTTTTATTCGGTAGTTGATGGTAATATAATTAATCAAACGACTTTGTCGGTTGTTGCGGTTCTATTAGCGGCCCTTCAGGAAAATGATATAAACCGTTCTATGTCTATTTATGGGCCTTTGAACCAGCCTCGGGACGCTCAAAAGACCTCTTGCTGTTAATAATTTCCGTTGGGTAGCGAATGAATTTAATGTCCGGAAAGTAATGTTATTGTTATATTCGTGGCCCAACAGAAATGATTAAGAGCCCAAGGTCTTATGAGTGGCCTGGGACGAAGTCAGTGAGTTGATTTACGATTGTTTTTGTACGTGGTATTTGGGTGTTCCTAAGCCGTGCAGAGACGGCAATTAATTTATTTGTAAAGAAGGTTATATCCCTCGTTACTGAGGACAAGTTTTATTGCGTGTGTAGGGAGCGAAGTTCTAGACCGGGTCTCGTGGTCGCCTGCTGATTTTAAAACTAATTACATCTGACTAATAAGCGGGGATTTCAGCTTCCAGACAACGATATTTGGTCTCGTCTTCTTATCTATGCTACCAAAACTGAGCTAATTTATAAAGGCACAAGGGGGACGAATTACATAAGCTATAAACATTCTGTTGAATTCCTCCTTCCTCAGCAAATTTACCATCGTTATACTTGTTATATTGTATACTGATTTTTCTTCATTTGTTATATTTTTATTTTCTTCTCTGTAACATTTATTTTATGTACTGTGCAAATATCACTAATATGACAGTGGACTCTAAATCATATCTCTGAGACAGCTAGTAGAACCGTAACGACCAACAATGTTATTATCACTATTATTGCCACCGAACTTCAGAGAGACAATCAAATTACAACCTAAGTGATTTGGGGTACGGGGAAGTCCTTCTAATAAGGTTGAAGTATTTTACGGTACAAAACACCTTTTGGAAAATCCCAATAGTTTGGAGCGTTGAAACTCATCAACACGGTAAAAATATTTATCTGTAATGAGAGAAGGAGGTTCGCTGGGCCCACAGGCAATAAAGAAAAACTCGTTTCATTATTAACCAGTGTTCCGGTAATCTACGGAAATACAGTACGTGGAGAGTGTATTATCACTAAATCAAACACAGAGTGGAGATTCCACCCAAGCAATAATTGCAAATTTGTTCAAAGTATAACCAGCACAAGCCAAGTTTCAGCCAATGGATCTCCGGGTTAAACCAAGAGGTCCATTGGCTGAAACATTGCTTGTGTTTTTTGTCGATATGTATACAATTTGAAAGTTATAGCTTGGATGATAACCCCACTCCGAGGGTCATTTAGTTACAATACACTTTCCACGTACTGTACATAGAGTGTGACACCCTACAATTTTCCATTATTGGCTAGAGAATTCCCAATGAGGATGTGCAATAATAACTATTATTTTACAAATATTTCAAATTACTAACGTAATTTCTGATATTAGAAACATTCTAATGTCTGACACACAAACACAAATATCACGAAATTATATGAGCATAGAGCATGAATAACCATCCATTAACCTCGATGCCAACATTATGTGTTGTTTGGTTGTTGAATGGGGTTTAGTGACACATTCATCAGTCAAGGTCATATCGAGTGGAACAGATTTTACTGACAGAGGAAGTCGCAGTACTCAGAGAGAACCACCGAAAAATAAACAGAAGGTCAGTTCAGCTTACTCGGCACAATCATCGGCAGTAGGGGTGAAGGGATGTATATCATCAACGTGCAGTAAGTGTCGCTTTGTACAATCGTTTTAATGGGTCAATGTTTATCGCAAGAGTTTAATTGGGCGCAAGAGAACCACGAGAGGCGACGCTTCCAGTGGTATTCAAAGTCAAACCAAAGTAGTGCGATAAACCTTAACTTCGCCTCTTGTGGTAGTCTTGCGCCAACCAAACTTGTGCAATACCCATTAACCCATTCAAAAGCCTTTGAGGTTATGTATTTATTACACACGTTTGAAAGTTCTTACTATCAAAAGAAAAAAATAACTCGTCTTCAGAGACGTAAAGGAAATAAAATAAGAGAAAAAACAAAATAATCGACATAAGGTTATTATTACTTCCTACGCTTTTTGAACTTTGATTCGTGGTTTCATCTTTCAATGCTGCACCGCTTCGATCAACGAAACACTAGGAAATTGAAAAATACAACTCAAGCGTGTGTTATGCGTCATCTATAAAGCATGTCCTTAGAGTGGTTTATGTCATCCCTACCAAAAGGTTACGGTACCTTCGCAACAAATGAACAACCCGGAAAATACACAGAACGACACACGCGTGTGAATGGATTAATCGATATGGCACGAGCGCCAGCGCAGGTGAAAAAAACGAGAGACCTGAAAACAGTTTCGTGACAATAACGGCTTGTGTCGTTCTGTGTTTATTACACGCCTTCACGTCTATAAAACAATTATTAGGACACTCAGCAATTTATTTCGCAACTATCCAGAGAAGTACTGTGGATCATTTGGTCAGACTTGAAACGTTTATTAGAAATGCCTTCGCCAGGAAAGAACATGTGGTCGCCATCTTCGTTGATCTGGAGAAGGCATATGATACAACGTGGACGTATGGGATTTTAAAAGATCTTTTTAACATGGGATTGAGCGGTCGTATGCCCCTTTTTATTGAAAACTTTTTAAAGGACCGCCAGTTTCAGGTTCGTGTTGGGTCAACGTTATCTGATCCTCACGAGCAGGAGTTGGGGGTTCCTCAGGGTAGTATTTTATCTGTTACCCTTTTTTCAATTATGATTATAGCATCATCGACGCAATTGAGAATATGGTAGATTCTTCATTGTATGTTGATGATTTTTTATTCTGCTATAGCAGCAAAAATATAAATGCTATAGAGCACAATCTTCAGCTGTGCTTAAACAGAATTCAAAAATGGGCCACAGAAAACGGTTTTAAATTTTCAAAGATGAAAACAAATTGTGCTCATTTTTGTAAGCTTCGGAAGCAACACATCGATCGGGAGTTAAAAATTGATGGGAGTCCTATTAAAGTTGTTAAGGAAGTGAAATTCTTCGGTTTGTTGTTTGACAACAAACTGAATTTCACTTCCCACATAAAACAACTAAAAGTTAAATGTAAGAGAGCTCTGAACCTACTGAAGGTCGTTGGTAGCACTGATTGGGGTGCTGGCCAAAAAACTTTGCTCCATCTGCATAGATCACTTTTTCGATCAAAATTAGATTACGGTTCTACAGTTTACGGTTCTGCAAGGAAGTCATACCTAAAACCATTGATGCCATTCACAATAGTGGTATTAGAATTAGTCTAGGAGCTTTTCGAACATCCCCAATAGACTCGATGCTTGTTGAAGCAGAGAATCCTTCTCTTGAGAAGCGCAGAATTAAGTTGTCTCTCCAATATGTATCTAAACTTTTGTCCAATCCTTTAAATCCTGCTTATAATTGTATTTCAGAACCTCAAAATGTTGACTTTTTTAACCGACATCAGAAACGTATTCCTCCATTGGGAATTAGAGTTAAATCCCACGTGGAGTCAGCAAAAAATCATTCTGAATCTATAAAAGAAAACCGTAAATCACACATTCCTCCTTGGCATCTTAAAAAAACCTACAGTTATTTTGGATCTTGCTTCTACCCAAAAATCTGATACCAATTCCTTGCAGTTCAAACAAAAATATGCCGAAATAAAGTCCAAGTATAGTGCATATACAAGGATCTATACCGATGGATCTAAAGATAGTGACAAAGTATCATCAGCTGCTGTTACTGGTGATCATATCACCTCAATCAGAATACCGAATCAGAGTTCTATTTTTACAGCTGAAGTTAAAGCTTTACAACTAGCCCTTGAACACATCGAGAATGTTCAGGAAAAGAGGTTTTTAATTTTTTCCGACTCTCTTTCCTCTTTTCGTGATTTACTCAACCCCAGGTTGGAGAACCCTCTCATTTTGGAACTCCGTGAGAAGTTAACAACTCTCTTGTCTGACCAATATGATGTCGTGTTTTGCTGGTTACCCGGACATATAGGTATCGCTGGTAACACCAAAGCAGACAATGCAGCAAAACAGGACTGAACCAACCCTCTCACTGATTTTAACATCCCTTTGAGTGATTTCAAACCACATATTAGTAACTACATCAAATCTCTGTGGCAGGCGGAATGGGATGGGGCGACAAATAACAAGCCCCATCACTTCCGACCAAACATATTTGATCACTACCCAGCCAGTAACCTTTGTAGAAAAGATCATGTTATTCTGACATGATGTCATATTGGTCACACACGACTTACACATTCCTTTCTGTTAGAGGGTAATATGCGACCAGAATGTGTTTCATGTCAGCAGGTGTTGTCAGTGGAGCACATTCTCTTACATTGTACTGATTTTAATCTTGTTAGAGGGCAGTACTTCACAGTTGGATCCCTTGGAGATCTATTTTATAATACTAGCCCACAGAAAATTGTATCATTTCTGAAAGTAATCAACCTTTTTACAAAATTTTAAATTGTTTTTATTCTTTTAAACTCGATTCATCAAGTCTCAATTCCTCAGGTTGATTTATATGTTATTCGCTTATCTTATTATTCATTGTTGTTCTAATCATTCTTGTCTTTGACATGTCTGTTGTAGATCTTTTTTTATTTTTATTCTATCTTTTACTTCATAATTGATAATGACGTTTTACATACCACTGTTTTCTCGCCATGATATAGCCTTAGCTGCTGATGTGGCGTTAAGCAACAATAAACAAATACATAAATAATTTGGCAACTATTAACAAAAAGAACACATTTTATCGCCAACCTAATTTGCGAGAGCAACCCGTGTTAGTATTTTTCAGTTTAAATAACTAAACATTAAGTTTCGAAATGTGTGTGGCGGGAGTTTAGCAGAAAATTGTGTTCTTGGTTTAGAAGTTTGGAGTTTCCCTGATTGCCTTGTTTCCATACCCGATGGATTTGTATATATTTTGAAGGTCTCATTGAAACAATCCGGTAATCTGCTGTTCGACCAATCATATTATAAGTTGCCTAGCATGTAGGTAGCTGATACATTTCCATGCAAAGCGATGAGAGTTCATATCAAGAGAGGTGAAGCCGTGCCTGATATGAACACTGAGAGCCTTGGATGGAAATTTATTACACACCCGTAACTGTATTGATCACGATCACATGGATTTTAGGGGCATGCGGTAATCTTAATCAGAAAGCTCTAGTGAGATCCGATAAAAAGTACCCTTCGCGTACACAAGTTCTCTCATTAGACTGGTTCCTAGGCCTATAGTTTGCAGCGTTCATTGAAATATTACCAATGAGAACCATCGGCTATATTTATCTGTCGGAATTACAGATTCTCATAACAAAAAGTTTGATACACAACTGTGCTAAAAACTATTGAAAGTCATGAAAGACACATGATCTCTGCCACGAAATTGGACGGTGAAACTCAACCTTTGCTTTCGTTATTGAAAACCGAAGAAAACTTAATTAATTTGGGGGCAAAAAAGTCCAATTGGGTTCGATATTGCAGCTAGCCACTAATACAGTTCCTATAAACCTTTGTTACAATGTAGCCCTCACCACTGCGTGCTGCTGAAGAGTCGATCCGAGGTCTACTGCGTAATCTTATTCGATTCGCACTTCGGCAATGAAGCAGCACGTTTGCCAACGCAAACATACTTTGAAGAGCATGTTAAGTTGAAGTAGGTCTCAGGAAGCAAGACAGCGCCTGCAGATGTTTGACAGCTAGTACATGCAGTGAGTTACTGATTAACTATCACCAATTCCACCCTTACTAGAGACGACCCCCCCCCCCCCCCCCCCCCCGCCAACACAAGCGGAATAAAGAAAATAAATTCGGAGGAATGAAAAGCCTAGTTTTAAAGAAAAACTCAGTAGTTTACATTTGTGGAACCAATGTTTTTTACGCGTTAGTGGGTGTTGGGGCAACAGGTTTATTTTATTTAATTGTTTGTGGAAGGCGCGGCGGGGGGGGGGGGGGGTGAGGGCTTTTTTAGGGGGATGTAGTATTGCTAAAATATGACTTTCTGGAGTTTGTACTGGGGAAATTAAAAAATGATACCAGCTACCCACTACTGAAATTCTTAAAAGTCTTGAGTAGGGTGAGAATGAGACCACGAAGAGGGGAGGGGTGGTAAATACATGTGGTCTGATGAATGCAATATATTGTCAATTTCATGAG
Source organism: Pictodentalium vernedei (assembly GCA_031216915.1). Classification (NCBI taxonomy): domain Eukaryota; kingdom Metazoa; phylum Mollusca; class Scaphopoda; order Dentaliida; family Dentaliidae; genus Pictodentalium; species Pictodentalium vernedei. The sequence goes on from CM062288.1 coordinate 40,320,486, forward strand.
ATGACTTCCATGAAATTCAAAAATAATTATTAGAATATGTAAAACATAAACAGTATGACAATATTTTCCAGACACAGATTGATGTGTATTTTTAAATGAGTAATTAACGATTTTTGCGAGTATTCGTTTTATACAAGGATATTATTTTGCTTTTATTTTCAGCAACAAAACTTAAATCGAATGTCACCTATATGCCTTAGCTACATGGGTGTATGAGATGGGATGAGGGTTGCGGCAATCTCATCCCCCTTCACCAACAGGCAGCTAATTTTGCAGTTTTCATTGAAAGGGACTGGTATTTTCAGAACAGATTGTTCAGAGGGAGGGGGTATTTTTATAATTTTGGCAAATATCAGGGCAGTGGACTGAGCATTTTCATAGGCAAATGCGAGGCAAGGGCCTGCATTTTGGTTTTGAAACAATAGTTCAGGGCCGTTTGAGGTCAGCCCCTATCCCCCAAAAATGTCCTCCAAAAGCCCATCATTAGCCACATTATATCAGTCCTCTTTAAAACTACTTACTAAAACAAATTTCAGAATACCAAATTCCAAATTTAAGATTGACAAGATATTGGAGCAGAGAAATACAAAATTAGTTTGTTTTGAACCAGATACCAAGAAAAAAATATTGACAAAACCGTTCAGATAACAAACTGGTGAAGTATAGTGCTTGTACTAAATAATGTAAACATCAGTCTTTGAAAATATTATCAACCCAAATAAGTTGGAGCTTACTGGTGAGAACACCCCCTACCCCCACCCCCCCCCCCCTACCCCCTTATTTCTCATTCAGCGTCTAAGACTGCTGGATACTCTTTTCGTGAGCATTCGAGAAAATGCTGCCAGGTTATAGATGGGTTGGGGGGGGGGGGGTGCAAAAAGTAGTACAAAGTACATTACTTGTGGAGAGAAGACATGATATTTTCTTTCAGTTATCGTGCAAAATATTTTCCCCTTTGTATATCTGTAGTAAATGTGAAAAAACCTAAATACTTTATTTGTAAGCGCAGCCCATTTCAAACAAACGTTATCAAGACTTGAGGTAAAATAAAAAGAAGGCTAAATTTCAAGTCAGAAACTTTATAGAATGTTGAAAAATAAAGTGCTAGCTTACCAAGGGCAAGACTGCAGAGTTCACTCCGAATGGAATGTCAAACTGCCTCAGTTACTCCAAACAATCGAATGAATGCTCCGGAAGGTTAATTATTGCACACAATGTCTTTTCTCGTACAGTGTGTTCTTTTAATACAGTGCAGAACAGAAATGACCGTTGTCCACACGCGATAGCCTTGTGGCAGTAGTGCATGTACAGTCAAGCCGAGTTCAAACTCCTATTTTAGTTTCAGTTTAAAAAGCACGAAATTTAAACAGAGCGGCCAGCTCGCACCGTATTTAAATTAAAATCCTTGTACATTTTCCATCCTCCAGAAATAATGATGCCTTCACACACACTTTTGAAAACACATTTCAGGCCTCATAATTTGTGACGTCTGATATGTTGAACGCAATCCTTTGAGTTTTGAGTGTTAGGACCGACATTGTTTTGCAACTAAAATGAATCAACGGCGATTCTACAGGTGGCAAGGTTAAAGACCTAAGACTGGTTCTCTGACAAAATCTAAAATTCTTTCAACCGTTCAATTCGTCGACTATTTAATTAAATTAGCGATTAATTATAGTGAATTCTTTTTCAGGGTTGGGTGTGTAATAAATACACAACCACACTCCGGCTCTCGTGGTATCCCTGCGCCACTCGCTCTCGTCCACTAATCGTTAACCCATTCAAACATAAGTGTGGTTCTGTATATGTATCGGACAGCAACAGACCATGAAACATATTTATGAAGACGAAAGTCAAAGGATTAATTATTTTTCACGAGAAACAAAGAACGACCGGACGTTTGTTTTTTGGAAACCGCTCTTGTCAGCACCGCGCAGAATCAGCAGCTGTAATTGGCACCGGAACGTATCCATGGTGACAGTAAATAATCGCCGGTGTTCGAAGTGCGATATTTGTTTACAAAATAAAACGTATACACGTAGCTACAAGCATATCTGGGGTACACTTGCACACATTTACTGTCATAACCACCTGATAAAGGGTTAACAAAGCACTTTTAAGTTATCAAAAACTCTCTTCTAATCTTTTGAGTAAAGTATAAATAAAATGTTCGCTTCAGCATGAAAAAAACGATAGTGTCGTAACAAGAACAAAGGGAGTACACAAAATATTTTCTGCACATTTTGTAAATATTTAATGTTTTAACCCTTTACCCAACGCAGACGATATCAAAATTTATTATTTTAAATATCATTTTTTATTTTTTTCTCAAAAAAATTCAACAAAACCATATCATGTGACCCCTCGTTGGAACGAGCTCGACGAGCTCGTTCCAACGAGAGGTCACATGATATGGTTTTGTTGAAATTGTTTTGAAAAATACTTTTTTTTCAACTGCTGAATTTGCATATTACGCGGGCGGATGCAAACGATTCGTTGGTTAAAGGGTTAAATCAATAAATACGGGACCTTGAAACTAGTTTTGGAACTTACATTTTCTTATTTTGTTTTAATTAAAAATTAAAAATTCGAAGCGAGTGGAAATGCATTAAATCCAAATTTTATTTATTTATTTATTTATTGGTGTTTAAGGTCACATACTTATGCACAACGGCTAATCGTGACCGTGACAGTTTTACGGGTGGAGGAAGCCGGAGTACCCGGAGAGAACCACCGAGCAACGACGAGCAGCTGTCAGCTCTCCAACATCGTAACTCTGAACTCTGCACCGCAGCACAGGCAGGGTTAGATTGGTTGAAGACATGCGCACCATCGACGTGTAGTACGCCTCAGTACACAGCGTCATCGTGCCCCATGTAGGCAATCGGGGTGAAGTGTCTTGCCCAAGGACACAACGCGGTTGCCGCAGGTGAGATTCGAACCGAGGACCTCTCGGCTTGCAGCCTGCACCTCTACCAACTGAGCCACCGCGCCCCCCATTAAATCCAAATAGTAATGGCGGCTACTCACACAACATCAAATAATATCAGGTGAGTTACTAGATACGGCGGAACCCTTAGATTGTATTCCAGTCTTCTGATTGGACAAACTAACTTTGGGGCATAATAAAATTTATAGCACATTTTTAGAAGTTAACTAAAATAGTATTTCCATGACGTATTTTAACGGAGAAGAGTGGTTATTTCGATTATATAATTCTGATGTTGTTACAAACATAACATTACGTAACGCAACGAAACGCACAGTGGCGTAGATAAAGGGGGGAGGGGGCGGAGCCCCCCCCCCCCCCACCAGTAGTTTTGTCGGAAATTATTTTTTGGGACCATTTTTAGGCGAATTTATGCCTAATAACATTAAATGCTGGCTTTGGGGATAGAAACATGCCATTTTGGGTAAATTTTGGGTAAAAAAGACCAATTTTCAGTACATTTGCAGTAAACAACAGATTCTTTTTGTTTGTTTGGGTTTTTGTTGTTGTTACACTGTCGGAAAATTTTCGGTCTGTCGGAAAATTTTGGGCTTGTCCCTCCGCCAGCGAAAAGCTATCTCCGCCACAGGAAACGTAACATAACGTAAAACAACATAACATAACGTTATGCACTTTAAACTTAAATAAAACACATTAGGTTTTCGGCTATTTGTGGAAACATGTGTTGTGGTTCAGGCATGAATATTCAAAAATCCCCCAGTCGATACACGGAACAGTCCAATTATACTGAACGGAAACTGGGCTGTAGTGCAACAGCCGACGAGACATGTCGAATGCCCCGAGAGTTCTCACAAGGAATCTATCATAAAAGCAGTCTGCGTGAAAGGTTATTAAACTTCGTGCCCAGAACAACACTTGCTTTAAACGCACTCTCTTTTATTCTTCAATAAAACCGTGCAAATATGGATGTGAGTGGGATCCCAGCGACATTCATACACACGTGGTATGGGTTTAAGCTTCTAGAGGGCGACCTGACAGAATACAGATGTTGTAACAATATTCTACGTTGGTTATAAAATAAACTAATTTACACGAACATCGCGTTAGAAGGATGCAATAACTTGTTTTTAAACAATCTCAGTTCATCCTTCCGATGTAGATGAGGAGATTTTTTTTTTATTCGGCCGTCAGTTTTTTATCCGAAAACAAGGCGGGGCGGGTTGGTAGGTAGCGGTTCTGAAAACACGTGTTGTGCAAAAGGCAATAATATATAAATCACAGGTGCGTCACTCTGCACATCAGAGCAAGTAAAAAATCCATAATGCATCCTGACCAAATTTGGAGAGATATGGTAGACGTGTTCACCTCGCATGATCACCATTTCTTTCTCAATTTATCAGTTGACTTGCTGAAATGAAACAAGTGTGTGGAACACGTTCTTAGACTGAGAAGCCAGAATGACTGTGGCTGAGACTCAGGGTGTTGATTTGGCCGCTTGTGTAGCACAAATCTGATAAATCAGAAATCCACCCCACCCCCACTAAACTCTGCGCTGTTTCACCCTGGCCGGTAAGAGTAGTCCTTCATTTGACTTTGATCAGGCAGTAAGGGGAAATACCTACTATGTGGCCCATTTACTACCATGTGCAAAAACACCGGTTACATGTGTGTCTTAAAATATAATTTTATGTAACACACATTACCCGTGGGTTTTCCCACAGATAGTAGTAAATGGGCCACATGGTTAGAATTCTCTCGTACTGCCTGACCAAAGTTTACTAACCGTTCCGTCAAATGAAGCACTACCCATATCGGCCAAGGTACAACCGCGGAGGGTTTATGATGTATGGATTTGCGACACCAAAGAATCACCCTGTACCACATTGACAGTTGGCAGGTTCAGTACAACATTGAGCGTACTGTCTCTACAAATTCTACACTTGATAATGCTTCATAAATGTCGATAGAGTGACGAAACTAAATTCAAGTGTAGAAATGGGTAGAAACAGACAGAAGTCAGTAGAAATAGCAGCAAATATCGTAGTGAAAACCATGTAAAACATTAGAATTTTCAACTTCTTTCACAACTGCTCCTGCTACACCTGTCTTTATACTGTTCCGTTAGAGTGCCAGGTGTATGCTGTACACTCTCCTGATTACCCATGTATATACTGACTGTCAGTGTCTGTGAGAGGCTTTGAATATATTCGCAATCTTGCCAAGAAATGGAACCAAATTCCAGTTGCTTACTCTGGAGAATTATGTTTTATCTCCATTGGCTGTTAGTGGGTAGATTAAAAGTCGAGAATGGGTACTGGAACAAAACAAACCAAGTTCCAACAAAAATACCTGTTGAAATCACCAAACAAAGCAGTTTATGTGTGATTTACTCTAATTTTGGTGAGTGGATAACAAATTTCAAAATGGAAAAAAAACAAAATTTTCCTCCAAAAAAGAAGTGGGTGGATGCCAAAAACTTGTTGCGCCTTGTTTTTTTTTACCCCACCCCCTCCCCTGTATATAGATGAAATTGTAACGAATATTCTGGTTATTGAAATCATCTTCTCATCTGTGTTGTCAAGACGAAATAAAAAACAGGGTTGACCATTCTTAAATTATTGAAAAAGAGACCACACTCCGCGTATTGTGTTAACTCATTTTGAAATAATACGAGATGTAGAAAAAAATATACATTATAATAAATACAAATTTTGGTGCCATGCTTTAAATTTTGCTTCGTTTAAATATAAAGCATGTCGCCAAATTTCTATTCATTAAAATATATGATTTTATACGTTAGAATTAGAATAGGGTTTTGTCAGCATTTTCGAAAAATATAAAAAACAGGTCGGATAAATGTCCACTATTAATGGGAAATGTCCGCCAGCGAAATGTTGGTTATAAAATAAAGTGACGTATTTACCTGAACAGAACGTCATGGAGAGTGCAGATAATTGTTATGCAATCTCATTTTGCCCAGCCAACACAGACTGGAGATTCACTGGAAACCCGCAAACAGCTCAGGATTTTCTCCATTTTTGAGCTACAGTATAACCGCCATGGACTGGTCACTTTCCACGGATGTGCAATATTTACACGGACGGAATAATATTAATTTCAAGACACTAATTATGGGAATAATCATCCAAAAAAAAAAAAAAATAATGAAGCACAGGGCAAATGATGATTTTTATTACCTGTTAAACGCCTGTGTGGACATCACTGCCCACCCATGGATTACGACCAATCTACGGCGACTGTACTGCACATAGCTTTGGTCTCATCTACATAGCTTAACCCTTTACCCAACGCAGACGATATAAAAATTTATTATTTTAAATATAATTTTTTTTAATTTTTCGAAAAATTTCAACAAAACCATATTATGTGACCCCTCGTTTGAACGAGCTCGAAGAGCTCGTTCCAACGAGTGGTCACATGATTTGGTTTTGTTGAATTTTTTTTTTTTACTTTTTTTTCAGCAGCTGAATTTGCATATTACGCGGGCGGATGCGTGTGGTTCGTTAGGTAAAGGGTTAACTTCTAAAGCAGATAACGGTAATCTAAACACACTAATCCTTCTTGGAAGGATAATATACAAAATAGAGTTGACAAATAATTGCGAAGGACACTCCTCCTCAGTGTATTTTGTTAATCCGGTGTATAATGATACAAGATTTCCAAAAGCGCAAACATTTTAATAACTGTAACTGCAAATATGTTACCGGACTTTAAATTTAACCCTTTACCCAACGCAGACGATTTCAAAATTTATTATTTTAAATATCATTTCTTCATTTTTTTCAAAAAATGTCAACAAAACCATATCATGTGACTCCTCTTTGGAACGAGCTCTTTCCAACAAGGGGGTCACATGATATGGTTTTGTTGAAATTTTTCGAAAAATAATATTTTTTCAGCTGCTGAATTTGCATATTACGCTGGCGGATGCGGGCGATTCGTTAGGTAAAGGGTTAAACGAATATCAAGGGAAGTATCACTGGTCAAGTTTCCGCCCATCAATGTTTGGGGAAACGTCAGCCTCGCGATATGTCCGCGAATTTACAGAATATTATACGCGATTTCTCTCACTTGTACAAAAATAATATTAATGCCATCGCAAGTGTACTGGTATAATAAGAAGGCGGGTTAAAACGTGAAGGTTTATAATTTGTCTTAATTGATTCTTATGAACAACAAACTGTCGAGAACAAAGTTCTGAAATGTTTAACAATGACATCTTTATAATGATGACAACTCCTTGAACAAACAAATACCTTGAGAAGTGACGCGAGTTCAGGCCAATTATTGTTTATGTACACAACGTTTTTACGTGAAAAGACCAAAGAAAAATCCATATCCAATAGCACCCTTTTCAAAAGAAATAGAAGCTCTACTTTAGGCAGGACTTAATTCTGTAAATAATGTTGTTTAAGTGTATTAATAAGAACCCTTGTAAGGTGCATACTACGGTACTCTATCGATTCATTCATAGAAAAGAAGAATTGAACAGGAAACGCCTTTAAATAAAATATGAGGTACAACTGTCCAGCAATAACAAAAATAAAAAAAAATATCAAGATCGTTTCCAATTAGAAACATGGTGCATAAGCACCAAACGAGGAGACGTTTACGTCTAACAGTATATTTCAATCAAACATTTCATACATTGTGAATCAATAATCATGAGTTGTAATATCTGAAATAATTTTGTATTTTAGACAGTGGAAATTCTATCCAGTACGAGCATAGAACAACATTTGAAAGACGAATGCATAAACAAGACCTATTATAGTTGCTCTAAAAGCACCGCCCTAATGAGAACGAGCTCACTCCAATGAGTGCAGATAAGCCATGTTTTACGATAGAGATTGAAAGAAAAAGGAATGGCTGAGGTCCTTGCATGTTGCGTCATCTGATACCGGATCGTCATCATGTTAGGCAGATGGTCACGGTATATGTTTAACAGACATGGAATTGAGGGTGGGCTGGGGGGGGGGGGGTGGTATGTAAGATGAGAAGGCGCTAAAGCACCAGAGAGTTAAAAAAGTATAATATATATATATTTATCATATTCTTTATAAATAACCACATTTCTATTGGCTGGATCTTATACATGTGACTGGTACTCAACAATCCATGTGCACAGGTTTTCCAGTGAATATCAACTTTCTAAATATAGCTTTTGGAAATCCCCTCTTCAGTTCTATTTCAATCGAAGTATTCTCTATAACATTGTTTATTTTTATGTTATTCTGCAGGTGATAACTATTTTATTGTTAAAAAAATTATTTGTGATTGATATAATTGAACTTTTAATTTACAAATAGGAGATTGTTTTTTTTAGGATGGTGTATATAATAAAACAGTTATGGACTTTTGTGTTTTGTGGTGGTACATATGATGTGATATGAACCTAAAAAAACGCCTAGGTCAATATAAGTTTTTTTAGGTTCATATCACATCATATTCGCCACCACAAAAGTCCATAATTGTATATTATACAATATGTTGTGACTCTAATATCAGGATGTTGATTCGTCATCTCATCTTTTGAAAACCTGTAGAACTAGGTTAGGATACAAAATTTCCATAGTGTGTTTTATCATACTAGAAAAAGTCCATGTTCTCCGATTTTCCAGTGAATATCAACTTTCTAAATATAGCTTTTGGAAATTTCCTCTCTAGTTCTTTTTCAATCGAGGTAATCTCTATAACATTGTTTATTTTTATGTTATTCTGCAGATGATAACTATTTTATTGTTCAATAAAAGTATTTGTGGTTGATATAATTGAACTTCTAATTGACAAATAATTTTTTTTTCAGGATGATGTATATAATAAAACAGTTATGGCTGACGCTTCAGTCAATATAAGGTTTTTAGGTTCATATCACATCATATTCACCATCACAAAAGTCCATAATTGTATAATATATGATAATTTGTCAGTTGGGAGGAGTAGGTATAAGCTGAATAGCTGCCAGTCTATAGTTCTTGTGTTGGCTGGTCATTTTTAGGGAAACGGAATGATGAATTCGAAAAACCGGACCAAAGTCGGAATTTCGAACAATTTTGTCAGCTGACTGGAAAAGTCGAAGAATTTGATTGAAAACTGGAAAATCGCTTTGGCTCTGTCGGTAACCAATCGCCGTCGAAAAGACTGTGATCACGTATTGGAAACTCAAATCGGCTGGTTGGAAAAGACTGAAAAGTGGAAAACATGAAGAAAATTGACTTCTTTGAATTTCCATCTTTTGGAAATCATACCTTCGGATTTTCAACCATTGAAAATTATGATGGTTATTGGAAGTATACCTCCACCCCCTGTCGGTACGTTCCAGTAGTATCAAGTATGTGAGGATATCTGACAGTGAATGATTGTACCTTTATCCCCACTGTGAAGAAAAAGATGTGTTTTTATTATTCGCGCGTTCAGAAAAATTCCTATAGTTTCGATAGGGCCGATAACAAATGATTCAAGACTCAAGTTAAGGGACTGTTGTCTTAACATTACATTGGTCTATTTATTGTGTGTGATTCAACTCGACCCAGCTTTAGTATTTCCGGAAACGGAACCGTTTTGAACTATTCTTCTTTCACACGGTCTCCGTTAAGCAGATCTGGTGAAAGGAGAACAATTTGAATGGGGATATAATATTGATACATTTGTGCCAATTTTCACACTGTAAACCGAATCGAGTATTTCACCAATGATTTCTTGAGTTAAATTAAGATGAATCTTCCATCAAATCTAGTTATGCCTGCTTCACAGCGACCCTGACTAGATTTGATAAAAAATATCTTTAAAATACCCATCAGATAAAGAGTTAATATGATGACAAATTGGCCGAAATTGTTAATAACATTTATTTACTATGACGAAAAACGAAGAACATTTTCGCCCCGGGTCCGAAATTCGAGAATTGACAATTAGTCGCCTGAGTACCAATGCGTTCTATGTGCCTACTGGCACATAGAACACATTGGAACTCAGAGGAAAATTATTGAATTTTTGGAATTGTTTTGTGAGTTGATTCGTAATTGTCTACAAGTAGCATGTGAAGGGCGGAAATTGTTTATAATATTTATTTACTATGAAGAAAAGCAAAGAACATTTTTGAGTAATGTTCTACTGTTCTTTGAAATATCAGATGTGATAGGCTGTTAAACTTCATCTGGTGCTCTTTCGTTCTCACGAAACAGATTCTTCATATATCCTGCTCTTGTCACAATAAGCTTTACCAAATTTTAACATTTTTTCGACAATTTATAGTTGAGGGTATAACAAAAATGCATATCCACAGGACTCAGATACAGCATGCACTGACACATGTTCCTTAGAGCAAGGGCTACGGATGGATGGAGAAAATGGGTCTCTAAGCCATTCACTCTTGGTCTTCCACCAGTAGCATCGACTCTTACGCATGCCAGATACTGATACTATGTCAAAAACAAAACATATCGCACGCCGTATAATATGGACTCTGTCCATTTAGTAAAAAACATGGAGTAGTTACTCGAAATCCACAAACCACGCTTCGTATCAGTCAAGTAACATGCGCATATCTTATTCATTATAAAACACACGTGCACTTAATGCCTATATCACAGATAACAGACTACTAATTGTATCAAGGTCGTCGAACTCATGTATCGTATCACCACCGTTTGTCTGAATTAGTCCAGGACAATACATTTTAATGGCAACGATGACTTACCCAGATTATGAACTGGAGCTATGAACAATGCATGGCTAACATGTCGAATTACGATTTGGCAGACTATGCACAATTGTACTGGGTTAAGTGTTAAAATAAATACCTACACTCATCGAGCGAAGATCGAACCACATTAACCAACCATGATATCGCACTTCCATATAATTGTGGACTCCTGGCTTTTGTAATGAATGTAGCAGTAACAATGTCGACCCTAGCCAAGGCGTAAGAATGCTCTGCTAAGGGTTCTTGTCCCAAAGTGACACAATACCATACTGGACAAAAGCAAATACACAATTGTTGCGCGAATTAATCGAATGACAAGAACCCAAGCTGGCTGCACCCAGCGATTTATAATCTATAAAAAGAGGCACATATCATTCCTTTAACCCTTCCAATCCCACCCAATGTTAACAAAGTGGACGATACTCGATTTCAGTATATCACCACATGAATCTTGAGAATTCTACACGTACTACAGTTACATCCAGAATACTATTATAGAATCAGTCTTCATCCGATTTGAATATAAATACCACTTAACCCTTTACTCAACGTAACGACCAAAACCGGCCAGCGCTATTCTAAAAAATCTCCAATTAATTTTCATCAAATTTTCATATTCTGTCTCCAAAACATAGGTTATGACACCTCTTTGGAACGAGCTCATCGAGCCCGTCTCAATGAGGGGTCATAACCTATGTTTTGAGACAAAAAAATAATAAATAAAAAAAATAGTTATTCAAAAAATTGCAAGTGTCGTCTGCTTTTCATTTCAGGAAAAGGGTTAACATTATTCTGTGATTTTCAAACTTTCGGATTGACCTCGCACGTCAGTAAACATTTCTCTATTGTGGATTTTCATGCACTCTTTATTGCTTTAGGTGAAACATTTTAAACTATAACAAAATATGATTTAACCCTTAAACCCTGATGGTATATTCCATGCCAATTCAGAGCCATCAACTGGCAGAGTCTATACCAGAGGGAAGTCCAATCCATATTTTCAATGCGCAGCCTTGAGGCTATATATGTTGCAAAAAGTCTTGATGGGTCTACCACAAAAATTTACTGAGTAACTATCTACTTCATGAATTCAGGTCCTATCAGAATCGGAAGAACGAACTTTCAGGTTCATAAGGTTTATGATAGTGGAAGTTAATTAGTTTGCTCCTAGTTAAAAAACAAACAAGCATGCAAACTGGAACATAACTAGATAACTTTATATAAATGGCATGGAACTACACATGGTAAAAACCAAACAAGCAGGCAAACTGGAACATGACTATGTAACTTCAGACAAATGGCAAAGAACTACACATGGTAAAAACCAAACAAGCAGGCAGACCGGAACATGACTAGATAACTTGAGATAAATGGCATGGAACTACATAGGGTAAAAAACCAAACAAGCAGGCAAACTGGAACATAACGGGGTAGCTTTATATAAAAGGCATGGAACTACACAGGGTAAAAACCAAACAAGCAGGCAAACTGGAACATAACAAGGTAACTTCCGATAAATGGCATGGAATTACACAGGGTAGAAACAAACAAGCAGGCAAACTGGAACATAACAAGGTAACTTTAGATAAATGGCATGGAATTACACAGGGTAGAAACAAACAAGCAGGCAAACTGGAACATAACAAGGTAACTTCAGATAAATGGCATGGAATTACACAGGGTAGAAACAAACAAGCAGGCAAACTGGAACATAACAAGGTAACTTCAGATAAATGGCATGGAATTACACAGGGTAGAAACAAACAAGCAGGCAAACTGGAACATAACAAGGCAACTTCAGATAAATGGCATGGAATTACACAGGGTAGAAACAAACAAGCAGGCAAACTGGACATAACTAGGTAACTTTATATAAATGGCATGGAACTACACAGGGTAAAAAACAAACAAGCAGGCAAACTGGAACATGACTAGGTGACTTCAGATAAATGGCATGGAACTACACAGGGTAAAAAACAAACAAGCAGGCAAACTGGAACATAACAAGGTAACTTCAGATAAATGGCATGGAACTACACAGGGTAAAAAACAAACAAGCAGGCAAACTGGAACATGACTAGGTGACTTCAGATAAATGGCATGGAACTACACAGGGTAAAAAACAAACAAGCAGGCAAACTGGAACATAACAAGGTAACTTCAGATAAATGGCATGGAACTACACAGGGTAAAAAACAAACAAGCAGGCAAACTGGAACAAGACTAGGTGACTTCAGATAAATGGCATGGAACTACACATGGTAAAAACCAAACAAGCAGGCAAACTGGAACATAACTAGGTAACTTTATATAAATGGCATGGAACTACACAGGGTAAAAACCAAACAAGCAGGCAAACTGGAACATAACAAGGTAACTTGAGATAAATGGCATGGAATTACACAGGGTAGAAACAAACAAGCAGGCAAACTGGAACATAACAAGGTAACTTCAGATAAATGGCATGGAACTACACAGGGTAAAAAACAAACAAGCAGGCAAACTGGAACATGACTAGGTGACTTCAGATAAATGGCATGGATCTACACATGGTAAGAACCAAACAAGCAGGCAAACTGGAACATAACTAGGTAACTTCAGATAAATGGCATGGAATTACACAGGGTAGAAACAAACAAGCAGGCAAACTGGAACATAACAAGGTAACTTCAGATAAATGGCATGGAATTACACAGGGTAGAAACAAACAAGCAGGCAAACTGGAACATAACAAGGTAACTTCAGATAAATGGCATGAAATTACACAGGGTAGAAACAAACAAGCAGGCAAACAGGAACATAACAAGGTAACTTCAGATAAATGGCATGGAATTACACAGGGTAGAAACAAACAAGCAGGCAAACTGGAACATAACAAGGTAACTTCAGATAAATGGCATGGAACTACACAGGGTAAAAACCAAACAAGCAGGCAAACTGGAACATAACAAGGTAACTTCAGATAAATGGCATGGAATTACACAGGGTAGAAACAAACAAGCAGGCAAACTGGAACATAACAAGGTAACTTCAGATAAATGGCATGGAATTACACAGGGTAGAAACAAACAAGCAGGCAAACTGGAACATAACAAGGTAACTTCAGATAAATGGGATGGAACTACACAGGGTAAAAAACAAACAAGCAGGCAAACTAGAACATAACTCGGTAACTTCAGATAAATGGCATGGTACTACACGGGGTAAAAAAGAAACAAGCATGCAAATTGGAACATAACTAGGTAACTTCAGATAAATGGCATGGATCTACACATGGTAAAAACCAAACAAGCATGCAAATTGGAACATAACTAGGTACCTCCTGATAAATGGCATGGAAATACACAGGGTAAAAAACAAACGAGCAGGCAAACTGGAACATAACTAGGTAACTTCAGATAAATGACATGGTACTACACAGGGTAAAAAAGAAACAAGCAGGCAAACTGGAACATAACTAGGTAACTCATGATAAATGGCATGGAAATACACAGGGTAAAAAACAAACGAGCAGGCAAACTGGAACATAACTAGGTAACTTCAGATAAATGGAATGGAACTACACCGGGTAAAAAACAAACACGCAGACAGACTGGAACATAACTAGGCAACTTATGACATGGAACTACACACGGTAAAAACACAAACAAGCAGGCAAACTGGAACCTAACTAACTAACTTCAGGTAAATGGCATGGAACTACACCGGGTAAAAAACAAAGAAGCAGGCATACTGGAACATAACTAGATAACTTTAGATAAATGGCATGGAACTACACAGGGTAAAAACCAAACAAGCAGGTAAACTGGAACATAACATGGTAACTTCAGATAAATGGCATACAACTACACAGGGCAACAACCAAACAAGCGGGCACACTGGAACATAACTAGATAGCTTCAGATAAATGGCATGCAACTACACATGGTAAAAACCAAACAAGCAAGCATACTAGAACATAACTGTGTAACTTCAGATAAATGGAAAGAAACTACACAGGGTAAAAAACTAACAAGCAGGCAAACTGGAACATGACTAGGTGACTTCAGATAAATGGCATGGAACCACCCAGGGTAAAAACCAAGCAAGCAGGTGAACTGGAACATAACTAGTTGACTTCAGATAAATGGCATGAAACTACACAGAGTAAAAAACCAAACAAGCAGGCAAACTGGAACATAGCCAGGTACCTTCAGATTAATGGCAAGGAGCTACACAGGGTAAAAAACAAACAAACAGGCAAACTGGAACATAACTAGGTAACTTCAGATAAATGGCATGGAACTACACAGGGTAAACAACAAACAAGCAGACAATCTGGAACATAACTAGATAACTTGTGATAAATGACACAGAACTACATAGGGTAAAAAACAAACAGGCAGGCAAACTGGAACATAACTAGGTAACTTCAGATAAATGGCATGGAACTACCCAGGGTAAAAACCAAACAAGCATGCAAACTGGAACAAAAATAGATAACTTCAGATAAATGGCATGGAACTACTCAAAAAACACAATTCTGTGGAAATGAAATAAGTATAAAGTAGATCTAGTTTAGTAAACAAGATTCCTATTTTCTTTTCAGTTAAAAAGTGAAAAAAATAAGATAAAGTTAAAATTTCATTGAATAATATTAAAATGGAATGAAAACTTTCCTGACTTATATCACCATGGAAATTGACCTACAATAACGTTATCCTTTTGATATCATTTGACGTCCAAGAAAGGACCAGTTAAGAAGCAAGTAATTGTTGGGAATACACCTCCGACATCAGCTAAAAAAATAAACCCAAGTTTCCTTTTGTTATTTTTAAGAAACGAAAACAATAGACAGCCCTATTATTATTTATACATGCTATATGTTACTTTCGATTATTAAAAGTAAGAAGAGGAAATCTGGCAATCAAATTAGAAGAGTATTTTAACGTATCTCACCGATAGCATACTTTCGTTCTTTGTTTGGTGAATGTGCTTTTACAGTAATTTGAATGTTTTTATTCTTTCCGGGAAAAAATAGCAAATCTAAACTCCTGAACTTTTATATTAATAACAAGGACAGTGTCCGTATTATATACCACGATGCGCACTTTGTTGACATTATGAATAGGAAAAAAAGTTACAGAACATCAAAAGATGGTGAAAACGCCGTTTTCGTATTTTTAAAAGGGGTTCAACGGAAAATAATAGCCAAACGTTGAAACTGATCAGCAAAAAATTAAAAAGCCTGCTTCAATGTTTTTAACATACTTTATAGGAAAGTGCCTGAAGTTTGTAAGATGATGCGTACATCAATGATACGATTTCGCTTACACTTCAAAATTCCAATCTTTAAGTGATATATATTCCTGTACCCCTACTGTTACATTTACTAACAACCTCTGGAACTAACTTTCCTGTAAATCTCTTCCAATGACGACATTTGTCAGCCTCGACTGAAAGGGTCTTCGCTGATATAAAAAAAAAAAACATTGAAAACTTAATTGAGAACCCTTGGAGTTAAAATCGCATTTTAATTTAAATATAAACATTTAAATCAAGAATATGTGGAAGCAGGTAGCTTGAACCCGTTGGTCCAGAACGTCATATCCGGGATAGAAACGTCTTGCAGTAAATGAGTTTAACATTTTTAGAGGGTATAAGTAGATTCATACTCAGTCTGGTAGGAATTCTCTTGATTTCTGTTTCATAAAATTCTGCCATGGCTGTTGTTAAGCAATCATCCTTGAATGTGATGAAAATTAAAAACAAATTTCAAACAAATTCCAAGGAAACATTCATGAAATTATTAATCCATTTGAAGTGATACGGTGTTTTTATCAAGAACAGGATAATCCCTAGCCCGGTGGAAAGGAGGTGTTCCATGAAGAAAACAAATGTATGCAACTGCTTCCAGAAAATAAACAAAAATATATCTTAAGGTGAGATCTTTTTCCGAGAATATCGTGTGTACCATATACGACGACGAAATGTTAACAATCACTTCACGATTGCTGTCTGTACTCAACGTTGCACGATACAATAAAAACAATGGGGAATGTATGAGATACACAATGCGTGGATAACACGTAAGAGCGCCATGTAAGAACGCACCTGGTTGGACGTTACGCGTCTGAGTGACGTTAGGGCGTGAATAAAATGCTTTGACACACGGCAGCCTCAGGCAAGGAAATACAAAGACCTCCCATTTTTCTTTAAAAATATCAGCTTCATTCACTTAATTTGTTTAAATACAGAACACAACTGCGGTAGATTGAGGCGGACAGGAATCAACGACTGTTGGTGGGATATTTTATTTATTTATTTATTTATTTATTTATTTATTTATTTATTTATTTATTTATTTATTTATTTATTTATTTATGGGTGTTTAAGGTCACATACTTTTGCACAATGGCTAATCATGACCACAGCTTGGAAATAACGTCAAGGTCTGTCAATCGTTCATACCCCATGCTGCCTATTTTAGGGAACTCGCATCCCAAACATTAGTGACTGGGTCCTATTTTACAGGTAAAGAAGTGCTTGTTTACCACAGTAAACAAGCACTGCTTCACTATCCGGGGTTCCCGCGTGGTTTGGTGGGGGTATCTCCAGTATTTTACGAGCGCCACCGAGCTCGTAAAATACAGCAAAAACACAACCCAGGGTTGTTGATTCAAGTTCTCCGTAATCCACCCTCGCTGTGTTATGTCTTGTTACTTCATCGTACTGAACGCAATACTCACTCATCTATACTGTAATTTATCTCCACCAACATGTATTGTATATGGAGATTTAATTCCTGGATGTTGGTTTTTAAACACCGAGCCGTAGACGAGGTGTTTAAATGAAACATACAGGTATTAAATCTTCATATATCATACATGTCGGTGGAGATAACGTTTCTGTCCCGTTTGGAACACAAATTTAAACAAAGATTTCCACTAGCGAATTGACTTGGAGTGTAACACATGTGCTTAAATATTGCATTTGAAAGAGTGGGTGGGTGAATCATTCTTGAACAGAACATTTGAAGATAACCATCTTTTATCAGATCACCGAAGCTACGCAACGTCTAGCCCGGTTAGTCCATGGACGGGTAACCGTCTGAGCGATCGATTCGAAGTCCCGCGTTTTGTCTTTTGTGCATGGCACTTAATCCCGATTGTCCACGATGACGCCGTGTACTAAGGCGTTTTGCATGTCGATGGTACGCATGGTTTCAACCAATCTAACCCTGTCTGTGCTGCAGTGCGGAGCTACGATGTTGGGGAGCTGGCAACTGCTCGTTTCCGCTATTCTAGCGAAACGTAAAAAATACTATGCTTGGTCAGCACTTTCTTCAAATTTCTTCTATGTCAGTCGTTCATAAAAAAGCGATGAGAACATATCCCAGTTTGCATTTTTAAAGTTCCACTGAGGCACCCTCTCATTATTTACTGCTACCATGCCTTCCAAGACAGTTGGAAAGTGGGGAATTTCGTATAAGTCATCCTCGATCTTCCAAAAAAATCAAGGAAGATGGAAGGGTATGCAACTTTAAGATTACTTTAAGTGAGAAGAAGCTAATTGGCGGACCCATCACTGACCTCTAGCACTGTTCACCCTTTACATCTATCTTGGCTGCATGGATCACATTAAGAGGGTGGGGAGGCGTTCACGAATCAGTAGCGCAAGATTATTCAGTTGTAGGGTTTTCAATAAATATAACATAACGTAACTGTTTTATCTAACGATAGGAATACAGACAGAGGCTGCGGATGTCTTTGTAAAGGTACAGTTAAAACTAGAAGTCATGTCATGAACTGTGCGCTTATATAGGCTTAATTGTGCGTAGGAATTGCCCGCAATTGCCATATCGAATGGCATCTAAAGAACGGCAGGTTTTCCTGGTTACTCATAGCAAACACAGGCAATGTTTCTGTCAATGGAACTCCGGGAAGAAGTATATCAGACGTGTGTTTGTACAGTCAAAACTAGAAGTCCTCTCACGAAATGCGCACAAATAACACGTCGATCTGCGCGTTAATCTACGCGTAATGACCATAGTAAGGCTATCAAATCCTGTACATATGGCCAATGCAAAAGCAATGTTTCAGCCAATGTGCGCATTTCGTGAGAGGACTTCTAGTTTTGACTGTACAAACACACGTCTGATATACTTCTTCGAACATAAAGTTCATTATCTCCTGCACTGGCATTACACGAAGTACAGTACTTAAAAAAGTTTGAGTTTTAGGTATTTTAAAGACGTTTCACGCAGGTAATCAGCAGAAGGTTTGTTTTGACACAGAATACCTATTTTATTAAAATTTGCTCTAAAACCCCGACAATTTCATTGGATAATATTTAGTTTTGTGATCCATGTTTGGATAGTTACTGGACGTGTGAGTGAACTTTCACATGGGGACCTTCCCGGAGATGAATCCAGGCGTAATTGTTTATAAAATATGTGATCGATACATTCATTGATTGACATAAACTCAATTCCTTCAAACTTGTTGCTCGTAACAATATTTTGAAGGCACTTTGAAATTCTATGTGATGTGATGTAAGCTTTTGTTGTTCCTTTTCCTTTGTCTTTTGATCTCTTTTTTGCTGTCGTCTCTAACTTTGACTCAGATTCTATTGACGTTGTCTTTGTTTATGATCTGGTTTCCATTTGCTCCATTCATTTCTCTGGTTTAGGTTTTTGATTTTGTTTTGTTCATTTTTGAGGTATATTTCGTTTGTTCTTGACTTTGTTCCTTTCTTTTTCATAAGTTTTTTGTTGTTGCTAGGACAGCTAGCTTTATTTGAGTTGACTTTGGTTCTGTTTGCTTGCTGTGTTCGATGGTAGGGGCGCGTAGGAGGTACGGTATTGTGTCTTTGGATATATATACATACCGTCGGACATTCTTCTGATTTTGTTGGTATATTTTAGTCATCGCTGTTGCATATGATTGGCCTGGTATGTTTATCAATGGTGGCATCGATGAAACGATTTCTCAGACCTCTTTGAAACAATTCTGTTTTTCACTATGAACCTTTTGTTTGGCTTTTTCTTTTTTAAATACAGTACAATCTTTTGAAAATGACATATGATTGCCCCGACGATTTGCACATTGTATAATGGTCGGCACATGGCTCTGCATGTTGTAGGCCATACCAGAACATGTGTTTGACCTCTGCAATTGGACTGCCCGAGAACATACTTGTGGTATTTAAAGCAAAGAAGTGGATTTGAAATATAAATCAACGCTGATGTTCAAAACTTCACATACAATGTTTTTGGTAGGCGAAATAATCAAATGTAAAAATCCATGTATTTGTCTTAATTGTTGAGCCATCTCTCTTAATTTCCATTCTTGTTACACCAGTGACAGTTGATTTTTAATTTCAAGCCCATCATTACCCGATAGTTCTCTCATTCTCACAACACTGTCTAGATTCTTATGTGGAAAGGTATTATCCTTTATTTTGGGGAGTTTACTTGTGCTTAGAATATTGATTGCCGCCGATTTTTTTGTGACATTCAACTAATAATCCACCGAACCTGACCATTTTAGAATTTTTCACGGTAACAGCTATTCCTTTTGTGACCTTTTCAAATGATGCAAATCGATTTATGTTTGTGTTTTTTTACTTTCGTCAGCCGCATATATTATGACAAATTGAGGCCACTTTTTAACCCTTTACCCAACGCAGACGATATCAAAATTTATTATTTTAAATATATTTGTTTTAATTTTTTTTTTAAAAATTCAACAAAACCATACCATATGACCCCTCATTGGAACGAGCTCAGTGCGCTCGTTCCAATGAGGGGTCACATGATATGGTTTTGTTGAAATATTTTGAAAAATTTAATTTTTTCAACTGCTCAATTTGCATTTTACGCGGGCGGATGAGGGCGATTCATTAGGTGAAGGGTTGAAGGAAATCTCTTGACAGTAGTCTGAATAAGAGTCGGTTGCACAATAACAATAATACTAATAATAATAAATACAGTTTAGAGCCATGGATCCACATAAAATGCTCTCCGGCTTCACAAAGTGAAAACAAAATGTATACATACATATATAAAACGCATACTCAGTGAAATATGTCTTTGTTAAACAATATGAATTCATTCAAAGGGAAACTCACAATATTAACAGCAAAAACCAGGCCGACTTTGTTTTTGCTGTTTAAATTGTGAGTTTTCCATGTTGTTATTGTATATGTTCTTTTTCATGCCATGACTCCCACCATTACTCTGAGCCTATCACCGGGGGCTATGTTGAGGATATCCAGCAAACAGCACCAAGAGTTCATGGAGCCAGGAAAATACATACGCATTCTGTAGACAGATTTACCAGTGCAGCCGCGTCATCATAGAGCAGTCGATAAAATTGACACGCCAGACAAGGAAGATCGTTGCTCAAAACATATTTAGTAACTAAGAGACAAATCGGCGAACATGATGGTAAAATGATGAGGGAACATTGATAAAGAGTAACTTGATAAAAACTGGATGGAGATAATGACAGACTGGTCAGCTTAGTGACTACTTCATGCCCGGGCGTGACTGTTTATTTTTGAGGTTCCCGATTGATCAGACTGAGCCTAGCCAACCAACTGCCTAACATGACGTAATGGCCTGAGGTGATTTATTGGACAATATCCTCAATGAGGATTGTCACCTAGAGGCACTGTAGTCTTCAACCACCTTGGATCCTTTAGCACGCACATTACGGGAAAACAAGGCGCATGCTTAAAAACAGGTCCGTACCATTTAGATAAAGGACTGCGTATTCAGACATATCACAGCTAACCTGCTCATGCGAGCAGATCGTTCCACTATCCGACTTCAGGAGCCTACCTAAGAGGTTATAGTCAAATGATGTCCTGAAGATCCCCATACCCGTTAGTAAATTCCTTCTTTATAAAACCGAATACAATTGTATTTCTTACTTGTTTTAAAAAAGACCCTCTGGACGGTTATTACAGCAACATAATGCTGTTTTGTCATTAAAATATTGCGAGTAAAACATTTTTTAGCTGCACGCATCTGCAAAACATGCCACAATGCTATTAATTCACGATGCAGATACAATCGAAAGCTACGGCCAATATTCAAAAATACAAGTCTTTTTGTAAATTATGACTTTCGAGCTTTGTGTTCAAGAGCATAGATTAACCTCATTCGCGACGTATTTTGAAAAAAAAAAAACAAATCGTTCATGTCTACAACATTTCCATTATTTATGTGGAGATTAGTCAAAACATTGTATCGGAAAACAAAGTGTAGGAACTTTCTCAATCGAAAGTCCAACTGTTTCTATCCTTTCAGGTCAATACCAGACCATTTGGTGTAGAGAGTCGCATGAAAAGGCGTCTTTTACCTTGGACTTCTCTGAACGCATTTAAACCGTACGGGGTTCCTTAGAAGCAACTTATCGCTGCCAGTTTGTAGTAAATCCTTTATCTAACGCAGCGGCCTTATTGCATAATCTTTATTCACTAAATCAAAGTTTATTTATTATCAAGTATTGCCTTCAATACATAGCTTATGTCCCCTCCTTGGAATGAGTTCATGCTTCTCCTTCCAACAGAGACCATCGACTTTGTTTTGGAGGCAAGCAATGATTTTTTGAGTTTAAAAATATTTTGTAGGCGTCGTGTACTCGTCTCGTTAGGGCACGACCAAAACGTAACTGCTAAACCGGCCAGCGATAATCGCAAAAAATCACCATTCAATTTTCATTATTTTTTTATTTTTTTGTATCAAAATATAGCCTATGACCCTTCGTTGTAACGAGCGCGTTGAGCTCGTTCGAAAGAAGGGTCATAAGTTAAGTTTGTGTGGCAAAAATTTAAAAAATCGTTATTCAAGAATTTTGTTTGTAAGCGTCATCTGCCTTTCTGTTAGTTAATTGGTTGAGTGCTACATTATTTTGGAGGTCTGAATTTGTTCATCAACATTTGTTTTGTAACAAGTTATTGAACAGTGCCAACAAGCACTACGCCCACAAGCACCACGCCTACAGGCACCAAGCCCACGGGCACCATACCCACAGTCACTCTTCAATAATTTGTGATAAAACAAATTTATATACACAAAATATTATTTGCGTTTGACTGAATATGAAATATCAGCAAGGCTTTTGCTCTGGTACCCTCATTTTTTTTAAATCTCTGATAGTGGCTTCTAGCACTCAACAAGTTAAAAGTTAACCCTTTACCCAACGAATCGCCCGCGTCCGCCCGCGTAATATGCAGATTCAGTAGCTGAAAAAATATTATTTTTCGAAAAATTTCAACAAAACCATATCATGTGACCCCGCTTTGGAACGAGCTCATTGAGCTCGTTCCAATGAGGGGTCACATGATATGGTGTTGTTGAACTTTTTCGAAGAAAAAATAAAAAAAACATATTTAAATTAATAAATTTTGATATCGTCTGCCTTGGTAAAGGGTTAATGGACTTGGACAGTTTTGTGCAGAAATAAGAAGCTTAGGGCTTTGTGCGTGTAATAATGTCGAATAAACTGATATAGAAGATTCGATATATTATGCAGCTCATTCACAGATGGGACATTTCTAATTCTCCATAGTGTGCTATGTCTGTTTCTCCATACTATGTTGCATAAAGTATTAGGAGGGGGAAAGAGGCGTGGTGATCAGGTGGTATTTGGTAGAAAACGGCTAATCAAGACCTTCTCATATGAGAACCGCAAGAAACAAAGACCGGCCAAAGTCTTATTATTATTATCATTATTCGAATCCCACATGCGGCAACCGCGTTGTGTCCTTGGGCAAGACACTTCATCCCAATTGCACATGTGGGGGCACGGTGGCGTTTTGTACTAAAACGTACTGCACGTCGATGGTGCACTTGTCTTCAATCAATGCTAACCCTGTTTGTGTGGAGTTACTACGTTTGGGAGGCTGACAGTTGCTGTCCGTTGTTCGGTGGTTCTCTCCAGGTGCTCAGGCTTTTTACACCTGTAAAACTGTCCAACACGAGGTGACCCTGGTTGTCGAAAGTGTCGTTAAACCTCAATAAATAAATACATAAATAAATACAAAAGTAAATAATAAATAAATAGCCCAAATCATGTAATTCTTTGGACCTGGCTTCTCCAAGCGACAACTGCTTGTCTGCTCTGGTATCCTACTACTTTTAAATGAAAAAATACAAAAAAATCTTATTAACTACAATTATGATTTAAATCTATCTTCAGTCAGGTGAGCAGAAATATAGATAAATATATAAAAAATACGAATAATGAGACGATATTGAATTTACCGATATTGTGCTTTCTGAGAAGAAAATTCATTACGCATTTCAGATTACAACTTTGAAACCGTACGCCATTCCTGTACTCAAAAGCGCGAAAATACAATCGTATTACAAGCAGGGGTGCCGGAAGCACTCGAGGGCAAGGGGCAGGGTATCAAAAAGGGGTCTCGACTCCGGGTATGAGTTAAGCCCGGGAGTTCACACACAAATTATAGTCCCTTGAAGGGAAAATGCTAAAGCATTGCAGAGGGCATCATGTTCCACTCACATAAAGCTTTGAAAATCACCGCGCCGATTGTATAGTTTCCTTGTTTGTAGATTTTTGGTCAAACTCCGTCATTATACCTGATACAGTCTCCACTCCCACTGACAGTGATACACGTAAAATACGCTAGGAACGAATACTCGATAGTTTCTCATTTAGAGTTCTCGGAAAGTAAGGTCTTTTTCGCAAGAACATTTTGGTGAAAATGGGCAGGCGCTTCCACATGCTAGCTAGCATCTGGGTATGTGTGTAACCCTGCATTCCTGTGTTCAGTGCCCTTATGTACAAGCGTTTGTGTCGTGGAGCACGATGATGAGACACATACAAACGAAGGGATAGATTCACCACCCGGTGACAAAAGAGACTAAAACTTCTGGGCGACGCCCACCCACCATAAGCCTTCGGTTATTCACACTTCCGGTTGAGACTCATGTGTACCGTAGTTCATTTTTGGGGGACCAAAAAATGTACGCCATCCTCATAGAGTGTTGTCATGACTCAAAAAGTAAATTTTCTCTTAAGTTACCATAGAGAAAACCAATTTCTCTCTGACGAATGGAAATTCTGTGCGGAACGCTCTCCCGATTTAACTGTCATATTTGGCGACCTATTTGCAACCTATTTGCAACCTGTAAGCAAAACTGGTCCAAAGTACTCTAATTGTATCGCATGATAGGATCGTAATACTACGATATTTCAGGACAAAAATGATTGCACGGAGAGGCGGTACTATCTAGTCGGAGGGTTAGGTTTTTCGCGCATGCGGTTGATAATCACATGATATAAAATTGTTCAGCCAAGAGGCGAACTCGTTTCACATAGACAGTGGAAGAAACCTGATTCATGAATTCCCCAACGTGTATTATTAGCCCTCATTGAAACGAACTCGTCAATGAGGGGTCACATGATATGGTTTTGTTGAAATTGGTTGAACAATTTGAAACAAATAATATTTAAAACAATAAATCTTGATGTCGTCTGCGTTGGGTAAAGGTTATATTCCGAGATATCGCCAAATAGCAAATATTTTGTGAGCCCGATGGCATATAAATGAGTGGAATGTGACTGGCTAGGAGACGCTACAATCACTATCCCATCCGATGTTTCAGTTTGTCCTTCCGTATGCTGACATTGACAAATAGCATATTTGTCGTTTGAGGCCAAGCAACGAACGTCTTTTCCCCAGAAAGTGAATAGGGCACAACAGTTGAATTCCCCTATAGTTTAACATAGACAAATCTGAATTATCTCCGTAAAATGAAAATCTTAACGAGGAAGCTCTAGGGTTCAAATGACATCCGCCCCAACATGCTTCCATCAACAAAGTCAAATTTGATTTCAGTTTCTCAAAGAGATGTGGCCAAGATACCACGACATTTTCGGTACCATGTGGTAAAAAATGATTGGAACCTTCCCTGCTACGTGGTGGTATCCCATTGGAAGCCTTCGGTTGTTCGCACACACCTTTGGGATTTATATCGATTTCATTTTTACTGCCAAGCAGCAAAGGCATATCACACAGAAAGTGCACTGGTCCCAATTAAGAGGTGGAAAATACAATGATTAACATAGAGAAAAACAATTTGTCCCTGTAAAATAAACATGCCCACAAGGACTCTCTCGTGATTTTGTCGGTAAAGGCATCGACTTCATTATCATAAGCCACTTGTAAGCGGAATCCTTCAACAACATCCCGCGATATGGGCGATACAACAAGTTATTTTTACACTCGGTGGAAAATAACAAACTCATGCATTTCTGTTGGACTGTGTTATTTACACACGGACGAGACAAACGTTATTTTATCGGTTGATAACAAATATCTGATAAGGAACTGGGAATAAGTAACGATTGTCACGTCCCCTATTTGCAATCGGTGGAGAAATGATCGAAACTTCTGCCACTGCACGACACTATCCCATCACGTGGCTTTGGTTGATCTCGAATCCGGCAGATAACCAATATTTCTTTGGCCGAGAGGCGAACACGTTTCACACTGAATGTTGAATGGTCCAATCAGTTTAATTTCCCCAGGTTTTAATACTGCAAAAACGATTTCTCCCTATAAAATGACAGCTCCGATAAGTCCCGAGCTCATTACACCCAACAAACCACATGTAACTGGAATACCTCAATTATATTTCAACATATAGTTGATGTACGAAGATATTTTTGACACACGGTGGCAAATAAGAAACCATATGTATTTAGATAGAAATGAGTTATTTGCCACCAGATACCGAATAGCTGCCGCCATTTTGAAGATCTTCACCGAAGACAGCCTACAACGACAAGTTTTCTTTTGTGGCTACTCTTTTTTTTTTTGATTTAGGACAATTGCTTATGTTTAAGAAGAACGAAAACTTGTTAAAGTTGAAAGATGATTTTCATGTAGGTGAAACTCAACTTCTTTAGACAATGGATTAAGAGACAGAACCAACGAGGGTGTAGTTCGGGAATGGGGGACTGGAATCAACGACCCGGGTTGGGGTTTTTCCTGTATTTCTTCGGCGCGCAATAGATACGTTCTTGCATGACGTTCTTACACGCAGACCGGATTCCACACGTGGTGTACCTAATGCATTTCTCAATGTCTGTATTGTATCGGGAAACGTTGCACACACACAAAAATCGTGATATAATAGTTTTTATATTAATGTTGACATCTGTGATATACTTTTAAGACCTTTAAAATAAATGCTGGGAACATTTGGTTATTGAAGGCAAAATGCTAAAACGGACACCCTTGTGAACGATTTCCTGTTTCTCTGTTGTCAAACATATAATGCTGAGGGAATTCAAATGGCATCCGGACTTCCATCAATATAGAGAAACATTTAAGGACCATGTTTTCTTTTCTTCTGTTATCAAATCAATATAGAATGAGCGGCGTTTCAAAACAACAATGGCAGGAATGGACTTATGGTACTCAGATTCTCACAAGATTATAGTGGTAAGAGCTTTCTTTGGAGACACATCGATTGTAGCGTCATCTTCGTTTCTTGGTACACATCTTTATCAGAATAGTGTGGAAGTATCGATGGGGCGGGTGTGTGTGTGTGTGTGTGTGGGGGGGGGGGGGGGTTGTTGTCTGTAGACGACAATAGAGAAAGTTACTAAATTACGATAATTTATCTTACAACAAAGAACGCCTTTTACTCAATATAAATGAGAACGTGTAGACAAAATGCAAATCTGTATTGAGGGAAGCAACCGCATATACGAGCATTATTTTCAGAAAAAAAACGTTTATAGCTTGCCGTCATCGAAAATAGATTACCCATGTCGTGGCCACCGCTTGGAAAAAAGATAAATGTATCACCAACTCTACGAAATAAATTATACTAGATCATTGTTTTTGCCATGATGATATTTTTGTATTGACATACCACGCGTTAAATCTGAAAATAAAACAAAGAAATACACAACTGAAACACCACTAGAAACTTCGCCAGTTATAGTACAAGTAGAACCATGAATGGGAATTTCGTAATGCATGGCGCAAGGACGCAAAACCATAATTTAATGACTTTCATTCCAAATATCATCACAATCCTTTCGGAAACAGCTAAGTCCTAATCAAAAAGGGCCGCCCGAACGCCCACCGCTCGCCGCCCGCCGCCTGCCACCCAGCGACCGACCCACGCCGTACCAATAGTCGAGTTCTTTTTTGAAAACTCGATAAAAATTCTAGATAACAATAATAAAAGACCAGAGACTATTATAGTCACCCATATTTATATCCCAACTCTTGGTACGCTGAAATCGACTAAGAACAGCAGAAAGAATAGAGAATGAGTAACGTTAAATTTCATATCCAGTGCCTAAAAGCAGTAAATGTAGATTTTAATTTTGACACACCTCATATTTGAAATGAAATTAAACTGATGTTAATAATAAAATTCAAGGAGCGTTACAGGAATTTTTCAAGAAAACTAGAAATTGCATGAGTTTCAAGAAATCATCGGGAAGGGGATACAAAGGACCCTGATACACACAATAAAATTTCATTCTTCACCTAATGGAATATTCCTGGAGGAAGGCCTAAATTCAATTTAGATAAAATGGGATGTTAGGTCTAAGCAATAGAAATAACTGAGGTAAGCCTATAACACTTATTATTGGATATGCTACTGGATGGGAAGGCCTTGGAGATAGACTCCCCATGATTATGGTGAGCATATGCGATAGGCCTATTAACATTGAGGTAAACTTATAACATCATTTGGGATGCTACTGGATAGGTAGATCTATTGTTACTGATCTACGAGGTGGTTTCCCAACCACTCCATGTACCCCGCTTTTCAGACAACCAACTGGCTTTTCTGGCCACTGTTAGCAAGGGTGTTAACTGTCCATTGTAAGACGAGTGACATTGAATTTAATACTCCATAAATTTGGTGCTGGGGGGGGGGGGATATTATTTTTGGAGGACTGTAGCACCTCAAAACCCACCCCATCTCCACACCCAAAGGTTATGCCACTGGGGGACATCCACAAATCATGTTTTTATTTGATTACAACAATGACGTTTGAAACCTCTTAGTGTTGTAATGGCACATTAGCCATGCATTAGCTGAACAGCAGAGCTGAGACTGGGTGGCGCTAAATTATCGCTGGGTTACGCGAAAGTTTCGGTAAGTTGAATGATCTTGTACGAATGAATGGTGGAATGATGTTGAGCATCAACCAATCATCAGGGGCACGGGTGTTTGCATCTGCCTGAAGTATAGCTGCTTTGTTTGCCAATTATTGACCAACATAGCAGCGAAACATCCGACTGATGCCAATACGTACGCTGATGATTGGTTGATGCTCAACATCATTTTAAACTCCCAGTTGATCATCTTAAGATGTAGCATAGGTACACAATCAGGGAATGGCAATAATTCATGTCTCTGCCACAAATAGTAATAATGGATGCCATACTCTTCTGTAGCATGCTAGTCTATGCCAAGATTTGGTAAGAATTGCAATTAATTTGTATCTGAATTGCAGTAACATAGCCTCATTATTGTTCCAAAGTATTCATCTTTATTTATCAAGATATTGCCCAAATAGGATAAAACCGTAAAACCCTACAAATATGATTGCAGCTATTGGAATTTTGGCAACCAATCTACCTTTAAATTATGGTAAGCCTGTAATGTTTAAATAATTTTGTTGAACCCTGTCTACCAGAGAAAATAAAAACACATGGCATTAGGATATTTATGAACGTGACAATATTAGTTTCTTGCTAGCCCGCAATTTAGGCCAACGTCCTATCAATTTTCTAATTGTGGGTTAGCGATAAAATTATTTTATGACCGTTATAATGTTTTATTATTTTGTGGTCAATTTGGGAGACAGAATTCAATAAAATCACTTAAATATCACACAAGTGGTTTACAATGCACGATTGAACTGATTACCAAATTTCAATAATAGTTCCAAGGTATTGCTTTAAACATTTTGACTAAATTTATTAACTTTTCTGGGGGCGCGGTGGCTCAGTTGGAAGAGGTGCAGGCTGCAAGCCGCGGGGTCCTCGGTTCGAATCCCACCTGCGACAACCGCGCTGTGTCCTTGGGCAAGACACTTCACCTCCATTGCCCACGTGGGGGCACGGTGACGTTGTGTACTAAGGCGTCGATGGTGCACCTGTCTTCAACCAATGCTAACCCTGCTTGTGTGGATTTGGTATGTTGAGGAGCTGACAGCTGCTCGCCGTTGCTCGGTGGTTCTCTCCGGGTACCCCGGCTTCCTCCACCCGTAGAACTATCACAGTCATGGTTAGCCATTGTGCAAAAATATGTGACCTTAAACACCAATAAATAAATAAACAAATAATTAATTTTTCTGGTGGAAATAATTCCAATTCCCAACACACTCACACACACATAATGGAGACAAATTGAAGTTTTTCCATTCTTGTTTAATGCAACTACTAAACTTGGAAACTTTTGTAATTTGTGCATCGAACTGTTCACAATTAACGTAATGCTGTATCAATCCCGTTTGATT
This sequence comes from Pictodentalium vernedei, assembly GCA_031216915.1. Lineage (NCBI taxonomy): Eukaryota > Metazoa > Mollusca > Scaphopoda > Dentaliida > Dentaliidae > Pictodentalium > Pictodentalium vernedei. The sequence continues at coordinate 40,350,682 of CM062288.1, forward strand.
ATCTGAGAATAACTCCTGGGGTACTATAGCTTCGTAGCATAGTATAAAAATGGATACAACAAAGCTTCCAACAGGAGTCTTTACTGAAGGAGATTTTACAGAAAACAGCAACACCGTCTCCAACAATAACCGCATCTTGCACCATGTCATCTTCGCCGGGAAAGGCTATAAGGTGTCTTCTCCTTGGTCTCACAGCATTCATCTGAAATATAGATAATTAAATAAATTATAGCACATGAAAATTATGTCTGTTCCAGGTAATGATAAAGGATGACAAGATTTGTTGACTAAACATCAAAGTTCAGAAACTAGCAGAACGAGAAAACAGAGGAGTAAAAATTCACTCTTTTAATTTTTTGGGCGAGTCATAATTAAGGGCAGTAGTTTCCATTACATAAGACGTGACCTATTTATTTAACTTCTTTAACCCTTATACTAAACCCATTTCCTGAAATAAACAAGAGGTGTAAATGTCCGCGAATGGGCCTCTCAGTACCCCCCCCCCCCTGCCACAGTGGTTGGCATAGCAATTTGCGGGTAAACTCTGGCAATACTAGTCCTACCAGATCAGTAATTGCAGGTGCACGGGCTCACGTGAATCCAATGACATCTATATATGTATCTTGGCTTATTGTTGGATATATCAATGTCTGTGGCGGGTCTTAGATGAGTATCTTTCATGTTCAGCATGAAGAGTGACAGGAGTGTGTGACCTGGTTATATATATGGTGTGATGGATATGATCTTAAACCTTTACTTAACATAATCACCAGAATGGAAATGAACTAAACAGCCGCCTTCAGCCAAGAATAACTAAGAAACTTCTCAGTAAAACCATACTAATATGGACACCATTAAACAGGTTCCTTTTGCCTTTCCACTGATATCTATATAATTTATGTGGGTTATTGAAAACAATAAGTGACTCCTTTTCGAGAAATGATAAATTTAATAAACGAAACCAGCTGGCTTAAGTTGTTCAAATGGTTTCCATTTTTGCATGGTTTCGTTAAGAGTACTGACAAACATTTTCAAGCAGTATAAGTGTCTTGTTTAACTCTTTCCCTTCCAGTGACGACTTCATTCGTCTTGTTTCTCATTCTATCAATGGTAAAATAAAGCGGGGAAGCTTGTTTTTTCCATAGAAGACAAAAACTGTAATTATTCTTCCTCCACCACATCTATTACTTTTAAAATTGATGCAAAAAAAAAAAATTAGGCTGGAAAAAATGTGCATAAAATAAGTAATCCCCCTGCCCCACCCTCGATGCCCACTCCCACAATAAACATACCGTGAATTCATGTCAGAAAATGAGGGGGAGGGGGAATCAGAATATGAGGACAGTGTCAGCTAATGGGCCACAGCAAGAAGGAGAAATACACTTGGAAAAATTGCATAATAAACTTTGCCCCAAAACCAATTGCCCCTTCTCCCAATTATTTTTTTTCTAGGAATAGAAGGAGTAGAAAGCAGAAAAAATGAATTTTACAAATTCCCTTTATAGAGACTGACCATGAAGCCACGTTTTAGTGAAACTTGTCAAGTTGAGAAACAAAACAAACAAAAAAAAAAACAATTTCCATTTTAGTTTTTGAGAATTTCTGCATTTAACTAAACATTTTTGGAGATTAAATAAAACATTTTAATTGTAACTGGATTTCATTGTACAATATGGTGAACATGTAGTCAGTAGCTACTGTTTCACATTGAATTGTCACCTGGCAAATGTAAGGCTATTAATTTGAAATACTTTTCTATCTTCCAAATTCCACACATCTTCTTTACCATTAGTTCAGTAAACTGAAAACGCAAGACTCGAGTTTTAAAACATAAAATGGGGTCTTAAAGTCGTGAGAATTTGCCCCGCCTCCCCCTCCCCGATCATGACGTCGGCATATGACATCAAGAATTGGGAGCATCCCTCAAAATTGCGAAACCTAACATGTCTGTACTCACCCATGGCTTCAATCAAGTTGGAAATATCATGCAGGGATATTTCATGTACAATCTCTCAATACTGAGACGATTCTCTAATTGGGTACACCTTCATGTACAAGTGACAACATTCTGATATTAAATGGTTAAAACATTGTTGCAATTGCCCTTTTCTTAAACTTTCTCAAAGTCCACTTGACAGCTTAGGCAACGGCACTGTGAATTTAGATAAAAAAGAAAGTTAAGGTTACTCAACACATGATAGATAGATAGATAGTTTATTTCTGCAGTATTATTGTTACAGAGACGATACATGAATTAAGCATATAATAAGTGATTGTACATCAAAGACACCATGTAATAAGTATGGGGAAAACAACTGCAAGGAGGCGATATAGCCAGGCTGGCTGTTTTGTAATCACCCCCTCTAGGATTGTCATTATAATTCTGGTAGATTGCAATAGTATTCAAAATACACTGAAACCACGCATTCATACACATAAATATACGTATATGTCTATACACCTATGTAATGCACAGACACACATACATACATGTATATGCATACATGGATCCAATATTATATATACATACTTGATAACTTATTTGTTTTCGGAATTTTCTTCAGGGCAACGGTCTTTCATTGTGATACGTTATTGCATTCAGTTAAGACAAAAAATCTAAAACAGGGAAATTTGACGAGAGTCGGGAAGACGGTACAAGTTTGTTAAAATGGGAGTTCATGTTTGTAATATTTCCAATCATACAGAACAATCTGGACAATATGGATTCGTACACGTTACTGATGATGAGTAGTCCATGATTGTTTGGGATTTCTACGGCTTTCTTGAACTGTTTCATGATCTTTTGGGGATACATCTGGGTACCAAATTGTAACCCTTTACCCAAAGTAATGACCAAAACAGGTTAGTGCTATTCACAAAACTCATCATTCAATTTTCATTATTTTTTTTCAGTTTTGTAACAAAGACAGAGCTTATGGATCCTCAATGGAATAAGCTCCTTCAGCTCATTCATATAAGGGGTCAGGAGCTATGTTTTTGACGCAAAAAAGATAAAACTTAGTTATTCAAGAATTTTGTTTACAAATGTCATCTTCCTTTCGTGTTTGGTAAAGGGATAAATATTATACATTGAGTAGGAAGTACTCTTCATTTCTTTGGATCAAACTCATCGAGAGGCGGGAACATATCAACTGCAAGAACTACATGATTGTAAAAAACAAGTTTTAATGGCTTCTGCTAAAGAGGATGTTTTACTATACTGAATATTCATGAAAAATATAATGCCACATGGTCTGGATATTCCAGTGCTGAAAAAATTTAACATCCTTAACTGGTAAAGTGGGAGGATCCTTTCCAGGGGTAACGACGTTGTGTCTTTGGGTAAGGCACACAACCCCGATTACCAACTGAAGGGTAATTTTTAATTGAGTATACCCCAACTCCTTGCAAATAAGTCATGTAGGATTCTGTAATTTCATTTGAAAAATACAAACCTTATTATATAAACGGGTTAACCCTGAAGTGGCAGATTGATTGTGATAATTTTGATGACAAAACCCCAATTCAGGGAAAACCCTCACCCTGAAAACTCCCTGTACTAGGGTATTGAACGTTTTCTCAATAACACCAGATACTAACATTTGTTTTGGAAAGCTCTTTGTGAAAGCTTTCTAAAATTGCTAGTACATGTAATGTATGAAACTCAATAGCACCATGCACATTATGGATGTCATTGGAACAGGCTCCAGGCTCAATGGGCCAGTCCCAATGCTATCCAAACGTTCATGCCTTGGAGAAAGTTTGAGGATTTGTTAGACCCATGGGTGCCAGAATACCCCCGAGGGAAAGGGTCCTTTTGAGGTCGAAGGATTTCTGATAATTGAATGTTTCTCACCTTTGCATGTGAATTCTTGTATCATTGGTGCTTTAAGATTTTTTTTCCCTGCAGCATCACATATTTTAAACAGCAAACTGAATGATGACACTTCATTTCTTATAATTAAAGATAATTTGAGAATGTAACATGAATTTATTATTGCCTTTAGACAGTTAAAATTACAAACTATCATTCCAGTAATACCACATCAAACGTATATACATATAATACTGAGCAGTGTTATACAATACTGTTGTACAAGTTTTATGTGATCCACAATTTTAGTAAACCGTCATGCTATGTATGGTGCCTTATTTCTGATTCATAAACTGATCTTGCAAATAGACAAAATCGATAACAAGTTTTAAGTGTAGCATGGACAGAATAACATAAGTCATAAGATTACAAAAAAGAACATCTGCAGACCTAGTGTCATTGGCGATTGTTAATTTATATTGTGCAATACAGTACGTGGAGAGTAGATTACTGTTAAAACACCCACAGAGTGAAGTTTCCACCCAGACGAAACTTCTTCTCTATGAAAAAGCATAAGAATATCAAAGAAAGTTTCAGCCAATGAACCTCCAGGTTAATGCATAAACAAGTTCCATTTATTCTACTATAACTCTAAGAACGGAATATTAATGCTACAATGTATGTCTTAGAAATTATTTCTATAATCCACAAGCCTTTAAGTTCATTATCTTGAAGATTTATGGAAATAATTTCCAAGTATTTCTCAAAACAAATTATCTGAAATCAAGCTTTAGAAGTTAATTACCTGAAGATTTTTATCAGGATTGTTATCAAAAATAGCTATTTTCCCTGAAATTCCCACCTCTGGCATATGCATTCCTTAAATTCAAATTAAATATACACCAATAATACACAAAAATGTTGGCTGTGATGTATAGAACACGCAAAACGTATGCGTATGCAGCCAACTCACAAAGTTGACTGCAGGCTACAATGGTTCCTGAAAGTCTGTTACAATATGCCGTCTTACTGGTGTGCCATACTGCTGAAATCTTGCCCAGGCTCTGGTGATCACCGTATGGTGCACACCAAAGGCTTCACCAACCTGACGATGGGTAGCCCCTTGTACCCACATCCCTGCAGTCCGCCACATTTCTGATTCAGGCAAATGTCTTCTTACATTTGCATTCGCCATATTCAATCATTAAATCAAAAGGGTTTGTGTTGAAATGAAGACTGAATACCCTACACATGTCATGTACGTGTAGACAGTACACAAAAACATAATGAAAATCAAGGGGTACATGCTTTCCATGACAGTCACGAAACGTCTGCCTGTCAAGAGAGCTCATGTAAACACTGAGGACCATCTCAAAACATTCCTCAATCACATCCACCAAATATATCGCAAATATGTCACAAGTAAATTTCACAATGATGTGTCAAATATGGGTTGCTTAGCAAACTTTGAGTAGTATATAAGACACCTAGCTGGGTTATTATCTTAAAAAAGAAATACAAATAAAATTAGCTTCTTTTCTAAATATACTATAGCAATACGCTGTAACAAAAAATGAAATTAAATCGTAGAATAATGTGTGTTGGGATCATCTGTGTCAGAATGTGTAATCTGTTTCAGTGAGATCAACCTGGATGTTACAGAAAACTACTAGAAAAGAGACTGTCCTGTCACTGGTCCCGTAACAGATTTGTGGTGAAAGAACATTCATTGTATAAAAAGGTCATAATACAAAAATCACATGTGCGTCGCGCAGGACAAGAGAGTCAAAAAAAAATTACACAATGCATCCTGACCAAAGTTGGAGAGATGTGGTAGACCATTTTATCTCACATGATCACATTTCTTTCTCATTTTCTCATGTAATTTGCAGGAATGAAACAACTTTGTGGAATTATTCATAGTGTATGAAACACGTTCTTAGACTGAGAAGCCATAATGACTATGTTTGAGTCTCAGGGTGATATTTGGCAGCGTGTGTGACACAAAACTGACCAATCGGAACACCCCCCCCTTCCCCCATAAACTCTGCGCCGTTTACCCTGGCCGATATGAGTAGTGCTTCATTTGACATTGGCCAGGCAGTAAGAAAGAATCCCAACTGTGTGGCCGATTTACTATCGTGTGAAAAACACTGGTGACATGTAGCCTTAAAATATAATTTTATATCACACACATTACCCATGGGTTTTCTCCGGGGTAGTAGTAAATGGGCCACATGGTTGGTATTCTCTCTTACTGCTTGAACATAGCTTAGTAACCGTTCCATCAAATGAAGCACTACCCGATACGAAAGACTCACCCCTTATCACATTGACTGTTGACAAGTTCAGTACAACATTAAGCTAACTGCCTCCGCATATTTTACGCTTGATGATACTTTATAAAAGCACATTAGACGGATGAAACTAAAATCAAGTGTAGAAATGGGTAGAAACAGAAAGAAATCAATAGAAATAGCAGCACAAACAGTGGTGAACCAGGTAAACATTAAAATTCTCAACATATTTCACACCTGTTGCCCGCTATACTTGTCTTAATACTGGTCAGTTAGAATGTCCGTGTATGATGTATACTCTCCTGATTACCCATGTGTGCACTGGTTACCAGTCTGTGAGAGGGTTTGAATATATTCATAACCTTGCCAAGAAATGTGGACCAAATTCAAGTTGTTTACTATGGAGAATTATGTTTTATCTCCATCGGATGATTGTGGGTAGCTTAAAAGTCGGGAATGGCCACTAGAACAATACATATACAGAACCACACTTATGTTTGAATGGGTTAACGATTACGGCACGAGAGCGAGTGGCGCAGGGATACCACGAGAGCCGGTAGGCTCGAGTGGTTATCCCAGCGCCAAACGCTCGAGTCCAGTAATCGTTAACCCATTCAAACATAAGTGCGGTTCTGTATTTATTACACACCCAACCGTGAAAAAATATTCACTGTAATTAATCGCTAATTTAATTAAAGAGTTGACAATTTGAAAGGTTGAAAGAATTTTAGAGAGAAACGGGCAATTATCAGAGAACCAGTCTTAAGTCTTTGACCTTGCCACCTGTAGAATCGCTGTTGTTTCATTTTATTCGCAAAAAAATGTCGATCCGAACAAATTATGAGGTCTCAAATGTGTTTTCAAAACTGTGTGAGCAGGCATCATTATATCTGGAGGATGGAAACTGTACAAGGATTTTAATTTGAATACGGTGCGAACTGGCCGCTCTGTTTAAATTTCGTGCTTTTTAAACTGAAACTAAAAATATAAGTTTGAACTCGGCTAGACAATACATGCACAACTGCCACAAGGCTATCGCATGTGGACATCGGTCATTTCTGTTCTGCACTGTAACAAACCTACACACTGGACGAGAAAAGACATTGTGTGCAATAATTAACCTTCCGGGGCTTTCATTCATTCGATCGTTTGGAGTAACTGAGCCTGAGCCTGAGGCAGTTTGAGATTCCATTCTGACTCTGAGTGAACTCTGCAGTCTTGGTAAGTTTGCACTTTATTTTTCAACATTATAAAGTCATTAAAGTTTCTGACTTGAAATTTAGCTTTCTTTTTATTTTACCTCAAGTCTTGATAACCTTTGTTTGAAATGGGCTGCACTTACAAATAAAAGCTTTAGGTTGTACAAATAATACTACAGATATACAAAGGGAGAAATATATTGCATGATAACTGGAAGAAAATGTCATGTCTCCACAAGTAATTTAGTTTGTACACCTTTTTTACAAACCCCCCATCCATCTATAACCTGTCAGCATTTTCTTGAAAGCTCGTGAAATGAGTATCCAACACTCTTGTAAGGGGGGGGGGGGGGGGGGTGTTCTCACCAGTAAGCTCCAACTTATTTTGGTTGATAATATTTTCAAAGATTGATTAATAGTAGTTGAGGGGCAGGTTGGGGGACCCCGGTGGAGGACCCCGGAAGTGGCGTCATGTCACGTGACCTAGTGGCGCCATGTTGTGTTGTCATGGTAACTCGCGTGAGTGGCCATCTTGTGACGTCATCTCCATAGTGATACGTGTTGTGAGTGCGCATGCGCAGCGCGTGTTGTTAGGGTGATACGTGTTTCCGTCGTCCATTTTGTATACTGGAGGCCGCCATCTTGGTTTCTATGATAGCACGTGATTGCTATGTTACCCAATGTTTCTGCAATAAGACGGGATATGTTTTGAGGGTGTGTTCGATTGTAGAAGAGAAAATCTAATTACCACAAACAACCCGACAATCCTTCCAAATCACCAAAATCACCGAAATTGAATTTATTTCCCCATTTGATCGGTTTAGCACGTAGTGCTATAGTACCGAGAGGGTATAGTGATACGTGTTGTGAGTGCGCATGCGCAGCGCGTGTTGTTAGGGTGATACGTGTTTCCGTCGTCCATTTTGTATACTGGAGGCCGCCATCTTGGTTTCTATGGTAGCACGTGATTGCTATGTTACCCAATGTTTCTGCAATAAGACGGGATATGTTTTGAGGGTGTGTTCGATTGTAGAAGAGAAAATCTAATTACCACAAACAACCCGACAATCCTTCCAAATCACCAAAATCACCGAAATTGAATTTATTTCCCCATTTGATCGGTTTAGCACGTAGTGCTATAGTACCGAGAGGGTATCAAGGGTGCATTCGACTGAAGTGGAGTTAATTTCTGGTTCGGATTTTTCCAGAATCCTCATTTAATTACCCAAATAAACCCGTCAAGTTGTATTTTTTCGAATTCTTTAAGAATCCCTTTTTTGGATCCCATGACGTTTTATTTCCCTATTAAGAGTAGCACGTAATACCGAGGGGGTGTGTTCGTTTGAAGTGGAGTAATGTTCCCATTCTTTTTGGATCCCATGACGTTTTATTTCCCTATTAAGAGTAGCACGTAGTGCTACAGGACAAATTTACCCAGAATCCATTATTTAAATTACAAGTAGGACCCATATGTGTGCATGAAGGCCATGAAGCTAAGTTCCACCATATACTCATATGAGGATCTACCCAACAGATGTATCGTACGAGGTCTAATTTACTATCCCTCATTTTGATTTTTCTTTTTACTTCGATGGAAAGTTTAAAAAAATAACAACACTAAATATAAATTTAAATTTCTTTTATTCAACAACAAAAATACACCTTTTTATGGTATGTAGATTGTCAGATATTCATAAACAGTCTTTCTGCAGATTGGACATCTTCTGAGTGGTTTAAAGCAGTCTTTGCACAGGCACAAATGGTTACATGGTCGCGGAGCGACATTGGCTTCAGCTAATAAACACACACTACATTTTGTCCTCCGTGAATCTTCTTCTTCTTGAAATGAAGTGTCCATTTTTTCTTCTTCTCTGATGGCCATTTCTTCTTCTTTTTCAACGTCCATGAATTCAGGTGGTAAATTATGAATGTAATAACAGTCTGGAGAATATTTTCTGTGTTATTCTATAACACCATCTTCTGTTTCCCAGAAACGAACAATAATACCACAATGAAAACATTGAGTTCTGTCTCCTGTCCCCAAATAAAAAAATCCAGCTTTTGTCAGTTCATTCGGGGTTTTCACACTTTCACTTTGTAACATGAATTGAAATGTCTTGAGACGATTTTCCTCCAATGCATACTTGATGTGTTTTGGTGGTCTTTGTTCTGGTGTCTTTCTTATTTTTTCTTCTCCACGTAATAACTGCTCCAGTACTGGTGGCGGAACATCACGAAAATACGTTTCGAATGAAACGCTCATTCTCTCTACAAAGTCTCTTGGATTTCTTGTTTCTTGGTTTCTTGATTGATAATCATTCAGTGCCATCCTGATCAAACATGGAATAGTGAACATTCTTCAATCCTTTTTATCTTCATTCCTCTTTGGCTTTCTTTCTCTTTTTGGTTTGGGTTCTCCTATTTCAAGACTTCTCTTCTTTGCAATATCCACTGCTTTGGTCACTTGTTCCCAATCTCTGGTGGTAAACTGGAACCCAACGTCGTTCTTGAACAGTTGAATCTGTAAATCGTTGTTAAGTTTGAAGACGGTCACATTAGTAGACATCCTTCTTCTTTGGCTGTCGAAACACAAATGAGCTGAACACCAAGTGCATCAGTTTTTATAGTTTTCCTTCAATGCAGCGACATCTAGTGGTTGGTTTCCTCTATGACGTCATTAACCAACAGATCATTATCCGTTAGATCAGTGGTAAACATGTTGGATATGGTTTCCATCGGTACACCGCGACAGCGATGTTTCAAGTAAAATAGACAGTATTGTCCACACACTGGTAATGATCCTTGAAGGCGTTTTGTATTATACTTCCAATATCTGGAATTCTTCTTCAGGAAATTCTCGAATGGTCTGTGTTGTGGTGGTAATCCATAGGAATCAAAGTATTCTGCGTTGTGGTGACTCACAAAGAGAGCCACCCAATGTTCTCCTTTTCTGTGGTCTGGATCCGTGTTGACTATCAAAGCCACTGGTCTGTGATCTGGTAATCTTCTTGGTAATTTGTTTCTTGAAAATACACCCAAACATATTCTCTTCAAACAACTATCTGATCGAAGTGCATTCTCTAACTGCAACGTGTTCATGTTGAGTAATCGAAGATTACTTGTCTATTCTTATCCACTTCTATGATGTTCTGGAATTCTGCATACACCAGTACGTTGATTGTGGTTGGTAATGGATTTTAGAAATGGACTTCTAGTCTCAAGTTTCCTCTCTTCACCAGATCGAAGTGTTGTACATGTGATAGATCTGGAGTCAGGTCGAATACGAATAGGGTGTATCCATTTATGTACTCTTCTCGGCTGATGTGGTTTCCTTCATTCTCATACATTTGTCCAGTTCCTTGGAACAGAGTTGCATAACATCTCGCCACTTCTTGTTGTTAGAATCTAGGTTGTAATGGTTTGGCTGGAATCTGCTGCCCATCCACGTACAATGCCAAGTAATTGATTTTGTAGTTCTTGAAATTATATATGGATTCTTTGAAAAGTTTCCATTGAAAGCATCGTTGTCTACACATCCCACTACGATGCGTTTAGGTAGTTGGCCTAAAAATAAGTTTTCTTGTGTAATGCTCAGATTTCCTTTCGGCACTGAAAACACCTTGGTTTCCACACGATCGATAGGATATTTTGCAGTTGCTTTTGTTAGTGCTTTCTCGTGAGCCATTCTCAGGAATGATTGGAGTCTCTCTTTGCGTACAAACATGGATACATCTAGAATTTTGATCTTGTATGTAGCGGTATCGGCCATCAGTGCGAAAGCATCTTTGGCTCTATTCATTTTAACATGAACATTAACTCCATTCAGCAAGTAACGAGTTTGGAAAAACATGTCCAAATGCAATCTTCCAGTCATGTCCACGATTTTACTTTTCTCTATAAATTTCTTTCGAAGAAGAAATCCCTTGTTATCATCTGTCAAATCTTCCATGTGTCCGGCCGTATCCTTGTACCATAATGCATTAGTCAGTTGTGACTTCTTGGCAGCTGGTCCATAACTCAACAAAGTCTCTATGAAAGCTCTGTAATGATAAGTGTTGTTGGAAGGAGATACCAGTTTTTCATTCAAGCTGATATCGATTTGATTAAATAAGGAATGCATCCATAAATTGACTGGGCCCACTTTGGCATCGGGTGCAATTGATGCCCCATTGGAATCTACAACCGTTGCTTTAACATACAAGTATGTCTGTGCCAAATTCAAATAATCATCTGCTAATCCTGCAATGTGGAATTCTATTGGACCACTGTTTCCTATAGTCGCCAAAGGCCTGTGTTCTACCCATTGCCCATGTTCCACACTAGTCTGTGTTGGTGGTATGGAAAACAAGTCGAGTTCGCTGTTGACACACTCACAAGATTTTTCATTAATGAGAGACATCATGCACCGAGATGGTCTTGGGTCTGAACAGTTCTCCTTCTTTTTGTCGATTTGCTAGTTTTGCGTGGTGCGGGCCTTTTTATACTTTTCCTACCGGGTGGTTTTGAACCACCAACCACTTCATTCCAAGCTCCTGCACCAGCCTCTTTGACTCTTTTGATTGCTGCCTTTTTTACATTTTTTCCTTCAATGACATCTTCGGCAAAGGCTGCTCCTTTTCTCAATAACTGTTTTCCCACGGTCCTGGCTGTAGTTTTCAATAAAGGTAACACCATATTCTTCAGTCCTCCCAATATACTTCCCAAACCATATCCTCACTGTATTTGAGCTCCAGAAAAAGCCGATAGACCGTTCCCAGCTTGTTTCGTGTAATATTCTTCGTATACTTTGGACTTACAGCAGTAAGTCATGTTTATGTGAAATGAAGAGATCTACGATTTCTGAAATGAAGTGTCACTGTCACTTTCCTGAACTCGAATGGTACTATGGCTCCTGTGTCACCCCTTATATACACCTGGACGGTACTGACATTTTTTCGTTCTACTGGTACATAATACACATTCTCAAATGTTTTAGAGATGATATCCCCATATTTCCCACGCACGGGTACGATGCGAAGAAGTGGTATTCTTGTATCTCCTACGACTTGGTCACGAACCAAGTCACAATATACATAGAGTGAATAAAATCCTTGGTTGACATCGGCAACTCTGGAAGAATTGTAAGTTCCTGATTTAAAAACACACTCATTAAAGCCCAAAATATTTTGAAGAGTAGGGCTCAATGTGACCACGACTCCATCACGTACCGTGATACGAACTTTACCAGTCACTCTATCCAGTTCAAAAGCTACCTTATCGTGACGAGGCAAGAGTAATTCTTTAACACCATTGATAGCTCGTATCACATCAATGGGATCCGAATAACGACCTTCCTTGAGAGTAAGTCGGTAATTCTTTTTCGAAGACCAGACCACTGTAACGAAAGCTTCTTCTGCACGAATATTGAACCAAGTATTTGGATACTGAATCTCTGCCAGACCTACTTCCCATTCTCCCGTGAGATTCACTGGTTGTGATAACTGAGTGGTGTACGTAGTCAACGTGTTTTCTAGAAACACGTTCATAGAACTATTACTTGGTAGAGTCAAATAAAACATTACTTTTTTCTTAATGGTTGGATTTGGTAACAAATATCCTATGCTACTACTCAAAAGAGCAGTCCACAACTTGCTGTCTGTGTTTTCGAGAGTGAGATTAACGACACTGGTAATGATGATGATATACAAAATGATTATTTGTGAAAAATAAGTGATCTCGCTCCTTGGAATTCTTTTACCAAACAGAGGCCAAGAACCGTTCGATCCTTCTTCCATTTTGAAGAAACTTCAGAGGTTCACTTCCTTTTATAGGTGAGCTGACTCTGTTTGATTCACGAATTGAACGAAGTTGGGTATCCCAACCACTTTACGAACAATTCCCTTTTCTTACCTCGACCACGTTTCTTGAGTACGTGTTCGATTTTGTAAATAGTTTTATGTGAAACTCGCTGAAGCTCTTCAGTGTAGAATGACCCTTTCAATATTTCTCCATTATCATCTTGTAACATGTATGTGACTGGATGTCCTTTCTTGATGGCTACTACTGTGAATAACTCTTTGGTCCAATTGGGCAAATAACCTTTCTCAAAAGTTTTCTTAACTTTATTGATTCGCACTCTGTCTCCTACTTTGTACTTTGGTGTCTTGTGTTTTATGGGTTGCCCATACAACCTTTGCCAATCCTCTTCTTGATTTTCAAAGTTCACGGCAATGGGGGCCATACCTATACTGCGATGATGAGAATGATTATATGATTTCACCAAGTTTTGAAGTGGACAAGTTATTGTATTGTTCTTGGTAAAATATTTCCACATTTTGGTTTTCAAAGTTCTATTGAATCTTTCTACTATGGAACATTTTGTTTCCACATTTTGTGTTGTGAAAAAGTCGACTTTGTGATCTTTGAGAAAATTCTGAAATTTTCTGTTTAGAAATTCTTTGCCTTGATCAGTTTGTAATTTTTCTGGTTTACGACCTTGTTTGAAAATTTTACTAAAAGCTTTCACGATGGAATCACCAAGTTTGTTTTGTATTGGTATCACCCAAGCATATTTACTAAACACATCTATACATGTCAAAAAAAAATTATGTTTTTGTATAATTTACTTATGTTTGAAACATCTACCAAGTCAGCTTGCCATTGTGCATCTATACCACTAACTATTACTTTCCTTCTAGGAAATGTACGACGAACAGGTTTGTGAAGAGTGTATGTGTCTTGAGTCTCTAACCATTTTACAACTTGTTTGGTTTTTTTTCTTGGACGCTCTACGAAGAGCGTCTACACCACCAAAACTACCAGGCACTTCAGAATCATAGTACAATGCTTTCATGACTGCCTTGTTCAAGTGTCAACTCTATTTATACCATTTTTTCGGTCCACTTTGGCGTTTCTGTTTTCTTTGGTTGTTTTGGTTCCGACTTTATCGGTGCCTGTTTCATAAAATCCCAACGTTCTTTATGACCAATTAATTCTTGGGGTATGTTACTATCTCTCAAAGCTTCGGCCAACATTTCCCATCCCTTACGTTGGAAAGATTTTCGTCTTCTAAGTAAATCGTTTAGAAGATCTGTTACATTCGACCCTACCAATGTTCGATCTTTGTAGACTAATTCACCCTTCTCATTCCAAGATATATTTGGGTCACTTCTAATACGATTCAACAACAACTTTCCCTTTCTCTTCATTGTCATAGGTACAGAATCGAGAATGTCTTCGTCTTTATTATCTTTCTCGAATTCGACTTTAATTGGTCGAGGAGCCATTACTTTTTGTTGAAATGTCAAGTATCTTTGTAAAATTTGATTATATTGAGTCATCTTTTCATCAGTCGAAAGAAAAGGGGCATCGAGAATATCTCTCATTTCTCTATCCAGTGATGAAACACCCAGTTCATTCGGTTGTCTTGGAGTCTCTTGTAGACGTTCCGATAACCTTGGTTCTACCAAAGCCATCTTCTTTGCATATTCCATCATCCAAATATACCTTTAACAGCACCCAATAGTACAGGAGGTAGCAATGCCCCCAAGAATCCCCCTTTCTGCAAGATTTGTCTCCTCTTTTTGTCAGATGTACCTTTGTTTACCACTGCCCTCACTAGTTGTTTCTGACGAATGAGTTTGGTTCTCTGAGCTTTGGTCAGAGGTACTGCTCCCTTCAGTATATTCGAGGCACAGTCACACAAACAAGTTATCAATTCTTTGTCTACATGTTTTAGTATGGATTTGACGAGTGCGGGTTTCGATTTAATAAGAACCTTGAGAAGAGTGATGTTGCGCTTGAGACAGTCAGACATGCTTCTGACTCGAGTCAGACTTGTTGCTCCCCTTTTATACTTTTCGGAGGTATTGGGTTTCCCAGGAAAAAATTGACTTCTTAATCTCATGTGTTCAGGAGTATCTTGTTTGAGATCTGTTAAAAGGTAACCATATGGTGTCGAAGTGGCATCTTCAAACACTTCTCTCAGAAACTTGGAATGACCAGGATACATCTGTGCTGCCAAGTGTGAGATCTGAGAACGATCCCTAGGATTTTTAAACAAGATCATGTAATGACTATTGAGAGCTACAGTCCTATGGACTTTATTTTTATCAAATAAATTTTGAACAATGTAGATCACACTAATGTTACGGTGATGACTACCTTTAGTAAATAATCTAGACACTCGAACATCTGAATCGAGCATCAGATCATCCAATATGACTAAACTATCAGATTTTAATTCTTGAGGGAGACCCTCTACGAATTCTACTGGGGGTAAAGTATTGTATAATGGTTGCCATTCACCATAACACCAAATGATGTGACTTGGGACAGGTGCTATAATATTTTGAATGTTTTGAATAACCCGATTTACAAAGGATGATTTACCACTACCCGTGGGACCACACAATAAACAAGCGAATGGATGCTTCCAACGAGGATCCATCTTTGTTGTTCTATGTGGGTACTACTTCCCTTTTATACCTTTTGGGGAGGTGGCCCCCACTGAACGTGGAGACTACTCCCCCTTTTATACCTTTTGAAGAGGTGGTCAATATGAACCGTCATCCAAAAAATATTTAAAATTGGTGGCCCTCTGACTTACTGGCTGGCGACAGTTTAAGTTTGTTTGATATTTGTCAAGAAGATAAACATCAAATAACTTAAGCGTCATTACCACCTTTTTTTTCTTGTTTCTTCATTTTATACTTTTTTTCTTCTTTTTTCTTCTTTTTTTATAAAAAAATCATCTATTTACAACATTTATTTACATCTTCAATTAGAATCCAATTGTAACAGGTTTCTTGATGGTCATAAATTCAATCACCAAATCCATAATACAACGTCTCTGTTCATTTGTGAGAGGTTTCTCGAACATATCTTCATATTCTTTCTGTATTGGTGGTGGATTCATTCCAGAAGTATTATGGTGCCACAGTAGATGAACATCATTCTTGTTAACTCTTTCAAGTGCGTCACTAAAACATGTTATAATCTTCTTTTCTTCAGACATCATTAGGCATACATTATGCTGAATTTGACTTGGGTGATCGACTGTACATCCATAGTATTTTTCTTTCATTACAGCGTCAATGTTCTCTTCGACATAATGAGCATATGCCAAGCAAAGTTCATGCTGCAAGCGAACTTGCTTGAGTTCACTATCAATTTCATCAACGATCAATGGACGTGGTTGGGTTATTCTCACTGTGATCTTCTTCTTCTTCTTCAAAGGTGGTTCTTGATTTGGTTTTGTGAAGTCTTCATGGTTAGTAGGTTTAGTGTCTGCAGTTAAAGTTGTTTGTTGGGTTTTGATGGCTGCATCTACTTCTTCTATTTGAGATTTCAAGGCATTCCATTCTTCTAAAGATAGAGCAATACCAGTCCTCGTAGGATAAGGTTTCTGGTCTTTTCCCTCAAAGTATCTTCTGAGATGAATCTTCAGTTTACCCTGGTACTGGGTGACATTAGCATAAGTCTGCTTGGTGCCAATTCGGAACATCTCCTCTGGTCAATGGTTCGATCGTGAATGATGCCAAGTCCATGCTTTGCCTAATCTTATATATCTTTGACGGACGTGATTGAAAACATCACCCCAGTTGAACAAATTTTGATTGAGTTTTTGATTCTTGGTTGGGGTTTGTGTTTGTTTCCTATAGGATTATAGGTTAAAGTTGGAAAATTTAGAA
Organism: Pictodentalium vernedei; assembly: GCA_031216915.1. Lineage (NCBI taxonomy): Eukaryota > Metazoa > Mollusca > Scaphopoda > Dentaliida > Dentaliidae > Pictodentalium > Pictodentalium vernedei. The sequence goes on from CM062288.1 coordinate 40,367,663, forward strand.
AATTAGTATAGAAAGTAATGGGAAAGAAACACAATGAGAATACAGAAATTTGATTGGTTGATTAACTTCGATCTGATTGGTCAGTTTGGCGATCAAACTGCAATCTTGATCCTTAAACTGTAGGATATGGCCCTCTGCATTTTATACTGGCTTGGGACAGGTCAAGCTACAAACCTCTGTCCAATGGAGATAAGTCAAATAGCTAGAGTGCATTCCCACCCCCTACAGTTCGTATCCTCTTTGAGGGAATTTTTTTTGTTCATCAAAAAAGAAAAACGAAAACAACATGTCCAACTTAGCAATTTAGTTTTTCTATCATAAAAATTTCTCATTTCTTTTAAATATTCACAACAGAGAATTTCTTAGTAATGATGATGATGATGATTTATTCCTTTGGTTATACAACAGGGGTAGCCTAAAAGACACCAGGAATCAACTTTAAAAAAAAAATGAAATGAAACTAAAAAGTAAAGAAGTATCATCTGGTTTCAATAGGTGTAACCTAAAAGATACCATGAATCAACATGTTTTAAAAATGAATGGAACTGAAAAGTTTTGAATGAAACTAAAAAGTTTTGGATGAAACTGAAAAGTAAAGAAGTACCATCTGGTCCCAATAGGTGTAACCTAAAAGATACCATGAATCAACATTTTTTAAAAATAAATGGAACTAAAAAGTTTTGAATGAAACTAAATTTTGAATAAAGACGTATCATCTGGTTCCAATAGGTGTAACCTAAAAGATACCATAAATCAACATTTTTTTAAAAATAAATGGTACTAAAAAGTTTTGAATGAAACAAAGTTTTGAATGAAACTAAAGAAGTATCCTCCACTTCAAATAGAGTTAGCCTAAAGTATATCAGCAACATGATGATGATGATGATGATAATGATGAAAAAAACTCTCTGTATTAGAATAAATAAAAAAAATTGAAAAATCTTTACACTAGAAAAAATGTATTGCCTTGTAAGACTTGCCATTTAGAATTTTTTTTTTTTTGAAGACTGCCATATATGACTTTATGAGGACTGCCATAAAGGACTTTAGAGAATGCGATATAGGACTTTTTACTTTGAGAAAAAACTTGCCATATAGGACTTTATGAGGACTGCCATAAAGGACTTTAGAGAATGCCATATAGGACTTTTTACTTGAGAAAAAACTTGCCATATAGGACTTTATGAGGACTGCCATAAATGACTTTAGAGAGTGCCATATAGGAATTTTTACTTTGAGAAAAAACTTGCCATATAGGACTTTATGAGGACTGCCATAAAGGACTTTAGAGAAAAACTGCCATAAAGGACTTTCTGAGAACTGCCATAAAGGACTTTAGAGAATGCCATATAGGACTTTATGAGGACTGCCATAAAGGACTTTAGAGAATGCCATATAGGACTTTATGAGAACTGCCATTAAGGACTTTAGAGAATGCCATAAAGGACTTTAGAGAATGCCATATAGGACTTTATGAGGGCTGCCATAAAGGACTTTAGAGAATGCCATAAAGGACTTTAAAAATTTGATGAGCCTAATATGATTGAGTAGACCACCTAAAAAACATTTCGGTTTTTAGGAATTTTTCGGTCAACTAAATAGAACTTTTTTGCAGGCAAAAGCTAGACTTGGTTCAGGTTGTAGAAAAATATGACACTCACTCAATTGTTTCTTCTTTAAATCTCTAGTGGTATGGTACTAACTCCATCTTCTAAAACTCTTCGTTTTGGGTAGAAATATGATAGTCCATCTCTGCTCTGCTGGTAGGTATACATAGTGTTGTCATCATCACAAAACCTCGGTTGATGCCAGATCCACTTTGTTGAGTCTTCAAAACTTGCAAATATCTGTCTTTCGTCAAATCATTGTGGCGTTTGCTGATTCCCTTACAACTGAATTTATTGGTGGCTCCGAAACAATAATATGTTTTACTACACAGTCCAACACTGCCGGTTCCTTGCCATTCTACCTTAAACAAGCCTGGAGTTCTCCTGTCAAAACGCTTTCTTTCTTGGCAGCATGAGGGTGACAGCCATTCTTTGCTTTCTAATTTGTTGGTTTTCACATAATCATCTCTGTGGAAATCAAAACACTCTGATGGAAACCACTTGTGATTCTCTTTGTAAAATTCTACTCTCTTCTCTGGTTTCACTAATTCATCTATGGATGGTGACGAAGTACATATATATGCAGAATCTGTGTCCATTTCAGCATATTCGAAATCTTGGCGGTTGATAAAAGTATCGATGACATCATAATAGAACTGAAGCATCCGGAGTTTCGGATACTGGTAAACAAAGAATCCGATGTGAAGTGGCAGATCCAACTTGATGGTCTTCTTGTTGAGTTCGACTTCATATAATGTTTCATCCGATGGATTCAAGGCTCTGAAGGACATGTCATTTACAGCTTTGGTAACTTCTTCGTCGTCGCAATAACACACACGTCGATGCTTCTCTTTGTTGGTGACGGTTTTGCCATATCCAGAATTTCCCAACAGCTTCATGGTGTCGGCAACGATCGACTTGTCGGGGTCAACATCTCCTTGTCTTCTTGCTTCAGATACTTCATCTCCAAATTTTTCAAAACATCTTCTTGGTTTATATTGGATAACTTGATAGACGTGATCAACTTCAATACCATGCTGGAGGTACCACTGCAGTAAAGGGGTTGCAAACAACATTTTTTTCCGCTCCATAGCTTCCGATCAAACTTCTACGGGGTTTCTTCATGATTCCATTCTTCTCGGCAAAGGCCTTCATGTGTTCACCAATATCATCTATGGAAATATCTGTATTCTTGAAGATAGGTGTCATCTCTTCAAAGTACTCTTTCAGGTGATCTGGTACATGTATATCACATTCGACTAAACCAAACAGTTCACCGGACTTCACTTTGTTCAGTATTTCTTCCTCTGTCATCGCATCATCTATTTTGTCTGAAAAGTTCTCTTTCAGGAAGGCTTTGAGTGTGGCATCGGTCTTCTTCATCTCTCTCCACTCACACTCCCAGATTTCAATAAGTTTATAGCTCAAATCGGTGATGTACTTTGCATTTGTACGGGTGTCTTGTAGCAGTTCTTTCATCGGTTTATCTCTGACTTCATTATGGATGATAGGAAGGCCATTCTTATCTTTCATGCAGATATGTCCGTGCCAGAAGCAGCCATGGAACTGGTATACAGTCTGTGTCTCTTTGCACTAACCATCAACAGGCAACTGTCTTCGACCAATCATTTTTTCAGCTCCGTTAAACTGATGTCTGATGTGGATGTCATCTCTCATGGATAAAAACTCTAACCATTGTTCACCCATTTTACCATACTTCATTGGATGTTCTGGTTTAAACTGGTTTTCTTCACGACGTCTAATACTCCAACCCGTTGGCATCTCTTGCATTAGGCACCAAAGATATAATGCGTTCGCATCAAACCCTATAATACTTCCACATGGTTTTGCTTCTTTGCCATATTTTGTTTCTCTGATTCTGGTAACATCTTTCTCGTGGTATCGGTTGAAGATAATTGAAGGTCCACCAACGATATTATTTTTCACCAAGTGATGCAGGTCTTTGTTTTTCTGGTTAAATAATGTGAAGTAAGTGTCATCATTCATGGTCTGGAACAGGTATTTCAACGTGAGGCCCGGAACACTGATACCATCTTTAAACATGTCGATGTGGCGTTCTTGGTAGAAAGCAAACTGCTTGTCAACTGCTTCAAGGAATGGTTTTACATCTCGGTTATTATACCAGATCAGGAAATCACGGAAAGTTGTCATCTCCAGGTCGTTCCATACATGCTGGCAGTACTGGTATTCTTCATTGGATATATTTTCTCTCTTGGGAGAACTGTAGAAGGCTTCATGGTCTGGTAGGTGGTCTTGATCCAATTTGTTCAAGCTGTCGATCCATTCATATGGTAAAAATCCCTACGTCACGGAGCAGCCAAATGCTTTCAAAAACTTGTCATAGCTGAATCCTGGAGCGAGGTAGTTGCAAATATCAACAAACTTGAAAGATTCTGTCGAGACGCACATGTAGTTATTCGATTTCTTCACTGCAAACTTGAGTGGATTCTGTCTCTTCAGGTATGTCATCAGTTCACGCTTGACTACATTCATATCATATTTTCCAGAGTTGAATACGATGACGGGCATCTCTTGCAGGTCGTCTTGAAATTTCTACTCCAATTTTTGTAAAGGGTGCATCTTGGATGCATCTTCTCCAGTAGCTCTGGCTTCCGCTTCCAGGGTTTCATCAATTTTCTGTCTGAGTTTGAACAAGGTCCAAGCATGATAGGTCTGCATCAGTTGGTGGCAACGAGACGAAATAGCTGTGAGGTATGTCATCATTTCTTCAACAAGTTCTTGAGAATTTCCATTTGTAATAAAACATTTCGGTTCTTGGTATTCTGGAACATTACTACATATGCTAACACTCAATGGTCGGTGTAATGCTTCCCATATCAGTTTATCACTGTCAGCAGGTAGACTGGATTTGACAAAGTAACTTTCAAAATCAAACGTTGCACGGTATGGATAAAACTTCTTCTCTTCAGATACTTCTATACATTCATCTTCTAACAGATCAAATATGGACTGGGATGGATGGTATACAAAGCCAACATACTGGTAATTTACTTCATCTGTACAGGTTTTTTCGTGACGATTGAGTCTGGTAAATCTTTTTCCATAATTTGCCGCATTTGCGGCATTCAAAGGATTTGCAGTATTGGTCTATATCGATGATGTAGCTAAAATGGTTCTTGTAAACGTTCACATACATGGTATCTTCATACTTTCTGTGAGATCTCTGTACTAATTTGGCAACAATTTGGTCATCAACATTCTTGACAAGATCATATACTTGGATATTTACTTCAAAACATTTCCCCAAGTCAGGTAATTCGGCTAAAGTTACTCCACGGAATTCATTCTTTGGCTACTCTGTATACTTGTTGTACATGGCATCTGTTGTATAGTTGAGGTTGTCTGTTATGGAACCACTCCATAAAGCTAAACAGCGGAAAATACACAGGTTATCTTCATAGGTAAAATGGCGATGTTTATCTTTCTCCAAAGCATTTACTGCTTTGTTCTGGAGAATGTAGTCCGGAAGATCTTCTGCCATTCCAATTGGGTGGTCTTTCAGCTTGTTCACATAAAATGTGACGTTGGTAACTCTCTCCACAGGCCATTTGGTGTTGGGTCGTTTTAATTTGGTCCATTCCAGGATATATTCTTCCATGACATCATCAAGGAATTCTTCAAAGTCATCTTGGCAGCATACAAGTTGTGGAACATCTAGTACCCGGGCGTTGTTTTGTGATGGATGGTAATACTTCAGTTCATTCGTTTCATTGTGTCGCAGGATAAAACCAAAACTCAGATTAATTTTAAATCTTAGCTGTTGTGGCAGAAATATGGTAGTCATTAATTCATCAGTCATCATCTTCAGGTTCACGTCGTTGATCCGGTAGTTATATTGGTCTTGGACTCTTCTGTTCATCATGTGGCGAGTTCTAATAGAACTCCAGTTATCTTCGTACACGGTCAATATCTCATCTGGCTCTTCTTCAGACATCATATTCTCTTCAAACTCCATTGGGTCAACATCATAATGGGTGGTCGTCGTGGTCCGTGGTTGTTTAGGTGATCCTCTCTTCGGTTCATCAGTCTTCATTTTTGATGGTACAGGAGCTGGTCGGTGGGCAACGTTCTTGTGTCGATTAAAATGGAGTAGTTGGTTAAACTCCTGGCCGCATTCCATACATGTATATGTCTCCAAACATTTCACCAGGTGTTGATCCAGCTTCTGCTTGGAAGCATAACTCTTGTTGCAGTTGGTACAATCGTGGGTCTTCTTCTCTCCGGTGGCGTGCTTGGTACGCACATGGCGATCTCGATTCGTTCTTGCAGTAAAGGTCTTCCCACACTCTTCACAGGCGTAGACATCAGTTCTGGTAACGGCAGTAGCAGCTTCAGACATCTTCATAAATTTTTTGCAAAGGCAAAATTGCTATAGAAAACTCTCTAGCGATGTGTTCAGTTCGAAGGATCGAAACAGAATGACGCGACGTTATTCTTCTCCGGAATTTATTTCTACGTGACGGACGTTTTTGAAAACGTCACGACGTCACAACGTTTTTTTATCGATATTTTCAATCTCGATGGGTGTTTGTGCTTGTGTCCTATAGGATTATAGGTTAAAGTTGGGAAATTTAGAAAATTAGTATAGAAAGTAATGGGAAAGAAACACAATGGGAATCCAGAAATCTGATTGGTGGATTAACTTCGCTTTTATTGGTCAGTGTAAAAACATCTTGATCCTCATTAATTTTATTATTTAAAATCATGTAGTTAGGGGGGTCATTTAAAGAAATTGCTAAATATAGACCCTAACAATTAGTTAGGGGGTCAGTTAAGGATGTTACTAAAAATAGAGCGTAGGAATTTATAAAAATATAGTTCCAAGTAGAAGCAGAGGATTTCTGGGTAAATTTGTCCTATTGCACTACGTGCTATTCTTAATAGAGAAATAAAACGTCATGGGATCCAAAAAAGGGATTCTTAAAGAATTCGAAAAAATACAACTTGACGGGTTTATTTGGGTAATTAAATGAGGATTCTGAAAAAATCCGAACCAGAAAATTACTCCACTTCAGTCGAATGCACCCCTTGCACCCCTTAGTACTATAGCACTACGTGCTAAGCCGATAAAATTGGGAAATAAAGTCAATTTCGGTGATTTCGGGTGGATTTTGGTGATTTGGAAGGATTGTCGGGTTGTTTGTGGTAATTAGATTTACTCTTCTACAATCGAACATACTCTCCGAACATACCCCCGTCCTATTGCAGAACAATTGGGTAACATAGCAATCACGTGCTACCATAGAAACCAAGATGGCGGCCTCCAGTATACAAAATGGACGACGGAAACACGTATCACCCTAACAACACGCGCTGCGCATGCGCACTCACGCCACGTATCACTATGGAGATGATGTCACAACATGGCCGCTCACGCGGGTTACCATGACAACACAACATGGCGCCACTACGTCACGTGGCTATGACGTCACATGAGATCATCCATGAGATCATCCAACCTGCACCTCAAATGTACCTGACATACTACTATTAATGTTTACATTATTATTATTTTGTACCAGTACTAACTACTATACTTCACCAGTTTGTTATCTGAACGGTTCTGTCAATATTTTTTATTGGTATCTGGTTCAAAACAAAATAATTGTTTATGTGTCTGCTCCAATATATTGTCTGTCAGTCTTAATTTGGAATTTGGTATTCTGAATTTGCATTTAGTAAGTAGTTTTAAAGAGGACTGATAGAATGAGGCTAAAATGAGAGGCTTTTGGAGAACATTTTCTTGGGGCTGGGGGCTGACCAATCAAACTGCCCTGAACTTTTGTTTAAAAATGAAAATGCAGACCCTTGCCTCGAATTTGCCTATGAAAATGCTCTTCCCACTGCCCTGATATTTGCCAAAATTAAAAAAAATACCCCCTCCCTCTGAACAATCTGTTCTGAAAATACCAGTCCCTTTCAATGAAAACTGCAAAATTAACTGCTTATTGGTGAAGGGGGTGATTGTGCCTCAACTCCCCCCCCCCCCATCTCACACACCCATGTAGCTAAATGTAGCTAAGTCACATAGGTGGCATTCGATTTAAGTTTTGTTGCTAAGAATTAAAGAAAAATAATAAATATCCTTGTATAAAACAGAAATATTAGCAAAAATCCTAAATTAGTCATTTAAAAATACACATCAATCTGTGTCTGGAAATTATTGTCATATTGTCTGTGTTTTAAATATTCTAATAATTATTTTTGAATTTCATGGAAGTCATCTCATAAAATTGACAATATATTGCATTCATCAGACCACATGCATTTACCACCCCTCCCCTCTTCATGGTCTCATTCCCAGCCTACTCGAGACTTTTCAGAATTTCTGTAGTGGGCAGCTGAAAACATTTTTTTAATTTCCCCAGTACAAACTCCAGAAAGTCATATTTTAGCAACACTATATCCCCCTAAAAAAGCCCTTCCCCCTGCCCCAACAAAAAGAAAAAATAAATAAAATAAACGTGTTGCCCCAACACCCACTAGCACGTAAAAAACATTGGTTCCACAAATGTAAAATACCGAGGTTTTTTTTTTTATATATAAAACCAGGCTTTTCATTCTTCCGAATTTATTTTCTTCATTCAGCTAGTGTGGGGCGGGGGGGAGTGGTCATCTAGTAAGGGTGGAATTGGAGATAGTTATTTAGTAACTGCATGCACTAGCTGTCAAACATCTCCAGGCGCTGTCGGCGTCTGTTTATCCGCTTCATGGTAATCAGTATTCAAGATTCCTTTAGTCTTGCTTCCTGAGAACAACTTCAACTTAACATGCTTTTCAAAGTATGTTTGCGTTGGCAAACGTACTGCCTCATTGCCGAAGAGTGAATCGAATAAGATTACAGTTACACAGTAGGCCTCGTGTCCACTCGCTGGCAGCTCGCAGCGCTGAAGGCAACATTGTAACAAAGTTTTTTTGGAACTGTACTTGTGGCTGGTTGCAATATCGAACCCAATTGGACTTTTTGCACTAAAATTATTAAGTTTTCCTCGATTTTCAATAACCAAAGCAAAGGTTGAGTTTCACTGTTTAATTTCTTGGCAGAGATCATGTGTCTTTCATGACTTTCAACAGTTTTTAGCATAGTTGTGCATCAAACATTTTGTAATGGCAATCGGTAATTCCGACAGATAAATATAGCCGATGGTTCTCATTGGTTATATTCCACTGAGCGCTGAAAACTATAAGAACCAGTCTAACGAGAGAACTTGTGCACGCGAAGGGTACTTTTTATCGGATTGCACTAGAGCTTTCTGGTTAAAATTACCGCATGCCCCTAAAATCCATGTGATCGTGACAAATACAATTACGGGTGTGTAATAAAAACCAAGTTCCAGCGAAGATATCTGTTGAAATTGCCAAGCAAAGCAGTTTATATGTGATTTACACTAACTTTGGTGAGTGGATACCAAATTGCAAAATGGGAAAACAAACTTTTCCTTCAAAAAAGAGGTGGGCGGATGCCAAGGAGTTGGACAAAAACGTTTTGCGCCTTGTGTCCAAAATTGTTTTCCTGACCTCACCCCCTCCCCCGTATATAGATGAAAATCTAAAGAAGATTATGGTTATTGAAATCATCTTCTCATCTGTGTTGTCAAGATAAAGTAGAAAACAGGGTTGACCAACTTTAAATTATTGAACAAGAGACCATGTGTTAACCCATGCCAGCATAATACGAGATGTTGAAAAAAAACATACATTAAAATAATTAAAAACTTGGCGCCATGCTTTAAATTAAAAAAAAACATATTTTAATTTTGCTTCGTTTAAATTTAAAACATGTCGACAAATTTCTAATTATTATAATGTATGATTTTATAGGTTAGAATGAGAAGTTTTGTCTGCATTTTCGAAACATATACAAACAGGTCGGATAAATGTCTACTGTTAAACTGACCCCCCCCCCCCCCCCCCCCACACCCCAACCAATGTAAAGGGACATGTTCGCAGGCGAAATGTTGGTTACAAAATAAACTAGCATATTTACCTGGACAGCACATTATGGAGAGTGCAGCTAATTTGTATACAATCTCCTTTTACCCTGTCAGCACAGAAAGGGGATTCACTGGAAACTCGCAAACAGCTCAGCTCAGGAGTTTCTCTCTTTTTCGGTTACAGTACAGCCGACATGGATTGGTCAATTTCAACGGGTGTGCAACATTTCCGCGGACGCAATAATATTAAATTCAGAAACCTAATTATAGGAATAGTCATCAAACAATTAATGAATGAAGCACCGGGTAAAACCCCGTGCCTCATAAAATGTTGCTGATAATAATTTGTATTACCTGGTAAACGCCTGCGTGGATGTCACTGCCAATGCGAGGACTGTGACTTGTCCACGGCGACTGTATTATACATATCTTTGGTCTCATCTGTGTAGTTTAAAATCTAAAGCAGATATCGATTATCCAAGCAATCTCATTATTTTTTTTTGTGGGGGGGGGGGGGGGGATAATATACAAAACATAGTTGACAAATTTTAAATTATTGCGAAGGACTCTCCTCCTCAGTGTATTTTATTAATCCAGTGAATAATAATACGAGATGTGCGAAAGCGCAAACATTTTAATGACTGCAAATTTGTCACAGGCGGTTTTTAAATTTTAACGAATATCTATTGAAGTATCACTTTCAGAACATGATACGATGCGATTTCTCTCACTTGTACAAAATACTATTAATGTCATCGCAAGTTTACCCATGTAATAAGAATGCGGGTTAAAACGTGAGAGTTTAGAAGTTGCCTTAATTGATTTTTATGACAACAACTGTGAGAACCAAGTTAACAATGAAATATTTGTAAAAATGACAACTCCTTGAACAAACAAATACCTTGAGAGGTGAGTTTAGGCCAGTTATTATTAATGTGCATAACGTATTAACGTGGAAAGACCAAAGAGTCTTCCACATCCAATAACATCCTCTTTTAAACAGAAACGAGCACTACTTTAAACAGGGTCCGATGCTGTGAATCATAATGTACTTTAAGTGTAGTGATAGGAACCCTCACAACGGGTCTACTATTGTACTGTATCGATTCATTTAGAGAAAATAAGAACTGAACAGGAAAAGCATCTGAATAAAATATGAGATGCAACTTTCCAGTACTAATAAACAGAAAAAAAACGAACTACATCCTTTCCAACTGAAAACATGGTGCATAGGCACCAAATGAGAAGACGTTTATGTGTAAAAGTACATTTCAACCAAACATTTCGTACATTGTGAAATCAATAATCATGAATTATAATATCTGAATTCTTTAATTTAGACAGTGGGAATTCTACCCAGTACGCGCATAGAACAACACTTGAAAGACGAATGCCTAAACAAGACCTATTATAGTTGCTCTAAAAGCACCGCCCATAACGTCTAATGAGAAAGAGATTCGCTCCAGTGAGTGTAGATGTGTCATGTTTTATGGTAGAGACTGAAGAAAAAAGGAATGGCTGAGGTCCTTCCAGGTAGCGTCATCCGATATCGGATTGTCATCATGTTCGGTAGAAGGTCAGGGTACATGCTTAACAGACAGGGGGTGGAGGGTGGGCTGGGAAGGTTGGGAAGCAATAGCAGAAGGCGCCAAAGCAACAGAAAGGTAAAATGAAAGTTTTTTTGGGAAGTGGCCTCGACTGGAGTCGATCCCGGGTCTACGACACACAATCTCCTGGCCATAAATGCTATGCCACCATACCAACTGAGCCACCGACAACCCCCTCCCCCCCAAAAAAAAGGTTGCAATTGACTCAGCCAGTATTTTAGTTTACAATTACAACTCGCTCCGAGACCGATATTCGAGAATTTACAATTACTGAATTGTTGGGATTGTTTTCTGTGTTGATTCGTAATTGTCTACAAGTAGCCTGTATTTTATTGTGAGATTAACTCGTGGATCGTTTGCCTTAGTATCCAATGCAACTGGCACAGATTACTGTTATGATGGCCTATGGTCCCAACATTTAAACACAGGCATCTCAATTAATGGAAGATCCGTGAAGATGCAACTGCTTGAATTTAATTTATATTGCCTATATCAAGCAGGAATTCCACCAGTCATTGTCCTAGCACCACGCCACTGGGTTGAAAACTGTGAAGTGTTTTTGAAGGTGGCCTCGACGGGAGTCGAACACTGGTCTCCCACACCCAATCGCCTGACCATGAATGTTCTGCCTCCACACCAACTGAGCCAACGACAACCCCCCAAAAAGGTTGCAACTGACTCAGCCAGTATGTTAGATTACATTTACAACTCGCCCCGGGATCGATATTCGAGAACTGACAATTAGTCCCCTGAGCACCAATGTGTTTTATGTGCCTACTGGCACATAGAACACATTGGAACTCATAGGAAGAATTACTGAATTGTTGGAATTGTTTTCTGAGTTGATTCGTAATTGTCTACAAGTAGCCTGAGAAGGGCGGAAATTGTTTATAATATTTATTTACTATGAAGAAAAACAAAGAATATTTTTGATTAAAGTTCTACTGTTCTTTGAAATAGCAAATGTGATAGGCTGTTAATCTTTATCTGGTGTTCTTTCGTTCTCACGAAACCGAGTCTTCATATATCCTGCTCTTGTCACAACGAGCTTTACACAGTTTTAACATTTTTTGGACAATTTATAGTTGAGGGTATAACAAACATAATGAACCCAGGCACAGCATGCATTGACATATGACCTTTAGAGCGAGAGCTGTTTGATGGATGGGGAAAACTGGTGGCACCACATTAATGATGGTATATTGAAATGTCTATGTCAAGTATAACCCTTCAGACAACCTTTTTAGATCCTTACATAGGCGGTAATGCAACAAAAGAGAGAGAAAAACGAACAGAAAGTGACGTGCCCGTCACATGTACATATTTCTCAGTGAATTTCCAACTAGAACATCCCAATAGTCAAATGAATTTGTAGGTCCAAAAAGTCATCAAATCACCCTCTTTATTCATCTGAAACATTCAACAGTAATGCATGTCAGTACAATGCTGCAAATGTTTATTAAAACAATATGTTTTCCCAAGGCTGCATAGTTTTGGGGATTACATAATTTACGAATGCAACGTTTCAAGACAGGTAACTATTATTAAAATATTGGCAACAGTTTTACCTATGATCAAACCCAACCCCGCAGAAAATACATTTTATCTCTTTCATGTAATGAAACACTCATTTCTGCAATATAATTAATCTTTTGGCTTCTGTATAGGCAAAAGCAAGGGGAATTTGTTCTTTTGGAGAGAAGTGACCAATCTGTGTCAAATGGGCTTAGAAACTGGTTTTGCTTCCGATAGAATTTCTACTCTGTTACATAATAAGTAAGCTGGGATGGATGCGAATTCACAGCTTTCTTTGAAAACTACCCTAATCCCAAAACAAAACTAAAATCTGCATCTGCACACAACACCTTTTGACAAAATCTGTCTTAATTTTCAATACAGCAAGATAAATAGTGTCCCACCCCAGTGCAATTTTGTTTTTAAATTGGGGTTGCACAGGGCTTATAATTCCTCTAAATTTGGGAGAATCCCTTTGGGCTCTTATAAAATTCGTTGCAAGAATGCAGACCTGCTATGAGTGTCCCAGGATCCCATGAGGACAGTATGGTTAAACCTCTGTGGTATACTGATAACACATGTTAACCCTTCACCCAATACAGCTTTTTAATTTTTAAAACACCCTCCCCCATGAAGAAAAACATTATACCGGCATAAATGAAATACCTTTGACACAGTTAGATACTACATGACAAATTTGGTTCAGATCTGCCCATTGGATCTGAAAATAGAGAGTGTACACCAGAGTTGGGAGCCCAAACTTTGACTTACTGTGTTTCTTTGAAAAAAGGGTGAATCTGCATCACTAAAGTAAGTTCCAAACCAGAAATCTAAGCATTATTGCACATGGCTCATAAAAAGAGGATTTTAAAAGCATCTTATGCTTATGGAGCATCAACCGCCCGCTCCAAGAGATATAGTAAGTTTGAGGGAACAAATCAGACGAATAAATTCCACCACCCTGAAGATAGCAGCAGTTTCATTTGAAAAATGGAGAAGGGTTTATGTCAAAGATAGTCTGTGCCATAAATGAATAAATGTGGCCGAGTAGTTTTTACTGAATAAGAAAACAATTCAAATTTGAAAAACAGAATTTTACTGCCACCAGTAAATTCAAGTCTGTGTAAAAATGGTTAAAGCATCAAACATTAACAAAACAGAACGAAAATTTACGGAGGGTTATTTTGGGGGTAAGATATTTCCAAAACAGAAAAAAACATATATGTGAACATCATTGAAAAGGTTTGATCAAGGCATCAATAAAATCTTTAAAACCCACATTGAAGTCTTGAGAGTGTTAAATTAAATACATTCTTACATGAATTAGATATATGTTTCGAAGAAAGCAGAACAAGCATATGTGCACAGCACTGAAAGGGTTCAACATGGAATGCAATCTTTGGAAAACACATTGAAGACTTGAGAGGGCTAAACTGAAGACATTCATACAGGAATGAGATAAATGTTTCTAAGAAATCAGAAAAAACATATGTGCATGACATTGAAAGGGTTCCACATGAAATAAACTCTTTGGAACACACACCGAGGTCTTGAGAAAACTAAAGACATTTATGCAGGAATTACATAAATGTTTCAAAGAAACAAGAAAAAAGATGTCCATAGCATTGAAAGGGTTCAACATAAATAAAATATTTGTAAAAGGCTTTTAAGTCTTGAGAGGGTTAAATTAAAGATATGCATACAGCAATCACATCAATTTTCCTCTACTTCTTATGGAAGTGTTGAGAGGGTTAAAAGGATTATTTTCATTCCGTGTAGCTTAAGTAAACAAAACAACATGTATGTTCGACAAGTTGATGTTCACAAAATTTGACTGAAGAAATAAAATTAGAAACTCTGTCAATTTGTATAAGGAAATCTTACTGCAAAAATGCTGACTCATAATATTTCCAATACCCTGTACCGGACACCCTGATAGACCAGTGGCAATTTTGTTTTATCCAATCCGTTCGCCTGGCCCTAAGGATGCTTCATACCAAAGAACAGTTGACTGGTCGGTGTGGTTTGGGAAATATGGGCTTTTGATATTTTTTTTTAATTTTAGCCCCTGGGGTTGCCACGGGATTGTGAAAAAAAAAGTTTTTCGGACATCAATCAATTACTGTGGACCCACTTATACTACATGCCACATTTGGCTGAAAGTAGCCCACAGGTTCTTGAAATATAAATTTTGGGTGGAGGTCAAGATAGAGATGCCCCCACTTAGAGCCCAAATATTGGTCTACCAACTTCCCGTGAATAAACTTTAATCTTCAACAACAAATGATGTTTCATACCAAATATCATGGCATTCCCTCCGGTATTTCGCGAGAAGATTATTAGAAGTCTTTAAGCCTTTGGATTAATAACCAGAGCCTGAATATGGAAGCTGCTTCATTTGAACAAATTGGAAAGGGTATACTCTACAGATGGTCTGTGCAGTAGATTTTTGAATTTGGCCTAATAGTTGTGGAGAAGAAGTCAAGTTTGCAAAAGTTAATGGTCGACAGACGCCGGACGCCAACTGATGGCTATAGCTCCCACTGATTTGCTGTCAGGTGAGCTAAAAGGGAATGGATTTGAACCATAAATGAACAGCCTTGAACCTGCCTCTGCCCCCCCCCCCCCCCCCAAATATTAAGCCAGGGACTCGAAACGAAGAAACTCGAATCTGACCCCAGAGATACCAAATATGAAAGCATCCTGACTGACGAATATGAAGACGAAGATTTTTAAGGAAATCCCCTCCTATTGTATTAAGATACATTTCAGCTCCAATAGAGAGCCCGAATATTAACCCAGGAACCCAATTTGAAGAAACTTTAATTTGATCCCACTTGAGATGTTGTATACCAAGTATGAAAGCAACGTGAATGGTGGATCTTACGAAGATTTTATAATAAAATCTTTTCATATTGCACTACGTTAAAATTCGGGTTCCCACAGGGAGCACACATATTAACCCACGAACTCCATTTAAAAAACAACTTGAACCTGACCCCTCTAAAGATGTTGCATACCAAATACCCAAATATTCTAATTGATTGTTCTGGAGAAGAGCACTGTAAAGAAATTCCCTCCTCATATTGCACCAAGTTAAAATAATAAGCCAGGGACTCGATTTGAACAAACTTGAATGTGAATGAGACGACCCGCCCCCACTCCCCCCCCCCCCTCCCTGCACCCCTGACGCTCCTCGGGATGTTGTATACCAAATATGAAAGCATTCTGATTGGTGGGCTTGAAGAAGACATCTAACGAAATCCCCTTGCACTAAGTTGAACTTTGGGCTCCAGTTGAGATCCAATTATTAACTGGCAGGAATCCCAAATGTTAACTCAGGGAGTCGATTTGAACAAACTTGAATGTGTCCCTTCCCTCCCCTAGAGAAGTTGTATACCAAATATCTCAAAATTCTAAAAGATGGGTCTGGAGAAGATTTCTCTTTAATTTTGGAAAACAGTTTATGGGTGCAGTCAGAGAAATGCCTCTTTTGGAGCCCTTGTTGGGTGTGGCAACTTTATTTGAACAAACTGGAATTCATATTATGATAAGGAACATGTATATCAAATTTGATTCAATTTGGCCCAGTTGTTGGTGAGAAGAGGTTGATAATGTAAAATTCACGCTGGACAGATGGACGGACGTTCGACAGACAAAAAGTGATCACTTAAGCTCCTCCTGTCTTTCATTCAGGTGAGCTGAAAATAAATAATATTCAGCAATAAAACTTTACAATTATGGATGTTACTGGAACAGGCTGATGAGCCGGTTCCAATGGCAGCCATAGTTTTACAAATTATCGTTGACAATGTCACGATATTTCAGGTCATGTTAGCGTTGTATTGGTTAATTTGCTACCTTTGTGTTAGATAAAGGGTTACAAAGTGCCAGTTTATCTCAACAAATGATGTCAAATTTTATTTAACATAGTAATGGGGTAAAATATAGCCTTGGATGTTTGAATTTCCCATTTTTATTTAATCACATGGGTGTGCGGTGGCTCAGTAGGTAGCGGTGCAGGCTGCAAGCCAAGAAGTGCTCGATTCGGATCCCACCGGCGGCAACCGCATTGTGTCTTTGGGCAAGACACTTCACCCCAACTGCCCATGTGGGGGCATGGTGGTGTTGTGTACTAAGTGTACTGACGTCGATGGTGCACATGTCTTTAACCAATGTTAACCCTGCTTGTGTAGAGTTAGTATGTTGGGGAGCTGATAGTTGCTCGGTGGTTCTATCGGGTACTCCGGCTTTCTCCACCCGTAAAACTGTTGTGGTCACGATTAACCACTGTGCAGAAATAAAACACCAATAAATAAATAAATGAATTACTAAATGAATATTTAATTACATTCTGAATTCTGAAGATATTTCACCTTGTGTTTGACGAATATTTTGCAATCTTTGTAAGAAAAAGTTTCAGTTTTCTCAGTTAAGGCACCTAGTACCTGCCACTGTGACGTCTCATACCACTGTTAAAATTCCTACAACCATCAAATATTAATTTTTGTAGTGCTGTGCCTGTGCTGCAAGTATCCAGTAAAAAGTTAATTAATGAAGCACCGGGTTGTACCCGATGCTTCATTATTTAAATTTGTTTATGATTATTCCTATAATTCGTGTTTGGCATCAAATATTATTGTGTCCGTAGAAATATTTCCTACCCGTGGAAAGTGAGCAGTACACGGCAACCAGACAGACAGACATGTAGTCACATATTTTGGAAGTCTACAGAAAAATAGTGTCTGTCATACAATGACAAATATAGATAGGAGAGCAAAGGCAATGTTGACAAACAAACAAACTTAGTGGACCATGAGTGCTGCAGTCCCAAAGCAAACCATAAGCAACTGAGAGTGTACGCTGTAAACTTCACTCTTCAAAACATGCTGTACAGTCTTTCCAAATGTTTCTCATCAGCTGATGGGTTCCCGTTGGTTGGGCGGAAGACTTGGTTCAAGAGGAGAATAAATTTGCTGCTGTTGTTTTGTGCTGTAACATAGAAACCCTGACAGCACTAGTACTAGACTACCATATTGGGTTCCATGCACAAATGTCATTCATTAACATTTGTCACTTTATTATGTTTTCGTGGTTGTCACCCTCCCTCTGCCTCAAAATTTGTGTTTCAAATACTCTTTCAATGAAGAACAGTTTTCAAACATTTTTACAGTACAATCAGGAGGAAAACCTCTAAATACCACTAAACCGGAGGATCAAGTGAGCCTACAACGCCACCTGGCTCAAGTTGTCAAAAGAGATGAGTGTGTAAGTAAGTAACCGGCTTACGGAGCCCAAATATTAACCCAGGGTTTCGATTTGAACAAACTTGAATCTGTCACCCCTAAATATTTCACACACCCAATATGAAAAGATTCTAACTGCTGGATCCGAACCAGACACAAGGCATTTTCTCACATTACACTGAGTAAAACTATGGTCCCCAATAAAAAGCTCAAATTTTAACCCAAGAACCCCCCCTAGATATGTTGTATACCAGACATGGAAATATTCTGACTGGTGGATGTGAATTTCTTTTTTTTTTAAAGAAATTCCCCTCATATGGTACTATGTTACACCTTGGCCTCCCATAGGGGGCATAAATATTAACCCATGGATTTGATTTGAACAAACTTGAATCTAACCCTCATAGAGATGTTGTGTACTGAATATCAAAAGAATATGACTGGTGGATCTGAAGAAGATTTTTAAAGATTATACCCCATATTGCACAATGTTAAAATTCCGACTTCCATGGGGAGCCCAAATATTGAACCAGGGACTCAATTTAAACAGACTTGAATCTGACCCCCTAGAGACGTTGTATACCAAATATGAAAAGATTCTGACTGCTGGGTCTGAAGAAGGGGAGTTTAAAAGAACCTTTCTCATATTGCACTACTTTCAACTTTGGGCTCCAATAAAGAGTCCAAATATCAACCCAGGGATCCGATCTGAACGAACATGAATTTGACCTCAATAGAGATGTTGTATATCAAATATCAAAAGAATCTAAGTGGTGGATCTGAAGAAGAAGATTTTTAAAGATTATCTCCCATGGGGAGCACAAATATTGACACAGGGACTCGATTTGAACAAACTTGAATCTGCCCCCTTTGAGATGCTGTATACCATAAATGAAATAATTCTGACTGGTGGACCTGAAGAAAAAGTTTTTATAAGAAATTGTCTCATATTGCACTAAGTTAAAAGTTGGGCTCCAATAAAGAGCCCAAATATCAATCTTGGGATCGGATTTGACCAAATGTGAATCTGACCCCCCCCCCTCTCCCCCCACCCCCACACCCCTCGAGATGTCGTATACCAAATATCAAAAGAATCCGACTGGTGAATCTGAAGAACACGATTTTTAAAGATTTTTTCCCATATTGTCCGAAATGAATATTCGGGCTCCTGTAGTGAGCCCAAATATTCAACAATGGGGTTTACTTTGAACACAATTCTATCTGACACCCCCCCCCCCACCCCCCCCCCCCACCCCACACACACACACACTCCACACACACCCCTATGAATTATGCATCCCAGTTATCAAAAGACTCTGATCAGTGGTTATGCAAAAAGGTTTTTTTCACTTTTTGCAAATATGCTGACTCAGCATTTTTTTTATAATTTCATTCTACTAGTCTTAAGACTGCTTCATGCAAAATAACAGTTCTCTGTTCTGCGTGGTTTGGGGAAATATGAGCGTTTCAATTTTTTTCTATTTTCAGTAGTACCCACTGGGCTGTAAAACAACATTTTTCGGGCATCAGTCAATTACTTAGGACCCAATTATACTACAGGCCAAATTTGGTTCAAATCGGCCACTGGTTCTTGTACAGTAAAACCTGTCTTGAGAGACCACTGTCTTGAGAGGCCATCTGTCCTGAGAGACCATTGTGGCCATGCATCGATTGGTTTCACGCTATAATGAACCTGTCATGAGAGACCACCTCTCATGGGAGACCACCTGTCTTGAGAGGCCGCAAAACTGAGGCAAAAACTCAGTTTTAAATCGGTTAAGATCAATGCAATGTGTACAGAAATTACTGGTTTAAAACTAACCAGGACATCTGCCCAATAGTAAAACCTCAATATCTGCAATCATACACAAATATGACAAACGTCTTTCGCTGTGGATTAAAACTACATTAATTGACTTTCAATTACATTTGCTATTCATCTGTATAACTCTTCAAGTGGATTTTGATTTGATTGATTTCCAATATTTTACCTCATCTCAGGTATACAAAGCAACATAAAGCAGCATAAAATAATAATAATAATAATAATAAGCATGTCTGTGATAGTTTGTTTATAAAATATATGCTTGTCAGAATAATACAGTCTCTTTCTCTCTCTCTTCTCTCTTTGTCTCCCCTCTATCTCTTTTTCTCGTGGGTGATAACAGCATTATAACCGATTCGAGTCACAAAGGTTGATAGATGGGGGGGGGGGGGGGGGGGGGGGTACAGTTGGATGAGTAACTAAAGTCTGAGGTTTAAAACGAATTCCCCCCCCCCCCACATTATAATGTATCTGAACTATATACAAATATTTATATTTTCACCGTGGGGCAATATTAGGCTTGGGTGGCTAGGCTTTAATGCGTGGTAAAATCACAGGCACACAATGAAAACCAATCCTAAAGTGGATGATCAGGGCTAATTTTAGTATAGAGATCTTGACATAAAATTACTGGTTACAGTGTGTATTCCTTCCTTCCTATCGCATGTAGTATTTATCCGGGACTTCCCCCTCCTTGTATCACCATCAGCACGAACGAAATGTAGGTAGGCTGTTCTAGGTCCCTTGACCAAAAGCTAAAAAGAAATTGATTGGAAGAGAACTCTACTCTACGCAGTCGAGATGTTGGTGAGATGAACTAGGGCACTAGACCTATCGACGAAAAGGGGGCGTCTGGGAGAAGGGTGAGTGTGCACACTATGATACAAGGACAGGCACTCAGGAATACTAGGTGCCACATTGTGTTTTACTAACTCCGGTATAATAAACTATTTTGCTAAGATCCATTGCCCCCAAGCCTCATATTGTAATTATCACTTCATGAATTCCTATTGACATCCTCCCCCCTCCTTATATTCTCCAATCCTGTATTCGGTTACAACAATAGGTTTGCGGTTGCAGCCGCAAAATTCAAACAGTCTGTATTGATACATAAAATCTGCTCTTCTACCACTTAGCGCACGAAACTACTAAAGTATATTTCCCCGGAAATGGCATGGGCCTGTAGATTCTACATAAATTGAACATATGTGCGCATACAAGCCCATATATGCACGCGCATACACCCATAAATGCACACATATCCAAATACACGCATATACCCATCTGCATACATTAAGTATACATAAGACACACACCCACATATACAATGCACATGGACACATGCATATGTACTTATATGAAGAGAGAGGAATATACCCACATTAGATTTCCGTATTTGTGGTCTGGCAGGAACGGAGGAAAGAAAGAAGATATTTCGGATGGAGAGGGGGAGTGCTCTGATTATCAATCCATGTTATTTGAAATAGCAAACACATGCAATGTTTCTGCCAATGGACCTCCGGGTTACCCGGAGGTCCATTGGCTGAAACATTGCTTGTGCACAGGCCATATGTACAGAATTTGATAGCTTTACTTGGGCCATAACGCGTACATTAACGCGCATATCAACGTGCTATTTGTGCGCATTTCATGACAGAACTTCTAGTTTTAACTGCAGTTGGAATAATAGATTTATTGTATACCTCTATGACGACGTCGACTGGAAGCTGATGTTTTCTCATATTGTTTATCAGCGCATACATTGCCTTTTTTGCCTTACTACATCTATTAGTTTTTTCTGCATTATGAGATCCCGACTTTGTAAAAGTGGTTCCTAGATATTTATAGCTATTGACAGTTACTATGGACATGCTACCTACAGAGAAACTATCACTTGGGCAAGCTCTGCTACCGAATTTTATTATCTTAGTCATCAAACTGTTGATTTGTAATTTCCATTTCACAAAATATTCGTCAAAAACATTTAGTTGATTTTGCATTTTTTTCCTTGAGCTCGAATGAAGAAGTGTGTCGTCAGCATATAGTAAAATAAGGAGCCGTAGGTATATCTCAGGGTCATTTGTATTGCGAAATGAATTGGCAAATTCAATATCAGAGCAATCGTTTCGGAGTAAGAAAGGTTCCAAATCATTAAGGTATAGTGAAAAGAGAATAGGGGATAAATTTTCTCCTTACCTTAGGTCAACATTACTAGTAAAGAAACCAGATTTATTTGTTGGTTTCATCAACGTTGATTTTATATCACTATACATACTTTTAATTATACGGAGAACTCGCCCATCTATATGATGTTGAGTCAGCTTTGACCATAAAGCTGAACGCCAAATAGTATCAAACGCCTTTGAAAAATCTACAAGTGCACAATATACAGTACGTAGAGAGTGTATTATCACTAAATCACCCACAGAGTGGAGAGTCCACCCAAGCAATAATTGCAAATTTGTTGCAAAGCATAACCAGCACAAGCAAAGTTTCAGCCAATGAACCTCCGGGTTAAATCCTTAGGTCCATTGGCTGAAACATGCTGGTGTTTTTTGTCGATATGTACACGATTTGAAATTTATAGCTTGGGTGATAACTCCACTCTGCGGGTGATTTAGTTACAATCCACTCTCCACGTACTGTACGGGCTTCTTATTCAATCTTACTAATTCTCTTACAATATTCAGCGAGAAAATATGGTCATGTGTGGAATATCCTTTCCTGAACCCTGCTTGGGCTTCAGACTGTAATGAATTTTCACTCAGGAAGATTGAGATGCGTTCATTCAACAGACTTGTGAACATTTTTGAAATATTGCTGACCAACGTAATTTTTCTATAGTTATCTACACCAAGAGAGGAACCTTTATTTTTATATATTGGTTTGATGATGCCGACGGTCCAGGCCGAAGGGAGATTTCCACTCTTGAGTATAATATTAAAGAGTTTGGAATATATAACTTTAAACAGGTCGAAAATTGTCTTAATATATTCGTTAACTGTGCTGCCGATTCCCGATGCTTTCCCATTTTTAAATTTTTTACGATTTTTTCTATTTCTTCCACATCAATGTTATCGTTTAACATGGAGGTGTCCAGTGAATGGTGCGGTGGCACTGGGGAGTCATTGTTGTGCGTTTCATCTTGAGGAGGATCTATATCAACATTATCTTTATGTTTGTAATATTCGTAGAATTTTTCCAGGGGAGGTGTGGGAGTGTGTTTCGAAGGCCTGTCCAAGGATTGCATGATTTTCCAGAATTCCTCACTATCTGTTTTTTTTGCACATGCGCATTTTTTGTTTGAAAGCGGTCATATATTTAAATCTATTACTGTTTAAAGATATTTTGTAAATATTTCTATGCCTGCACAGGAGACGTTTGTTTTCAATGTTGGGGCCCTTCGAAATGTTTTTCCTGATTTCCAAAGATTTCTCCGAGCTGAGAGGCAGTCGTATGTGAACCAAGGTCAGCTATTTAATTTATTTTGTTTCTTCGGTGGTTTATCATTATTCTTCCCACCACCGAATGTTTCTTTTGCCGCACTCAAGTATATGGAACATACAATGGTATTCACCTCGTCTATATTCTGTTTTGTAACACTTCTTATGTCTCAAGAGCCACCAGTCGTTGTAATAACGAGTCAATCATTTTTGCATCAACATTATTTCGGAATTCGTCGACTTTTGATGGGTCCGACCTGTTCAAGTTACTGGCAAAGGTCACCTCGTGTTGTTGGTCTTGTGAAGAATCAACATTCGGTTTTACACTATTACCGTTAGACTGAAATCCGTTATGTTTTTCTTCCACCAATTCACTGTCCTTGAATCTTTTGCTATCATTACAAACAACGGTATTCACCGAGAAACAAATTGGGGAGTGGACGTCAGAATACAGTTCACTGAACTCATCGACTGTAAAATCTATCAAGAGTTCGGCGAAATCAGCAGTGCATATCAGATAATCAATGACGCTAACCCCTTTACGAGTGGCTGCTCCCAAATTTTTGTCACTGCCAAATCGGCCGTTTATTACAAGTAGATTATGTTTTTTACAAGTCTCTTTTAATTTTTGCCCAAATGCATTTGTAAATTCATCTTGAGTGTGCCGTTTGTCCGCAATCGCGTTGTTTTTTATAACCCTCCTCAGCACGGTGTTTGCCAGCTCATTACATCTTCCGATTCGAGAATTGGAATCACCCACAAGGGCAATATTGTCACTTATCAACAATTTATCCAAGATTGATACATATAGGGCCGCATGACTGTATCCATTATCATATCTTGAGCCCTCAAAAGGCATGTACACATTTCCTATTAAGATATTCGAGTGGTTTCCAGTGTCAAACTTTATCCACTGAATATTTTCATCATCATCGGGAATAACTGAAATTAAGTTATCAAGGTTTTTTTCACTGTTGTACAGATGCCACCAGATCTAGTGGTTGATAGTATTTTACGTTGTTTTAACGAAAATACGTGAAAACCATCAATTTGCACAATATCGATATCGCCAGTCTTAAATTCTTGGAAGCACAGAATGTCGAAATCTGAAATATAGTCAACAAATTCAGGGTCGTTCAGTTTTGGCCTTAGGCCACATACATTTAACGATAACGCATTAAGTTTGACACTTCTCGGGCTGGCCTACTCGTCACCTATCCTTCCAACATCCATATGTGTGTGTTTAAGTTGGGCTTGACTTGCTCTGTATGGTGGTGGCGTAGAGGGGAAATACAATCTATTGTTTATAAAAATTATGTCCCCTACAATACTAGCATTGTCCCCTTTTTGTTTCGCAGTTTTCAAGATTGGCACAAGAACAGTTCTTTGGTAGTCCGCTACTTGCTTGGGGAAATGTTCACTTACATAATAGTGCAAGTCTTTTTAAAATGTATGATCTATTTCGTACACAATCTCGGTCCTTGTAAAAAGTAAACTTTGCAACTATAGGTCTAGCCTTATTGGGATTTCTTTTACCCGTCTATGGACCCTTTCAAGAGAGATTTGCCTATCTATCTTCATTTTATCCCTAAAAACGTCTACTAATACCTCCTCTGAGGAGATTTTGTCATTTTCTATTTCCCTTATCCTCGAGAATAACAGGTCATCATGCAAAGATTGCATTTGAATGTCTTTAACGGATTCTCTCAGTTCAGTATTGTTCTCTTGAATCACCGACAGATTCTGAAAGACACAAGAACTGTCTCCATGCAGCTTATTCACTGAGCTCTCAACGTGACTATTTGTGACATGTAGGTCAATTACGTCGTTTTTCAGTCTGTGTGAGTCCTGCTCAAGTGACTGAACTCTTTCACTAAGCGTATCTACGTTGCTTTCAATTGTGTTTAACCCTTTACCTAACATGAAAAGCAGACGACACTTGCAAAACAAATTCTTGAATAATTAATTTTTTTCATTTTTTGTCTCAAAAACATAGGTTATGACCCCTCGTTGGAACGAGCTCGACGAGCTCGTTCCAACGAGGGGTCATAACCTATGTTTGTGAGACAAAAAATGAAAATATTTTGAAAATTAATTGGCGATTTTTGAGAATAGCGCTGGCCGGTTTTGGCCGTTACGTTGGGTAAAGGGTTAATTTGACATGAATAAGTTTTACATCTGACCTTAATTCATCCATAATATTTAATCTTTCAGTAATTGTTTCCAACATTCTGAAAATTTTATCAAACTCTTTCTGACCACCCTCTGCAGGTTGTTTACTATAAACATCACTTGTGTTACTGTTACCCAGCTCAAGATACACCGGCTCCGTAGTTTCTGAATCTTGTATTTCAACAATTGGTGAACCACTTCTACGTACCGTAGGACTGGAGGAAAACATATGGGAATGTTCAACATCTTAAAAGTCAAAATCTTCATTAATGTTAGATGCATTACCAACTATCCCCAAACTGTTTGCAATGGTTGAACGTAAATTAGTCCTATCATTCAAATCAAAACTATGTCTTCGAATTGGACTACCACGCTCCGCCATGTTTCCTCTTTCGCGAGCGGGGGGTGTGGGCTCAGTTGGAAGGTTTCTTTTTGTTTTGGCAGCCACTGTTGATTCTGTACTCATGATTACATATCCTCCTCGATAACTTACATATGTACCGTTTAAATCACACAAAATATTAACTTTACGAACATTAATTCACATTAAAAACATTTTTTTTCGTGGAAACTTGAAATCAGCTTGTTTCTACCACAGACATGCGCATCTCCTCCATGTCTGATAAAATGTTTACCAAGATACCTTTGAAAATATAAAGATTATTGTTAAAAAAATAAACTTGGTTTATGACAATTATTTGATCAATTGTGACAAAACCAAAGAGGATTAAGCAAACTAAAACACCCTGGTAAGCTTATTTTTACTTAAAGTGTGACTCAAATTATTTTCTATTAAAACAAAACCTGACAGACACAAAATAGACTTTTCAAGGTATAACTGTAAATTTATTATAAAAATAACTAATTTGAAAATATTGATAGAAAAAGGAGAACACTTTGTTTGTATAAGGTAAGAAATTACTAGACCTATTTTGGATGGACCAGCCCCTTCACATCATAACCTCAAAAAGGTTTTCAATTTTTATCCTTTAACTGTAATTTCTCAAACAATGCCTCTGTATTTGTATTAAATCTGAATTAAAATAAAACAATAATAATAATTCCCCATTTCTGCAACAAATATTCTGTGGTTGGTCATTCACAGACTAGCGAAAACCTCAAACCTCTAATGAGAGTCCACCTGTCTTGGGAGATCACTTTTGCTTGGAAAAAGGGGTGGTTCTTAAGACAGATTTTACTGTAATACAAATACATTTTGCGCGGAGCCCAAAATCTATATACTCCCACATAGCCCAAATGTTGACCTACCAACTTCCCTTGAACAAACTTTAATAATCTGCAACACCGAGGGATGTTCCACACCAACTATCAAGGCATTCTTTTTGGTGTTTTATGAGAAGAAGATTTTTAAAGATTTTTAGGCTTTTGGGGAATTAACCAGAGCTCGAAGATGGCAACAACTTCATTTGAGCAAAATAGAAAGGGTATACTCCATAGATGTTCCGTGAAATATATGTTTGAATTTGCCTTAATGGTTGTGAAGAAGACACGTTTCAAAACGTTAACCGACGACGGAAAAACGACGGATGACAAGTGATGGCAATAGCTCACACTGACTTGCAGTCTGGTGAGCTATAAAAGAGCAGTTGTGCCATTGGGCACCACACTTCACCCCCATTGTCCACGTGGGGGCACGGTGCCATGTTGTACTAAGGCATACTGCATGTCGATGGTGCACTTGTCATCAACCAATGCTAATCCTGCTTGTGTGGAGTTAGTATGTTGGGGAGCTTCACAGTTGCTCGTCATTGCTCGGTGGTTCTCTCCATGTACTCGGGCTTCCTTCACCCGTAAACCTACCCTACACAAGGTGACCCTGGCTGTCGAAAGTGGCGTTAAAGCCCAATAAATAAATACATTGACAGGACCCATGGGGCTCGGTCAAACAAGTTATGATAGAATAAATGCTACGTTTATTTATAGAATATGGGAAAGTGACACAATCCCTGTTAATGGAATACATCTGGTAACTGAATAATTTTCACAGACTTAAAGGCTATTCAATTAACCGGGCTACAAAAATGATAAGTTTATTCCTATAATACAGGAAATGACACGCAACCCCTGATAAATGAATACTCCTGTTAACAGGATAATTTTCAATGGCATAAGGCTCTTCAACTAACAGGGCTCCACTGTACTGAAATGCCCCCCCCCCCCCCCCCCCCCTCCTTATATGGATGCTGTATACCAAACATTAAAAGATTCTGATCAGTGTTTGTGGAGAAATTTTTTTTTTTTTAATTTTTGCAAATACGCTGACGATGCCCCTTACAGAACACCCTGACACAACCGATGGCAATTTTTTATTACCATTTCATTCTACTTGCCCTAAGGATGATTTATATGAAATTACAGCTGTCTATTCCATCTCAGGTTTGGGAAATATGGGTGTTTGGAAATATTTATTTTTTTATCTCCTGGGATTGCCACGGGGGTACAAGGAATTCTTTTTTGCATGAGTCAGGTACTTATGAATCAATAATACCACATACCAAATTTTGGTTCAAATCGGCCCATCGATTCCGAAAATAGAAATTTTGGGCGGGGCCAAAAATCCTGCACCTCCCGTTACAAAGGCAACTATTGCTCCACAAACATTGTTTGAACAAACTTGATTTTACACCTCAAAAGGAAGATCCGGGCCAAATATCAAGTCACTGTATTTTCTGGTTCATGAGAAGATGTTAAAACAATTTTTGGCGCAGTTTCCCCCTTCCCTTCGCCATCAGGGCAAAACATAGGTTTGAACAAAAACGCAATCTCCCTTCGAGACCATCAATCACACAAACTTTTACTTGAATTGGCCCACTGGTTTTGGAGAAAACTCGAACACAACGACAGACATTGGACAAAAAAGTGATCACAATACCTCACCCGGACTTTCAGTTAGGGCAGCTGATAAGAGATAACACGAGACCACAAGAGGCCTTAATCGCTCACCTATCAGTGGTTTAAAGAAGTAATTTAGGTCACATTCAGTTTTTGGTTTACAAAACTACAAACCATTGTTCTTAAACAAAGATGGATACCACACAGTACTTTGTTTTGATTTCAACGGGGCCGAAAAAGTACCCTGTCGATATCAGGTCGTTTCGCCCCAATAGCTCTCCGCCCCGGGTAGTTTCGCCCCCTATATTGGGGCGAAATGACTCGGGTATGAGGAGCGAAACGGCAATGGTTTTATTAAATTATTTTAAAGGTTGCAAAGTACTTTTCCGCCATCAATTAACATTATAATGCCTATAACTAATACGGACACAACATACCATCTTGAAGCCAATTTAACAACGGCATAAAATTAATATCCACCACTTGTTGCATTAGATGAATGTATTGGTATTATTACAAAAGTGCAAAAGACATTTCTTATTCATAGCATTGAGATGAAGGACTCAAACTTTGTAAAAACATATATGGAGAGGTGTATGGGGAAAAGAGTAAAAGACCCACAGAAGAGAAACGGTGAAGGTCGATTGATAATTGTAATGCATTGTTACGGATGTTACATAAATGTACAAATTATACACAAATGTTGTGCTTCTGAATACTAAACTGTAAAATATAAACAAATACATAAATAAAACAGGAATAAAACTTGTAATATTACTGTTTTTCCTGTTTTTATTTAATCCATACCTCATTGACATACCACCAAAACCCTCTATGTTTGTCTGATTCCACGTATCAGTCAATGCGGATAGGGTGCAAATTTCCAATTCATTAACAATTATGAAACTTTTAATGGAAATGTTTACCTCGGTAAATCTTTCAGAGAAAAAAGTACTAAAGTACTAAAGGAAACAATTACCAACTATCACTGCATTACTAAAAGAAAATTTAGGGGCGAAACCACCCTTCTCCGTCTGTGGGGAGAAATAACCCGAGGCGAAGCGACTCTATTTTCAAGCAAACTTTTCATTACTTCTATAACTGCTTAAAATTTGGATAATTCAAAAACTGCGTTTCGTTTTAATACTTGAACTTTACTAGCTACGTATTCATGCGTATCTGTATCAAATCGCACCAATATAATCAACAAAATCCCCGGTTATATCGGCGGTTTTTTCGATGAAGGTAATCGCCGAATAGGAGAAGTTGCAACGAAATCAGGAAAGTTCGATCTGAAATAACAAGATTATCAGCTGAGCGCATTAAAACACTTCTAAAAGGACAGAATACGAGTATTGTGTAGACATGTAAATATCACGGAAAGCTGATATGCGAGTTAGGTTGCAACAGAAAACGAACGCATTTAACATTTTGTTTGATTGTTGATACGGCCCAAAGATTCCTGGATAGGCCGATTGCAATTGCATAGGTCTCGTTACAGTTATTCAGGTGAAAATGACGGCTTTTTCAAGAAATGTGCAGTTTCTGATTAACACGGCCGAGGATATTTCACATTTTCGTGCATCGATAGTGATAAAACTGTGTTATAGGAATTCCTCATTCCTCTACTGAGGATTTTACAGCATAACATGATCATTCTAACAAATAAAAAAACAAATGGGTTTCTTATTCATTTTTACAGAAGGCTTTCTCAAAGCCAATTTACACAAAAATTGCCCCATTTGTAAACTGCAAATTGTCAGGTCTCAACCAGGTCTGGGTTAGTCATTTAACACTTCCATGTGACCTTGACCCCCAAATGAAATGCACTTGACAATACACAGTTTGAATGAAGACCATCAACAGATTATTTTGGCCATATCACCATTAATGAGAATTATTTACTAAATCCACACCACCATAAACTAAAACTATAGATCAGAATAGTCAGTTTGCTGAGGTTATCCAATAACCTCGGAAATGACCTTTTAATGGGAAACGAGACCATAGGCAATTGTATACCAGTCACGTAATTTTGTCTCTGAAATTTCCTATCCAATTTAAAAAAATCGCTTGACGTCATAGATAATTCTGTTCTAGAACACATTTATCTGATTTGGCATTTTTAACCCCTTGCGGGCCTACGGCCCGCTTGAGGTCCCTGTTAATATTCTAGGAAACATGTTTGGGTAGTCATAAAACCTTCAGATTGACATCGCTTATCAGTAAACATTTCTCTATATTAGAAATTCCGTATAGGAGGTGGGAGCTTTCGTGTACTCTTCATTGCTTTGGTTGAAACACTTTAAACTATAACAAGATAGGCTGTAACCCTTGAACTATGATGGTATATTCCATGCCAGTTCAGAACCATCAACGGGCAGAGTCTATATTCGTTACCAGGAGGAAGACCAATCAATATGTTCAATATGCTGCCTTGAGGCTGTACGTTTCAAACAAATCTTGATTGGTCAACCACACAAATTCACCGAGTAAATATATACTTCATGAATCCAGGTTCTATCACAATCGGAAGAACTAACTTTCAGATTCAAAAGGTTTACAATAGTGGAAGTTAATAAGTTTGCTCCTAGGTAAAAAACAAACAAGCAGACAAACTGGGACATAAGTGGGTAACTTCAGATAAATGGCATGGAACTACTCACAAACACAATTCTGTGGAAATGAAATAATAATAAACCAGATCTATTTTAGTAAACAAGACTCATGTTTTCTTTTCAGTTAAAAAGTAGAAAGAGAAAAAAATAAGATAAAGTTAAAATTTAATTAAATAATATTAAAATGGAATAAAAACATTCCTAACTTATATCGTCATGAAAAATTCACCTACAATAACGTTTTCTTCCTTGACATTATTTGAGGACCGAGAAAGGACCAGTTAAGAAGCAAGTAATTGTCGGGAAAACACCTTCAACGTCAGCAGAAAATAAACCCAAGTTTCCTTTTGTTACTTTTAAGAAAATAAAACAATAGACAGCTCTGTTAATTTTTATAACATATTATATGTTATTTTCGATGATTAAAAGTAACATTGAGAATATCTATCAGTGTCTAGCCTACCTACATCAAGAGTCTACTTCGGCTGTTTGTTTAGACAATGCGTTTTTACAAAAATTTGTTAGTTTTTACTCTTCACGGGAAAAAAGATTAGCAAATTTCACCCCCTGGACTTTTATATTAACGAAATATTAATGAAAAAGGACAGTGTCCGTATTATACGCCACGACGCTCATGCTGTTGATATTATGAACAGGAAGAAAGTTAGAGAACATCAAAAGATGGGGAAAACGCCGTTTTCCTTTAAATGGGTTTTAGCGGAGAATGATAATCAAACGTTCAAACTGATTAGAAAAAATAAAAAAAAACAAAAAAAACTTCAGTGTTTTTAAACTACTTTACAGGAAAATGGCAGAGTTTTGAGAAATGACGCGTACATCGATGATACAATTTCACTTACACATCAAAATTCCAATCTTTATATGAAATGTCTGTACCCTTAGAATTACATAGAGAGAAATCGTTTGACTGGACTGTTTACGTGAAATATTTCATGAGAGGTGAGGGACGTTGTGCAAACACGAGTGCGCGAATGCGCACGAGTGTTTTACAATATAGTACCTCGCCTCGAATGAATTATTTCACGTAACCAGTCCAATCAAGCGATTACTCTGTTTATTACTTTTAATTATTAACGATAATTATATTATTTAACCCTTTACCTAACGTAACGGCTAGAAACGGCCAGCGCTATCCTCAAACCTCACTAGTTCATTTTCATTATTTTTTTCATTTTTTTTTTGTCTCTACAATATAGGTTATGACCCCTCAATGGAACGAGCTCTTCGAGCTCGTTCCAATGGGGGGCCATAACATATGCTTTTGAGACAAAAAAATGAAAATAATAGTTATTCAATACATTTTTTTTTGCAAGTGTCGTCTGCTTTTCATGTTAGGTGAAGGGTTAAAAAAAAACCAAAAAAAAAAAAACAACTATAAAGTCCCCATTACACCCACGGCGTTTTCGTTTGCATAACACATTTGTTGATTGCATAATTCACTTGTGAAGTTATCGTTTATAATTGAACCCAGAAATCCCGGTAAATCACACTTTGGAAACTAATAAATTTACTAACGACCTTGGCAAATGGAATGGAGTTAACTTTCCTGTAAATCTCTTCAAATGACGAAAGTTGTCAGCCATGATTGAAAGGGTCTGATTATAAAAAAACATTGACAACTTAATTGAGAACACTTGGAGTTCACGCTCAGTCTAATTGGAACAGTCATGATTTTTGTTTCATAAAATTATGTCATGTCTGCAGTTATGCAGTCATTACTGAATTTAATGGCAACTAAAAACAAATTTCAGACACAATACCATGAATCATTCAGGGAATGATTGATCCAATAGAAGTGATAAATTGGGTTAATCAAAAACAGGGTAATCCCTAGCCCGATGGAAAGAGGGTATTCCACGAAGAAAACAAATGCACATATTTGTATGCCACTGCTTCCAAAAAATAACCAAAGTGTCTCAAAGTTTAGTCTTTTTTCGAGAATGTCGCGTGCACCATATACGTTGGCGAAATGTGAACGATTACATCATGATTGCTGTCTGTATTCAATGTTGCACTACACAATAAAGAAACTGTGAAATGTGCGAGATACACCATGCGTGGGTTTTGGATAACACGGAAGATCGCCACGTAAGAACGCATCTGCTCGGACGTCTGTGTGACGTTAGGACGTGAATGAAATGCATTGACACAAAATAGCCTCAGACAAGGAAGTACAAAGACCTCCCATTTTTCTTTAAAAACATCAGCTTCATTCACTTAATTTGAGTCGAATCGCAATATAAATACGGGACAAATATGTGGAAGATTGAGGTGGACAGGAACCAACAACCGTGGCCGGGGTATTTCCTGTTTTTTATGAGAGCCTTCCGCACACGTAAAATACAGCAAAAACATCACCCAGGGAAACTGATTCAAGTCCTCCGTAATTCACCCTTGTTGTGTCATGTCTTATTACTTCATTGCACTGTATGTAATGCTAACTAATGTATATATTTGTTCTAGTTAATACATTTACAAAGTATGATCGTAAAAAATGGTGAACAACGGTAGTGTCACAAAACACCACCGAAAATCAGGTTTAACCATGGGGTTTTGTTTAAAATTATTTTCAGCTGACTGATACCTTTAATTTTTTACTATTAGCCTATTACAACATCACACTTTAGCAAGGTCCTAGACCTCCTACTTGCAGGATATCTACCAGCAGTATGTACAGTGCTCCGTTCATCCGATGGTGAGAAAAAATGGAACCTAGGGCTGGAAAGGACAGTAGCCTTCATGTTCTGGTATCCAGAAGACATTATCGACAAAGATGCTATTGATATTTTAAACGAAGAATTGATCAGTTGCGAATTGACTAGGCGTGTAAGTCACGCGCTTAAATATTCCATTTGAAATAGAGATGGGGGAGGGTGAGGCATTCTTGAACACAACATTTGATGAAAACCATGCTTTTTCAAGATCACAAAGCTGCAGCAACTGTTGAAGAGCCAAGTATAAAATAACTGAAGTATAGAAACGTATTTTCCAACAGAATATTCTAGAATCTAATTCTCTTAAGTCTTCTAATATAGATTTGCGAAAGAAAGACACGGCTTCAGTTTCTCTAAACCAACAATTCCCCAAAAGACGAGGCTTTTATATGAGCCCACTAAAATTTTAACTGAGTGTAAGCTTCTAAGCCAAACAATCGATTGGCGCCAGTGCGCTATTGGCTGCTTACTAAATCGATATTTTTCTGTGAGGGCGAATGGAGTTGTGTGAAATGAATGATACCGGGAAGCCCTGTGTACGTTCAACAAAACTACACACTGTCTGCGTTAGAAGCAATATATTAATACATTGGCTTGTTTTATATTGTACATTCAGCTGAGTTTTAGCTTTCTCTCTTCCTTGCTATCAATAACGATTTTGCAGAACGAAGTAAATGTCTTTGGGAGTGTTTTTTCAACATTATTTAGTTTGATGGAATTAGAATCTGAAAATTTATATTGTATTTCTGTTAACGAATTTCACCGAAGAACTCTCGCTGCGGTAACAGTTTTGTCTCCTCCCTGGACTCCTAAATACGTAACGGCCAAAGCCGGCCAGCGCTATTCTCAAAAATCGCCAATTAATTTTCATTATTTTTTTCATTTTTTTGTCTCAAAAACATAGGTCATGATCCCTCGTTGCAACGAGCTCGTCGAGCTCGTTCCAACGAGGGGTCATAACCTATGTTTTTGAGACAAAAAATGAAAAAAATTAGTTATTCAAGAATTATTTTTGCAAGTGTCGTCTGCTTGTCAGGTTAGGTAAAGGGATAAACGAATTTCACGGAAGAACTCTCGCAGCGGTCACAGTTTTGTCTCCTCCCTAGACTCCTAAATTCGTAGTATTTTTATTTAAAAATTTAATAGCATTGTAATAGGCTGTCCATGTCTCACACTTGGGTTGCGAATTGGTCTATACTGCATCACATACCACCACCAAGTATAAGGCCTCTGTCTCCCCTTTTAGGAAAATAATTAACTTCATCGGAGACTAGTTTTACACCATGATTGCCTATTCTACTATATATGAAAAGCCTATAACATAAATATTACACACCAGCCGTGGTGAACATGCCACCAATGGGATTTCAGTAGTTAAAATATACACCTACAGCGGAACTACATCCAAGTTGACCTTTGGTGACGTCGGCCTGAATGCATACTTGTCTAAATTTATCACTCGTCGCCTCGTGAAGAATGAGATGAAACCCGCAATTATTTGTTACGTTTTTAAATACGTTTACCTCATAAGGTACCAACAAATAACGAACACATGTTGTCCCATGTTAATAAAGCATCCACAACTCGAAATAGTATGTTATTAAAATGGAAAAGGCTTCGTAATTTGCGTTTTCGTTTTCTATTTCGTTTCGGCGATAAAATTGCCAGAGGAAGTACCGCCCACCGGTGCTCATGTGAACAAAAACAGACTCGCAGGTGTGAAAACTGATCTGGTTAACCTCTTATTAATCTGACGATCATGGTATAAATAAAATATACCCAATGTAGCTTGGTGTACTAAATGTTCACCACTCGTGGGGAACATTTGGTACACCAAGCTACTGTGGGTATATTCTATATGACCACTATGTGGCAAGCAATAATCTTGTTTCTTATTCAGTTAATTTGAGATCTAGATACTCTTGACACGGATCAAATTCTTTCATTATAATTCTCGACCCTTTAATTAACGAATCGGCCGCATGCGCCAACGTAATTTATAAATTAAGCAATTGAAAAAAAAATGAAAACAATTGAACACAACCGTATCATGTGAACCTCGTGGGAACGATGTTGTGGAGTTCTTTCTCTTAAAAATTCATATAATATGTCTTTTATAAATGTTGTTAAAAATGTTCGAAAACAATAATTATAAAATTAAAATCAAAACTTTGATGGCCTGTTTGTTGGGTTAAGGAAGTTTTTGCTTGTTCCTGACTGAATTTGGTGAGTGGGAGGGTTTGAGGCCAGGGCAATCGACAATGCAATGGTTGTTGTGGTGATTTTCTTGACAATACAAGATATAGAACGTTTCTTTCGATTTCGTCCACATCAGCATGATTAAGAAAAAGATGGGACACTGCTGTTGTTTCATGGTGCAGACACAAGCGAAAGCTACGAGAAATACTGATCTACAATTGATGGCAGAGCAAGATAGATTGTTTCCATATATAAAATCGCCTGGACTTCGTTGAAAATATTGATTGGTCTACACCAAATAATGAATATGGACTCTTCTAATTGCTGCCATTGAACTTGCATGTAAGATGCCTCTAGAGTTCAAAGGGTTAACCCTTTACCTAACGTAACGGCCAAAACCGGCCAGCGCTATTCTCAAAAATCGCCAATTAATTTTCATTATTTTTAATTTTTTTTTGTCTCCAAAACATAGATTATGACCTCTCGTTGGAACGAGCTCGTCGAGCTCGTTCCAACGAGGGGTCATAACCTATGTTTTGGAGACAAAAAATTAAAACAATTAGTTATTCAAGAATTTTGTTTGCAAGTGTCGTCTGCTTTTCAGGTTAGGTAAAGGGTTAAGTAAAGAGTTAACTTTGTAGAATGGGCAACCAACTGGTACTATATGTAACATCGATTATGAGCTTTCCCCCAAACCACGAAGG
Source organism: Pictodentalium vernedei (assembly GCA_031216915.1). NCBI lineage: Eukaryota > Metazoa > Mollusca > Scaphopoda > Dentaliida > Dentaliidae > Pictodentalium > Pictodentalium vernedei. The sequence goes on from CM062288.1 coordinate 40,404,163, forward strand.
GAAACTTAGCCACCCCTCAACCGGGGTGGAGGGACATAAGCAACGATGTCACATCTCTACCGCCCGTGTTCGCCGTTCAAAAAATGTGCGATTCCTAATTTCGATGTGCATATATGTATTGTAAACGAACATAGTTTTATCAATCATTGGAATGTGAGACTAAAAGAAAGCCCTTTGTACCCAAGTTTAATTTTCACGTGATACTTTCTATCTGTTATATGCGAAGGACAAACACATCATCCAGACATCAAAGTCTGTGCTTAGGTGGGCTCATCGATCAGTTTTCTGTTTTGATGATGAAACCAGCAGAGAAAAAAACCTACTACGATCCTGGAGTGCATCGTACAATAATGTGTAATACTGAGGAAATGTTTGAGAACACAACAATGCTTGGAAAGGCAAGTCTGATCCGAAGTTTTCGCGTGCATTACATCGAGAGTGATAGACAAAAATTATCCAAACACACCAAGTTTATTTAGTCACCACCTTTTGACTGGAAAGAATAAGACCACGTCTGTACCGAGGTTTTCGTGTGCATTACATCGAGAGGGTAAGATACAAAATGCACAAACTTACCAAGTTTATTTAATCACGAGCTTTTGACCCGAAAGAATAAGACCAGGTGGGAAACGGCTTTTATAAAGCAAAAGGCAACAAGGACAGGGCAATGTTTTCTGAGCAAGTGCTGCGGCTATGTGATGGAGGTGCAGAGTGAAAGTAAATCTTTGGATAAACTGTATGTAGTCGGATGTGTGTGTGTGTGGGGGGGGGGGGGGGTGGTGAGTGCTTCCTTGCGCACATAGTGGTTTGGCGATGTAATCATAAGATCAGGCCAGGAAGAGTATAACAGTAATCGCCTAGTCGAGGATTTATTTTGCTTTTATAAATCTGATCCAAGCACTGCAAGAAAGCACACCTGGGGCATCCACTTAATTTATTTATTATCCATTGGTGATTTCTGTTGAATGGCTAATCGTGATTGCAACAGGCCTATAAAGTTAAGACCAATGCATGTAGAGGACTTTCCCCCGAGTATTGATGACCGGATCTATTTTACCAGTAAAACATAGCTTGTTTACCACAAGAAATAAGCACTGTCTCACTTCCCGGGGTTTCCATGGGAGAGCACCCACTTAATCCATTGGCGATAACCGAACAAGTAAGCCAAGTTTGCCTATAATCTTGCACTCGGTATATCTTTATAGAAAATAGAAACACAACTCTCAGAACAAATGAAAACAAGAAAACGAAAAAAGTCTTCCAATCTTCCGAGCAGTACATCTTGGTCGAAAAAGGAAACAAAACTAAGAACAGATCAAAACAAAGTAACGAAACAGACATCCGCTTAAACAATTCCTTTGAAATCCCCTTATATGTTGTGACGGATGCAGTCCCTGACAGAAATACAGGGGTGGGGGAAAGTTAAACTCATATGAACGTAAAATATTAAATTTATCAAATTAACAGACACAAAACTATGTAGTTTGCAGAATTCAACACAATAGTCTAAAATGTGAGTAAAACATACCAAAGACTGATGTATACAGTACAATGTAGAAGAGCTGACGAGTTCTCCTGAAATTGGCCCACCTGTCTCAGGAAAAAGAACACCAGATAATCTTTTCTGCTTAACTGGTAATATCCCTGCCAGTCCACGCTCAGATATTACCCGAAAAAAAAAACAGATTGTTTTACATAACCTATTGTTATGTGTAATCACCACATAGAATTGTTTTTCTTCGTGGACATGGTGGGAAGAGGTGGGCGGGGTGCACCATACTCGAGATCCGACCTTCCCGTGCATTATGTAGTGATGGTGATAGTAATGCGCGTCGCGTGGTGTGTGTGTATTTGGTTGCCTGTTTCAGAGAGTTTAAGATAATATGAGTAACGAGGAAGGGAGTATATTTTGTACTGCTTATTTCTTTCAGAAACCAGGTTATGGAACCGAAAAGAATACGACAAACACAATAGAAAAGAAGCATTTTGATAACGATCGCAAATCTGTAACGATTATTTTTGTTCCTTGTACACAAAATATTGTTTACAAACAAACAGATTGTCTGATTGGCAAGTTTATATATTCGTAGCATGTGCATTGTGTTCACCGTTGAGCCAAAAAGTAAATTTTATATCACAATAATTTCTACTTTATTATCTTCAAATCATGAAGTACAAAAACACCAAAATAACGATTTATTGTAGGTCTACTTTTTCGAGGACTGCATAATGTTCATCACCTTCAACTATAACGACGCCCACTTGGATTGTGTGGAAAGTCGGGCGAGGTCCCAAGCGGGCTTTAGTTTCACAACCAAATACATTTATTAACACCTACGTACATGGTATTAACACGGACGTACGTAAGAGTTAACAGGTGCGTACATGTTAATAATACTTACGAACGTAATAAACTACCAATCCGAACACAGAAAATATTTTTCAGAATGTAATTACATCCACACTGTCTCGAAGAAATGGATGAAAAGAAGACAAGTGGTTCAAAACAACTTTTTAACTTTTTTAGATGGAAGAAATATCATAGTGAAATTTACACAACATATGCTCCACCAATAGGCGGTGTGTGACGTATAAATTCACAAACGACATACAAAGGTCAGGGTCACTGATAGAGGTCACTGAGCAAATGAAATGAGCATTCACAACATTTTCGAGTCTCGCTCAAAACGTCTTAGTTTAAGCAGCTATCACAATAAAACTTACACAACATATAGACCACAACTAGACGGTGTGCCGCATACAAAACTCAAAACCGACACACTAAAGTAAAGGTCATAGATAGTAATGGCCAACACATGAGCTTGAGCATGCACATCAACAAATTCGTGTCCGGGACATGAAGTGTAGTTGGAGGAGGTACGACAGTGGATCATACACAACATATGTACCACCATTAGATGGCGTGTTACATACAAAATTCAGGATTGGCCCCCCAAGGTCTAGGTCACGAATAGTGGTCAACACATACAATCAATATCTACTTTAACCTTTTAGTTTTTAGCGTGCGAACCATAACTTTTTGTGGAGGTAGATATTATGGTGAAACATACACAACACATGGAAAACTTCTAGACATTGTGTGACATAAAAATTCTCAACCAACCCACCAAAGTCAATGTCGCAGACAGATAAAGAATCAACATGCACAGCGACTTTTTTATTGGGCGCTCCTTAACATTTTAGTGGAAGGTGATACCGCTAGGCTATGGGTTGCTTACCAAATTTTCTCCGCAAATATGTGACTTTGGGGCATGTAGCGAAATAGTGTGAGTTTCTGGTTGTCGTCTTGGATGCCAAATCGAACATCTCCAGTTGCCCATTCAGATTCGGATTCAGGGCAAAACGTTACCCCTAAACGACCAAAAACCCTTTTACTTCCCGGCATTGCAAGGTTTGACTGCCCTATAACAGCCGATGTATTCGTTTCTGCATAAGAAGGTCGGCATTAAAAGTATATAAACCATTTGTCTTAAAATCACGGAAAAAAGTGATCAGGGTAGTATGGAGACATATGGGGTCAAAATATACACTCTTCAAAACATCACGAGATTTCTAGACACATTGCTAAATATATTTCTCCGCTGGCGCGTAGTTCAATTTCACTAGCATGCCAGGGATTTATAGTCGCATAGTTGTCAGATTACGTAAGTAACAATATACGTTACGTGGGGTTTCATAAGTCGCTTCAGCCACCATTTTGGGATGTCACAACCGTGGTAATATATGGTTTTATTTCGCCTGCGTGGCACATCTCTTGCAGGGTTAGTGTGAATACATTGCAGATGTATTGAACACGAATACGAATACTTTGAAATTTAAGAACACGAATAAGAATACATAAATTACAAATTATTTGAATACGAATACTTCAGAATGTATTCATGAATACAAATACGAATACTTGAATACTTTTCAAATTATTTCTTCTACATGTAAATGTATGATAGTTAGATAATTCATAATGAATTAAGAGATTTAGGGAATATGGATGAAGAATCAATTTTTTTTTAAAATGGATCTGTTAATTAATCTTAATCCAATCAACAGGCATAAGTTGGTGTTAATGACAAACAATTAGAAATATAAATGTTCATATCAATTTATTTTTAAAACAATAAACAAAAAGTACATCTTACTTTTACACATAATGATCATTGTATTCATTTTATGTTTTGTTGTTAAGTGCAGCAATGATACAGTAAACATGTTTTTAATTTATTCAACAATAAAAGAATTTTGTCCCTATATCTCGATAAATTCGGTCAATTGATTGGACAAATAGCCATGGCAAAGGATGCACCCAACATCCAAGGTATTTGAGAGCGTTCAACATCCAGGGTATAAGCGCACGCGAAACATCAGGGGTATATGGTTTAAACGCAAGCTTTCCGCTTTTGCTCACATCGAAATAGAAATCGAACCAAAAAACCCGTCACAAATATTATCAAACTTCCGACAATCCAATCATCAAAATAAAATAAGAGCAAAAACCGACATACAGGTATTACATAGAGAGTAATCAATTTGTTTTGAGCGTTACGGTAAAAAATTCATCGAGAGACGGGACGTGAGTAAATCACAAGGGTGTAGCCCGAGTGATTTACGAAACAGTCCCGTCTCGAGAAGAATTATTTACCATAACGCTCAAAACAAATTGATTACTCTGTTTATTACATGACATTTGGAATAAAGAGATATTTTACTATAATAATTCAACCCAAACTATTGTCAGATATAATCCAATTTAGTGTAAACACGGAAACATTTCTAAAATTAGCAGGAAGGAAATACGAAATAGTCCTGTCTCGAGGCCAATTATATACCGTAACTTGCCTTAAGAATGGGTCACTCTCTTTAGTAAATGACATTTTAGACCAAAATGCCTTTCATTAAAAATAATTCAACACAAAATATTCGCAAATGCAACTCTGAAATACTTCTGAAATTAGCGCGTATGAATACATCACTTTCTGTGTCAAATCTTCGATTGAAAATGGCCCAGTTTTATTTTTGTGACTTTCGTTCGATATTTTATTATTTTATGTGGCGTTCCAGTCGCATTTGGGGAATGGCATTCAGCCATAAGATAAAACATTTCTATTTGGATTTTGTCAACTGTGCTAACGAACCTGTTCATGGAGGAAAGAAAGGATTTTTAAAAATATTCCGAAGGGAAATTCATTTTAATTAAATGATAAGGGGGCGTGGCTTATATACGTCAGTCGTTCCAAAGTTACTATTGAAGTGACATATTTCACTCGTGACATTACCACTTTTTAATCAACATTAAATTCAATGCAAAACGAACTTAGGAATGTAATAAATCTCCATATACCATACATGTTGGCGGAGATGACTTTTAATATTCCCAAAATATTATATTTTCCTATTTTCTTAGAACAGAATAAATTTCATTTTTTTCAAATATTATTCCAAATATGTCAGTAAAACCGTACATTCTGAACATTTTATTGGGTAAATTAAGGGATAACTGAGTTTACATTTAATCAATTGTGCAATTACTGTAATCATGTAATTAAGTTGTATTTTAGCCACAATAATATTTCAGCTCTTATCAGTCTACGCCTTATTTTTACCAGTACTGTAGAAAGAAAAATATTAGATTAGTGTTAATTGGATATTGGAGTTGTTCATGGATTAAGAATCTATACTGCGGCCAGACTGATATCATTTGTCATAAGAATAATCTTTATAATTATTCTTTTATCTAACCATTGTCTTCATCATGAATTCATATCACACCTGATCTTCTGCTAGAACGCATTTCTTTGAGGGTCAAGACAAAAATCTACTATCAGTCAGCCTCTGCTGTGAATTAGCCTGTTGCAGTTAAAAATATTGATATAAAAAAATAAATATATTCTATTATTAAATTTTTTAACATAATGTTTTCAAAAAAAATATTTTAATATATTTAAAAACCAGGCTCTCCTAGTTACAATGTCTCATAGCAAACACAGGCAATGTTTCTGCCAATGTACCCCTGGGTTACCCGGGGGTCCATTGGCTGAAACATTGCTTGAGCACAGGCCATATGTACAGAATTTGATAGCCTTACTATGGCCATTACGCGTAGATTAACGCGCAGATCGACGTGCTATTTGTGCACATTCCATGACAGGACTTCTAGTTTTAACTGTAATTTAATTCTTGACTATTCTCTTGGAATTAAGCTATAATTTAGCCACAATATTTTTTTTAAGTTCTATCAGTCTACACATTATTTCTACTCGTACTGTAGAAAAATATTAGATTAGTGTTAATTGGATATTTGAGTTGTTTACGGATTAAGAATACCTTCAATGGCCATGCTGATTACAATGTTCAGTTTACAATGAAACAATATTTGAACAATGACGTATTTACTATCACAAAGTAGATAAATAATTGAACTTACCTTCATGTGTGGTATGAAATTTGATGGGATATTAGATAGACCTCACATGTATGCTGTACAGTGCTTACATTCCACTTGTATAGTACTAAATGTATTATCCGGCATTTTGTAATGGCTAAAAACTAGTGATTTGTTTCTAGATGATATCTTAAACATTCCAATATTGTAACAGATATGAATAAATATATACTATTATTAAATATTTTAATATATTATATCTCACGTGACCTTCTAGACTCCCGATTGGACGAATGCTGCACCCCTATTTCGTGTAGTTTGCATCCACAGAACTGACCAGGCACTACACCCAGGCGCTACACGTTTTCTATTTTTAGCACACTACTATATCAGTTTTCTATTCATTCTGGGCGAATAAAACTAATCAGGCTAAATTTAAATATCGATTCACAGAGGTACAACATCCACAAAACGACCCGGAAAGAAATCATTGTGGAAAAATGTATCGCTTTTCCATTGTGGAAGTCACATTTTCCGAGGCGTTCATTTTATTCCTTGAGAAGATGATCCATTTCTCGTTTCGAAGAGAATGATCCATACCTGGGTATAACATTCATGAGAACGCGTCCGGATGTGAAAAATTGTTTGCTTCGCTGCTCATATTATTATGTTTTGGGCAGTAAACGAATAAACAATGGAATTCATTTGCATCTTCTGAATTTTGTATCCCGTACTGACCCATTCGGTAATGTATATGTGTGACAAATCTGTGGAAATTATCAAACTGCGTTGTCAAATTTCGAAAATTATAGCTTTCATTCGCGAGTTGCGCGATTCTAGAATACACAGTTCCGTTTGTGGGAAATGTTTTGTTTACCCTTGCCGACCGATTCAAAATTTGTCTTCTGCTCATATCATTAAGCCGTGTTTTGGAAGAAGAAAATGTTTTTTGAAAACTAAATGGTATTTTTTTCTATATAACGCTGGTTGGTAGGGCTGCTACCTTGGTAATGGATTAACAAATTGGACAGATGTTTTTCTTGATGGGCGTTCGATATAATATAAGGATTAGTGCATGTCTTGTCGTTGAATACGCCCATATAGTGCCCAGTGACGTGTGTAGTTCCCTCCGCTTCGCGGCGGGAACTACACCACCTCACTGGGCTCTATATGGGCGTAGTCATCTCCAAACCATGCACTATTCCTTATATTATATCGAACGCCCATCAAGAAAAACATCTGTCCAACCAGGCACTTCAAATACACTAGTTTTATTCTTGACTATTGTCTAACATTGATAATCACATTTTTTCTACAAAATATTCTATATGTTAGAAATGAGAACAGTGTTAGAAAAATATTCATGAATAAACCTAAAATGTCACTGTATTCGAATATGAATACGAATACTTTAAAATCTCATGAATACTGAATAATTTTAAGTACTTGAAAAAATTGTATTGAATACGACTGAATACCGAATAGGAATACCCCAACCCTGATCTTGAGTGGGGTTATATGTTGTTGACAACGCATTGGAGCAGTATCTTCAGATAGATAACTACATGGAATCACCAATTAAATTCAAAGCAGTTGCATCTTCACAGAATTCAATTAATTGAGATTCCCGTGTTAAAAGCTGGGACTATGAGTCAATATAACCTTAATCTGTTCCGGTTGCATCAGATGTTCAGACAAACGACCCACCTTAAAACCTCAGAGTAAATGCAAGCGCTATGTAGTCAATTACGAATCACCACTCGAAAAGCAAATTAAAGAAAAATCAGATACTGTAAATTATCGGATATCGATCTGCAGGCGGGTTCTGTATATGAGCTAACACACTGGCTGAGTTAATTGCAGCCTTTTTTGGAGTTTACCGTTAGATCAGTTGGTCTGGTGGCAGAGTATTCATGGCCAGGTGTCTTGGGTTCGGGAGTTTAGAGTCTAGATCGACTCCTATCAGAGTCAACTTTTGAAAAACATTAGAGTTTTCAATATATTATCACCATCATCTACGTACGTACAAATGTCATATCAGAATTGAGCTCTTGCTCTCAAACGCTACCTCGACGATTTTATTGACTGGCCTTCCCTTTAGTTTCAGATTTCATTTTCACGCTTTTTGATGCAGGTTATTTTTTTGGAAACTTTTGGGGTGTCATGTACTTTCCTGATGGGTTATTCCTGTCCACACAGCTCACACGTTTTAATTAACACCTGGGCGAAGGTTATAGTCTGTATCAAAACAAAGATATTATGTTTCATATCCGGACTTAATTGATGGGTTGATATGTCAACACAGAGAACTTTGAACTGGTAAGACCGATTTTTCGGTCCAAGGCATAATTTCGTCCCATTTTTGTGTTATTATCAGAGGTCAGTCTACGAGGCATTGGTTATAAAATCATAACTACAGTCTGCAGCCAGACGGTTGCAGACGGCAGTTATTATTTTATCTTCCCTGTATTTTGATACTGTAACGGTCCCATCTCACCGTAAATGTACACAAAGGCAATATCATTCCAGGAAACCAGGTTTTAAAAGTGTTAATGTTATTTATTTGTTTATTATTATTATTATTATGTTATCCATTATTATTATTAATATAATAATGTGTATTTATATGATAAATAATTATGAGATCATGAAATAATGTGTATTTATAAATATGATAAATAATTAATAATAGTTTTTGTTCGTTTTTGTCATTATCCAAATCACCCAATACCTCTGAATTTGCAGTTAAATTCTCAACTGAACTTACCACTAATCTGAACAAAACTATAGTTGGCAATTTATTTGATCAAGAAAAGGTTCACACTTCTACCAGAACAATAGCGGCTGGGTAGACAGGAAGACCCCTTCCTGATCCCCAGATAAACTTACTGAGTGCATTTGTTCGAAATTCCAAAACTGCTGTGCGACGTGTGTGTTGTTTCAAATTGTACACCTCCAATAATTTAGATATAGTAACAGAAAGGTGATGTGGTTTCATAATTTAATAATGATACTTTTGAGAAGAGGTTTTTCCTTTTTCTCATATATAGAAACATACATCCCTCGCAAACAACGTTCGAGAGAGTGCTGTGTCTCTAAATAGTAACATAAACTTATCGCTATTTAGCACACATTTATATACTGCAGCGGCAGGATACAGACTTTGAATCAAAGACGTCTGATACACTATATATTCAGATAAGTACGGACTCATGCACACTTATTCGAAGATCAAAGGATATACTTGAATTCCAGACCTGGTTATTAAACACCCGTTTCGCAATAAACGTTAAAGTGGCTGAATGTATTCGCGTTTTACATTACTGTCGTGAATGTCTGTCCTATTGCGGATTCAGAAATACTCGTATGTGCCAATTTGCTGAATGTTATTAGCATGCATTGCTACAAACTGTGTATGTCACACAAGTGTATCTGAGACATAGGTGCGAAGGAGGTCAGCCCCAGGATGTGCTGGCACGAAAAATCCGAGCGATATGAAACGCGGAATGCTCCCACCTACTATGTATTTTACAAACATTGCGCACTAGCCCACATGGAAATCTTGGCACACTAACTGGATTTTCATTAAGGCGTCGTCAATGCAGTCAGTCAATGAATAAGTAGTCGAAGATAATTCAAAGAATGCTTTAGACGAAATAGTAGAATGAAGGTGTCGAGGTTGTACAAATATAAAGCTGCCAAATACAAGGCCCAGAGACAGTAAATAGCGTTAAATAGTGGCTAAGATAAACAGAACAGTATCGGGAGAGGGTAAAAGCAGTCTTTAGAGCAGTTAAAGTTGTGGGTTAGGTAGGCAGTGAAGATTCTGACCTACATAAAAACAAAAGTAGCAAAATATGTATACAACTCATAAACCCTGTACAATAGTGCTCGCCAGAAGATTCGTATATTCGTTTTGTTGTCTGAAGAGTAAACAGAATATGGTACGGGCAGACAAAGGTGATAACATTGCAACGATTAGCCACGGAGTAGGAAGAAAACGGTTCAAAATAAGAAGAATAGAATCTTGGTAGACAGAAAACGAGTATTCAGAAAACCAATGGAAATAAAAATACTCCCATCAAATGAAGCCCTAGAATAATTCTTACTCTCTTTGAGAACCACGGGTCAACAAACACATACCACCTTGGAATTCCCAAGAGGCGGCCCCTATCAATCAAAATCGACGTGTCTTGCTCCTTTATTTTTCATTTACTTGGTTTTGCATATTAAATAACTGACAGCTGACTCTCGGTCACTCTTGTCCCATATTCATATTTTCTAAACTTCAATCTACACCATTTCATGCTTCGTATAGGAGTTCCATTGAAACAATCTTCTGGTTAATCCCTTTGGGAACATTTTTACATAATTAAACTTTTTTCGGTTCATGCGTTTTCAGATAAAACGATTGGCTCACACGATTCTCTTTCTTCTTTTCATAACTCAATGAACCGAAAAAAAACACAATTTGGTCCGCCCCCAGCCACGCCCCCAAAATACCAGTCTTCGGAGTTGCAACATGGTTCCAATTAGTAGAAGTTAGAACACTGGCACGTTATAAATGTGAAAAAGAAAAATAAATTTATATTACTAATTTATCACCATGAAATTATTTATAAAATATTTAAATGACCGTGGTGGATCAATTTTTCTTTTTCTTCACAACTGTATTTATTTGACATTTCAATTTTTACGCACACTGGGTGATCGTCTGCGTTCATCGTTTTACCCAAATCGATTGTAAACAATGGCTGGTTACGACGAATACGGCAATTTTGACATTGCATTCAACTAATTTCATGTCATCTGGCTTTTTTCTAACTCCACTTTTACAAATTGTGTTTTTCAGTTCTCGGGAAACGGTCAAAACCAAAATACAATGTAACACTGATAACCTACTTCCACCTACCACGGAACGTAACTTTTACGTGAAGTGAACAGTTGAATGAAATTTGAGGGAGGCGTGGCTTATGACGTTTTCTTTGCATTACGTAATTCATTGGTCAGTAAGAAATTTAATGACATAAGTGCATTTGACTTGGAATGTGTGTCAATTGCTACCTGCATTTCAATAATATGCGCCCTCTTTTATCCAGAAAAATAATATGTCTACCAGTTTTTGTTTTTAAGTGTTTGTTCGCTGAAGTAGAGGACGACTAACACTATTTATTTATTTGGGTCACGAACGTTTAATTATAAGGAATGATCGTTTCTTTTTGTCTATTTCTTGAGTTATGAACCCCCAAAAACAAAGTCCAAACTGTGTAAATGGGCTACGCCCATTTACACAGTTTGGACTTTGTTTTTTGGGGTTCATCATTCAAATGACCAACGCCCATATACACAGTTTGGACTTTGTTTTTTGGGGTTCATAACTCAAGAAATAGACAAAAAGAAACGATCATTCCTTAATAACATTTTAGGCTTTTTCTCAGAATGTATATAAATTGTCAGAATCAAAAGCAAATCTGTGAATATACAATTACGAGTACTTGCAACTCGGAGAAAGCAGTGCAGAATCAATAGACATTTTAACAGTGTTATGAGATGACACAGAAGGAGTACTGGTTATATTTTTGGAAAAAAACTGTGTTTTGGGGTTTTGACATTGTTATATCAATGAGTTTAATATAAGAAGTTTGGATTTTGTAAACATCATTTGAATGATGAATTATATTGTAGGTTTTGATGCAATGTGGCACAACGGGGGCCTATATTTTTACCATGTCAGTTGGTAGAAGGGAGTTTTACATTAATTGTTATGATAACATGGGTATGTCTAACGATATTAGTGAATTATATACCCTCAATCAATCAATTTCAAAAACAAATTGGAGATGCATGTTGTTTTGAGGGATGTGGAACACTATTTTCCTCGACATGTGTTTAAATAAGGCAGCCTTTTTAAAAAAAAAAATGTACTATGTACCTATGTAGATTTTTAGTTTTATTCTTGTTTTTGAGTTGTTTTCAGCTGAAGTTGTGAGCTTTTATCCATCTCAGTTTTCTCACTGGGTTTCAGAGTAGAAAATTCTGCTGGTAGCAATACCAATGTTTTAGGTTCATTTTCCACAGGTGGATTTTTTTTTTCAAAAGAACATATTTCTATGTTTTTGACTTACTAGAAGCCGAAAGTTGATTTTAATGCTGAAATTATTCTTTTATCACATGAAATAGGTAAAATGCATTTTGGTAGGGTTGAGGTTGATTACAGCTATAACTGCACTAAATATTTAAATAAGAGTTACTGCCTTGAAAAAAGTTGCACTAGGAAATAATGCAGTCTCCGAAACTGAGCAATCGTGAGTGGATTCGCGCGAAATTTCTCCCTGAATGGCATTCAAAGCACGACAGTTCCACCTGGTTATCATAGAAAGCACAAACAATATTTTTTCAGTTAAACCCGGGGGTTCATTGGCAGAGACATTGCTTGTGCATAGGGCATGTGCACAAACTTTGATAGCCTTACTATCGCCAATACTCAAAGCACGCAGATCAACGAGAAGAGATACGCGCTATTTGCGAGAAATTCATTGCATGACTTATAGTTTTAAATACACAGACTGATCACTATTTTACTAAACACAAATACAATAAGGATACTCTCCTTCCCATCACATATTAAAGTGAAATTACTGACAGAAGATTTAACCAAAATCTACATTTTACTTCACAAATAGTTAGATATTAATTTGACAGAGCACCCACTTTAACGCTCCGCAGTCGACATCCTGAAATGCCCTCGATTGGTGTAGTCGAATGCACCTTTCACCAACGTTTTGTATCCAACTGTCTGGAGGAACATAAGGAAGAGGGCCTCCTATATGCGTTTTAAAATTCTTGTCATCATTCACATCAAATGCGTCAACCCAGACGTTTCCTAAAACAATACAGAATAGTTGAGTAATGCATCGACCATCTAGTATAAAGAACTTTTGTTAAGAGATGTAGTATATAGTTCTCGTTTGCAGCATATTATGTAGAATTTCGACAAAAATTGATTTTTTTCTGTCAAATGTGGAATACACTAGCAATATGTCTTCCCATACCTGTGCCGGGCAATAATGAAACGAGTCTTTCATTATTACCTGGCATATTCCCTTCTTTTATTTTCCATAAATATTCATTTTTTACAGAGCTCAAAAGTTTCCAATCACCAGACTGTTGTGATTTTCCAAAAGGAATTGTGTGTGATAAAATACTTCGGTATAAGTAAAATTTCTCGTGTGCTTCAATTTATGGAGTAATAGTCTGTAGTTAATTGTAACATAAGTAATAAAATGACTTTATCGGTCGTTGTGGTTCTATTAGCGGCTCATCAGAAATGACATTAACAGGTCTATGTCTGATTAGATTCCCTCGATTCAGTGTCGGGTTGCGTGTAAGATATATTGCTGTTAATACTTTTCCTCGGGCCGCTAATGAACCATAACGTCCCGAAAATCATGTTTTTGTTATATTAACGGCCCAACATAAATGATTAACAGCTGAAGGTCTTATGTGTTGTCTGAGACGGAGACAATGAATTGACTTGCGATTTTCGTTGTGTGTGGTATTTGGCTCTTCCTAAGCCGTCTAGTGACAGCAATTATTTTATTTGGCATAAAGATTACACCCCCCGTTAGATCATATCTCGGGGTCGACGGCTGGTTTTATAATCAACACAATCTGATTAAGAAGTGGGGATCTCAGTTTCCAGACAGAGATATATGGGTTCATGTTTTTATCTATACCACCTAAATGAGCTAACTTATGCAGGCATTAAGGAGACAACTTATATAAGCTACAAACATTCTATCGAAGTCCTCCTTCCTTAGCTATTTGATCATTGTTATACTTGTTATACAGCATACTGATGTGTCTCCGTTAGTTATAATATTTTCTTGTTTCCTTTGTAACATTTGTACTATGTACTATATATATATAACATAATTTTCAAATAAATATTATTTAAACTAATATGACAGTGGACTGTAAATCATTCCCTTGGGTCAGCTTTTAGTACTGTAACGACCGACAAAGTCATATTATCTTTTGACTAAAGTGATTTTTTTTTATTTGATTGGTTGATAGATACGTGGTATGAGACCATATTCATTGAAACCCACGATATGTCCGCCCAGCCACTGACAAATTTCCCATACCCAGTGGAAGCCTCGTTCCGAAATCTACAAATTGTCCATACCCCGCGGAAGACGCGTCATTCCAGTTTTACAGTGTACATGTATTATATTTTAATTTTTTATCCCCAAAATATAGCTCATGACCCCTTATTGGAATGAGCTTGTCGAGTACCCTCCAATGCGGGGTTCATAAGCTATGTTTTTGAGACAAAAAAGAAAAAAAAGAAATTCAATAATTGTTTTATACTAGTCATATCGGCATATTTTCAGAAAAAACTCTTTTGCACAAAAATTTCACAGAAACCTGTATGGCTCAACAATGGAAGATAAAAGATCTCATGATGTGTGTGTTCATACATGAAATAGATTGTACTTCTAAAACGGAAAGTCAATAGATAAATTCGTTACCCCCGTGTCTGATCACGTGGTACGGATTTTTACCTACCCGACGCCAGCCGTATTCCATGAAGCCTTCGGCCTTCGGCCTCATGGGATACGGCTGGCTTCGGGTATGTAAAAACCCGTACCACGTGATCAGACACGGGGTAACTAATATTATTACTATTATTACCACAAAAAGACAGAGAAACAATCAAGTTAGGCTGTAAGTGATTTGGAGAATAGACGAACTTTTCTAATAACGATTGAGTGTTTTACGTCACAAAAATACTTTTCGAAAATCCCAATAATTCTTTTGCGGTGAAGCCCATCAACTTGGTAAAAATATATTTACCGGAAATAAAAGAAAGATGCTCGTGGGCGTGCAAAAATGAAAGACTCGCTTCATTATCACCCAGTGTTCCTGTAATGTTTGGAAATACGTGGACTGCGACGCCCTGCAATGTTATGTTATTCCTCAGAGAATACCCCATGAGGTGGTGATAATAATAACTATTATTTTACAAACATTTCATATTACTAACATAATTTCTTACACTAGTGATGGCACACAAGCCTTGACAAAACACTTTAATGCCTACAACACAAGCATAAATGTCACGAAGTGCTATGGACATAGGGCATGAATACCCGTCCATTAACTTTGATGATAGCATTTTGTCTTGTTTGTTTGTTAAATGGTGTTTAATGACACTTTCCTCAATCAAGGTCATATCGTGTCGAACACATTTTACTAACAGAGGATGTCGTAGTACTCCGAGAGAAGCACCGAACAACAGCGGTAAACTGAAGGTCTGTCCAACTTACTCGGCACAAGCAGCGTCAGTGGGGATGATGAGATGCGTACAATCGACGCGCCGCACTATCGCTTTGTAAATCTGTTTAATCCTTTGAATCGGAGTGATCGCTTTTTTAGGCGAGGGACATGATTCGTCATAACGTCATTAAATAGGATGGCTGTTCAGTAAACATGTGGGGTAAGCGAATCAGTATTGTCATCGTGCCGAGGCTGCATGTTGAAAATATTGATTGGTCTACTCCTAATAGTTAACATAGACTCTTCCAATTGCTGCCATTGAACTGGCCTTGAAGATACCACTGAGGTTCAAAGGGTTAATGTCTCAATGTTTAACGCACGAGTTTGGTTGGGCGCAGGAAAACCACGAGAGGCTTTTTCTGTCCCAAACCAAAGAGTGCGATATTTGAAGCCTTAACTTCGCCTTTCGTGGTATTCTTGCGCCAACCAAACTCGTACGATAAACAATAACCCATTCCAACGCTTCAACTAACTGACAAGTTAAGATTTTGGACCTAGTCAATACTACGGTTGTCGATTCATTCCACGTAAATTAAATTTATATCGTCATTATAATGATTGCATTATTCACAACACCATCTCATCATTGATTAAAGTCTATGTTATATGGTTTAACAGAGGTACAGAATCCATACGAATTCCAATGAATATCAACATGCAGTCTTTCGACACACACTTCGCTGTCGTATTTGGATTATGGTGATCTAACACGTGCACGCGCGAAGTCAGTCACTCCATCCGACGTCATTCAAAGACACTTTCAGATTCTTTCCACTTTGTTCATAGTTTAAGCTGCATGTCTGCCAATACCATCTCATATTTAACTCCTGCAGTTTTTCAATCAATATTCAATGTGGTTCGGCGTAATAAAATGAATAAGATAGTTTATTATGATGCTCGGTCGTTGCATATTACTTCGGAAATACCATAAACGCATGCATGGTACAGTATATACCGATACCACTGACGTTATCACATAACAATAAATGACCCATTGCACCGTGGACTATATACAGCTCGGCCGATGTGGATTGGTCACTTTCCATGGTTGAGCATTATTTCCACGGACGGAATAATATTAGATTCCAAGCACTAATTACAGGAATAATCATCAGCAAATTAATTATTGAAGCACCTGGTAAAACCAGGTGCTGCATTAATTAAATTTTTGCTGCTGATAATTTTTATTACCTGGCAAACGCATGCGTGCTCCGTGGACATGACTGTGTGTGGATTATGTCCAGTACACGGTTACTGTACTGTGTGGTAACAAGTGTGCTAACCAGTGAGCCATAGCGATCCATAAGATTTTGTTCTATAACATTCCTTGACGACGATAAAGTTTTTGCCATGACCAATTTTACAAAGTTCTTAACGAAGTGTGTGTATTGATATCGGGCGATTGTTAAAAGAACGGTTAGAACTATCCAGGAACAATCACAATATTATGTAGAGTATCTCCAATTAGTCGCCATTTCCAATGTACCGAGTTCATTAATATCGATCTGAGTCGAGGTAAAACTGAGCCTCATATCGCATTTAGTAAGTGAGGTTCAGAAATTCCATGTCAAGCCTTGACGAATTTGAAAATCTTTTTTATCCCATAAATGTGTAATTTAAACTGTTATGTATTTGTATTGGGTAGACAGTTAATTAAGAAATAATTGTTGTTTTCCTTCGGTTTATGTGATATAAACCGAAAATCTTCAGCACAAGCTTAAGCTTGTGCTGAAAATTTTCGGTTTATATCGCATAACCCGAAGGAAAACAACAGTTATTTTAATATTACAGCCGGATTAAATTATAAGAAATAACTGTTGTTTTCCTTCGGTTTATGTGATATAAACCGAAGGAAAACAACAGTTATTTCTTATAATTTAATCCGGCTGTAATATTAAAATATAAAAAAAAACTATGTGTACGTGAACAAAAAACTTTTAATTTTCGCAAAAGACAACAGTCAAACTCAGGAAAGTGGAAAGTGAGCCACAAACAGGTCACGTCAATCATTATCAAATTGTTTGTTGTTTTGATTTTCGATCGCAGACGACAGATATTTAGCATGTAACGTAACAATATCATTAAAAACAATTTTTTAAGTCCCCCCAAAATCATGTCTGGATGTATGAATATTTTATTCGTCTCCCACTTCGGTATATTTTATTAAATTCAATTGTTCCCGAGAAATTATCATTATATTCTTGCTGACTGGAGGTGATGAAAAATCGATCATTGATCTTGTTTACAAGCTTGTTATCCATCTATCAGTCTCCCGTCACGCCCTCACAGTGGCAATTGGATTGAGTGGGCGGGGCTTCCAGGGTCTTCAAAGTTGGATCGGACACATGTGCGAACGTGTTGACATTCCAAATCATTACGTGATTTGGTTTATACGATTTTGACGACTTTCACGCTGTATGCTTTCAACCAATCAAACGCAGAGACGGGGCAAATGATTAAATTATTGGAAAATAAAAGAAGATTAATTCATTTCTACTTCTCAAACAAACTGACTCACAACGTTACGACGTCGACGTTGATTCGAGAGATACGTTATATTTCAGATTATTCATAGTTTGAGCTGCATGTCTGTCAATACCGTGTAATATTAAACTTATACAGTTTTCAATCAATATTCAATGTGGTTCGGCGTAATAAAATAAATAAGAAAATTTACATTGATGCTCGGTCCTTGAGTTACTACAGATATACCACAAACTCAGATACTATAGCCCGATAGCACTCCCGTTACCACATAACAATAAATGACCCATTGTACAGTGGACTGCATACAGTACGGCCGATGTGGATTGTTAACTGTCCACGGTTGGGCAATATTTCCACGGACGGAATAATATTAGATTTGAAGCACTAATTACAGGAATAATCATCAAACAATTAATTAATGAAGCATCCGGTACAACCCGGTGCGTCATTAATTAAAATTTTGCTGCTGATGACTTTTTATAACCTGGTAAACGGATGTGTGGACCGTGGACATGACTACAAAATACTTGGATTATATTCGTTTCACGGGGAGCGCAGTGGCTCAGTAGGTAGAGGCGCAGGCTGCAAGCCGAGAGTTCCTCGGTTCAAATCCCACCTGCGACAACCGCGTTGTGTCCATGGGCAAGACACTTCATCTCCATTGTCCGCGTGGGGGCACGATGACGCCGTGTACTAAGGCGTACTGCACGTCGATGGTACGCATGTCTTCAACCAATCTAACCCTGCCTATGCTGCAGTGCGGAGTTACGATGTTGGGGAGCTGGCAGCTGCTCGTCGTTGCTCGGTGGTTCTCCCCGGGTACTCCGGCTTCCTCCACCCGTAAAACTGTCACGGTCATGATTAGCCATTGTGCAAAAATATGTGACATTAAACATCAATAAATAAATAAATAAATAATTCGTTTCACGGCTACTGTACTGTACATTGGCTGCCAAATGCGATAACCAGTGAGCCATTGCGATCCATACGATTTTGTTTTAAAAAATCCGACGATGAAGTTTATGCCATGAGCAGTTTTACAAAGCTGCTAACGGGGGCGTGTTTATTGATATCCGGCGATTTTTCAAATAGCGGTTAGAACCTTCTAACAACCATCGCGACATTATATAGAACAACGCGAATATGATGCGATTTCCTTTGAACCGAGTTCACTAAAATCGGTCTGCCCGAGGTAATACTGAAGCTCTTATCGATTTTAACCCTTTACCTAACGAATCGCCCGCATCCGCCCGCGTAATATGCAAATTGAGCAGCTGACAAACATATTTTTTTAAAACTATTTCACCAAAACCATATCATTTGACCCCTTATTGGAACGAGCTCATAGAGCTTGTTCCAATGAGTGGTCACATGATATTGTTTTGTTGAATTTTTTGGAAAAATTAAAAAAAATGGGGGCGCGGTGGCTCAGTTGGTAGAGGTGCTGGCTGCAAGCCGAGAGGTCCTCGGTTCGAATCCCACCTGCGGCAACCGCGTTGTGTCCTTGGGCAAGACACTTCACCCCCATTCCCACTTGGGGGCACGGTGACGCTGTGTAGTAAGGCGTACTGCACGTCGATGGTGCACCTGTCTTCAACCAATGCTAACCCTGCTTGTGTGGAGTTGGTATGTTGTGGAGCTGACAGTTGCTCGCCGCTGCTCGGTGGTTCTCTCCGGGTACTCCAGCTTCCTCCATCCGTAAAACTGTCACGGTTATGCTTAGCCATTGTGCAGAAATATGTGACCTTAAATACCAATAAATGAGTAAATAAATTTTAAAAAATGATATTTAAAATAATAAATTTTGATATCGTCTGCATTGGGTAAAGGGTTAAGAGAACGAGATTCAGACATTTGATGTCAACTCGTAACGAATTTGAAATTCTTTATATCGCATAATGTGTAATTTAGACTTTATCTATTATAATATTAGAATTCGCTGCTTCAGGTTTTATTTCAGAAAACACACAAACTCAGGTACTATCGACCGATAGAACATGAAAAGAAACGTTCTAATTATTTTATTATGCCGAACAAAATATGACTTTCGTTGTTTAGCGTTAACTGCAACATGCCATCAATCTTGTTACAACAATGTAGTCGAATCCAAAAATATGACGTCATTTTGAACGAATGACGTCTCTTCGAAAAAATGACTTGTCACAAGTGCCGTCGCTTTGGGAGTTTCTATATCAACAAATACCAATGTTTACAACTGCATCATGCTGTTCATGTTATAATTCATTGTTAATGCTTGTTATGAAGCTTGTGCTGAAAATTTTCGGTTTATATCGCATAAACCGAAGGAAAACAACAGTTATTTCTTAAATATAATTGTTTGAAGTCATAACTGAGACTCATATTCAGGATTCACTGAAGTGGTGAACAACACGTGAGTGAGTTTTTTAATATTTCTGATTCTTTTGAATTCATTGTTTGCAGTTAAAGTTGAAAAATACCCACCCCACTGAAGATGATACATTTGTTGGTAAGTTTGTGTCTACCGGTGTTGAAAAAAATTTAAACGGACACGGAGCCAGCGTTTGGTGTTGAGCAATTCTAATCGATCAATGGAAGTGGCGCTTACATTTTCTTCGTTCTCTTGTCTCCAGGGAAAAACGTTCCAATAGTACCCGTGTTTAGCCCCAAAACTCCAGTACTATGACTTTTAGAAGGTGTCAAATTAACCAATCACGGCTGATGTTACACACTTGAGGCATAATAAATTATTATATGCTAGCCTGCGAATTATTGCAAATTATATAAAAGTTATATCTCGATATCAATCGACTTGATAGATAACGAGAAATATCCATCACTAGCTTCCTACATGATGTCACGCTTGGACGCATGGCGCCGGTTTGATGGAACGATCAGTTAATTTTATTGTTATTGTGTTTAACGTATGTGTGTGTAATCGAATTGGTCTGAATACTGCGAGCATATAACGACAAGAGAAAATCTACGCTATTTAATTTGAATATTGGGAATTATCTCATTCGTGTGGACCTGAAAGGCACTTTATCCCGGTCGCCTACATGGGGGCACGTTGACGCCGTGCACTAAGGCGTACTGCACGTCGATGGTGTACATGTGTTCAATCACTGTAACCCTGCTTGAGCGGAGATTGAACTGAGGTAGAATGTTAAAGAGCTCACAGATGCTCGAAGATGCTCGGTGGTTCTCTCTGGGTACTCCGGCTTCATCCACCCATGAATCTGCAACGGCCACGATTAGCCATTGTGCATAAGTATGTGGCCTTAAACGCAAATAAATATCTGAAAGTTTTATATTTCACGAGCGCTTGAGATAATTCCCTGTATTAACAACAGTGTATATATCCTATATGTATTAGGTAGACAATTAATGAAAAATAAAAAAAAAATTAATTCATTTCTGCTTCTGAAAACTACTCGCACACGACGTCACGGCAACGACGTTGACATCTGACGTCTTTCCCGTTTTAGACGTATTGTGTATGTAATCACGTGATAAATAGCATCACAAAGGAAGCCAGATGCAAAAGAGAATAAAACTAAATAAACCTGCAGCAGAAAAGAATTAAGCTGTTGAACATTTATTTAAATTAACAGTTATATACTAGAATCGATATTCACAAGAAAATGATATTCATATTTTATTCAAATTTTATTGCCCTAAATTTTTCCGTTCCAAACATAAGTTATAACCATTAACCCTTTACCTAACGAATTGCCCGCATCCGCCCGCGTAATATGCAAATTCAGCAGTTGAAAAAAATAATTATTTTTCAAAAAAATTCAACAAAACCATATCATGTGACCCCCTCGTTGGAACGAGCTCGTTCCAACGAGGGGTCACATGATATGGTTTTGTTGAAGTTTTTTTGAAAAATTTGAAAAAATGATATTTAAAATAATAAATTTTGATATCGTCTGCGTTGGGTAAAGGGTTAATAGAATCACCTCGTCGATATCCTTCCAATCAGGGGTCATAAGCCATGTTTTGAAGGTCAAAAACGAAAATGTTTAGTTATTTAAAAAATATTTTTACAAGATTATTCACATATCCATGGTAGGTAAAGATTTAACATAATCTAGACATACCCCAGTTATTTGCCGATAATAAATCTCTTACAAAGTTATACATGCTCTCATTTTCAATCAAAATGTGGTGGGCGCCATGACAGTTACACAGGGCTGTGGCTGAGGCATGTGTCATCTTTGATGTATAATTCTTCAAACAGAGAATATGTTGTGGCGAACTGTAAATCTGGTATCCACTATCGATCGGGCATCCTCCTTTTGCTGTAAAGAGAAAACGTCGATTTGCATTGAGGTACTTACACCATCAAAACAGAAACGTACAGAGAGGCCATTGTTTCAGACAGAAAATTTGTGACAAGTCTGTTTGTGAGTTGCTAAGTAAAGGAGTAACAGAAGTATTTTGAGGTTGTGTTATTTCAGAACATTAGTTTGGACTCTGCATCCTGTGTGATATTGGTTCCAAATTTCAAACATATCTCACAGTAAATTGGGGAAAAGACTTTAACACCCTTTATCCAACAAGAATATCAGTCGAGCCTTGCAAGAAATATCTTGAATGACCCAAAATGTTCACGTCTGCCTACAACTCATAGCTTATTACCCTCATTTGATCGAACTCAACAAGCTTGTTCCGATGAGGTGTAATAAGCTATATTTGTGAGACAAGAATTGAAAAGAAGAAATAACAATTGGTCTGACGATCTTTGTGAATAGCACGTGACTTTTTTACCGTCACGTTAGGTAAAGAGTAAAGTTTAAACGCTCAGTAATTTATATAGAGGAGATTCGTTTTCCGAAGATTCAATCAAAGTATAAACACAGAACAACATTTTTTGGTGATTGTTTTGACTTACATTGAACTTTTTGCGATAAAAACAAAATGGCGGACAATGACATTGTCATTGTCCGCCATTTTGTTTTTATCGCAAAAAAGTTCAAAGCGTCTAACTGGAAATGTGGCTAATAATGTCAAAGGTAATACATTAATGGTTTACTTGGCAATCAATGAAATGTTGGATTTCTACCCTTGTATTGCATTGCTAATCGTCTGTGTTTGTAAACAAATGAATATCCATCGGAACATTTAAGGAAAACACAAAGAGGTCTGCGAACACAACCGATAATGACATTTCGAAGAAAAAGGGCTGTCATAATAAATACGTTTGGGGTCGTTTGGTTGGCGTAATCGGAATCACAAAAGTACCCCAACAATATTAAGCTCGACTAAAGTCTCGCCTAATACTGTTCTCACTTCGTCACATGTGGTACTGTATCCACCAACTAAACACCATGTAACATTTAATAACGTTGTAAGCAGAGTGTGATAAACATTTTGTGTCGAAAATCTAAATTTTAGTGTTTTTTTCAAAGAACGGGAAAGACTCCTAAAGCGGAAGGTTGTCTTTAACAGCGCGATTATGGAGTTCAAATTCACATCCATAAAGTATATGATAAAACGTTTCCTACGTACCTGATTAACATTTGAGAAAGTATGAGTGTCCTTTGCTTGCCCCGTTCATCTATATTTAACGTGCAGTCCGCTTTAACATTCTCTCGGTAGCCACAATGTATACATGTTATAATAAAGTCATAATAGGCGCTTGGGACTGAACTGATCAAACATTTTCGATTTGGATATGAAATTCGCATTGCAATTCGTAACCAATTTTTGCGGTATACCAAGCATTTCATATTTTTCAAATCTGAAGTCTTACATGTACTTCACGTTACATTGATTCATTTTTTATGTGTGTTTTGATGCCCGCGCACTCGCAAGGCACGTCATATGTAATATAGGTATACTATTTTGCATAGAAGAAATATCAGGATAAAGACACATATTCAACAATTTCTGTGCCACATCCAGTCCTGGTTCTGGCGTAGGAATTATTAAATACGTGCTCTACTACCTGTATGTTGAATGCAGGAAGAAACTCTAATTCGTGTCGTTGATTCCACATTCATTTCACCCCCAAGCACGCGTACATCACCATCATGGTGCTGTGTCTTACAAAACAAAAAACATATTCCTGTTGAATAGAAAGAGAAGTTTATACCTGTTTCGAGAAACACTCTGTCTCTACTACATGATATTTCACTGTATTCATAATTTCCAAGAGTAGCTTTAACCTTTGGACCCCCGTTTCCTGGAATGGCACAGTTATCAAAGGTAATAGAACAATTTAACTGTTTACAGAACACGATGGGAGGGCGATACTTGCAAACAAAATTCTTGAATATCTAACAAGCAAGCTTGTTCAAATGAGGGACGATAGCTATGGATTGAGGGCCAAAATAAATAAATAATAAATAAATAAATAAATAAATAAATAAATAAATAAATAAATAAATAAATAAATTAATTAATTAATTAATTAATTAATTAAATAAATACATTTTGACTTGAAATTTTAAAATAGCACGGAACATAAATGATGGTTGTGTTAGTTAAAGAATTAAGTATCTTGTATACACAATTAGGTGCTCATGAAAAAATAGTGAGGTCTAACGTGCCGTGGACAAGAGCATGGTAAAACGTATGAATCTTCAGCACACATAAATTTTTGTGTGAATGAAAATTCGATGGTTAGTTGGCAAACATCACAATGGACAATCAGTATCAGATACTTTCACTTTGAAGATGATATGAAGCACTTCCACAGAATATGAAGCTTTTAAGTTGCAGTAGACACACTTTATATAAATTCCCAAATTTGGGCTTCCTGAACTCAACCAGTTAGGCTAGTTGATTCTTCTGACCAATGTTCACGCTGTCGGGTGTTAACCCTTTGAACCCTCGTTTCCTGGAATGGTATCGCCTTTGTGTACACTTACAGTGAGATGTGTCAGTCCAATATCAATATACAGGGACGATAAAATAATAACAGCAGTCTGCAGCCGTCTGGCTGCAGACCACAGTAATTATTTTATTATCAATGCCCCGTGTATAGACCGCTTATAATAAGAGAAAAGTGGGACGAAATTATGCCTTGGACCGAAAAATCGGTCTTCGGAGTTCAAAGTGTTAAACTTACATAACCAGCACATTGTTTTCTGCCAAGAAAAAGAGTGTCAAAAATAGTGTATCTTAAACTGTAACCTTTCTCTATTTGGGGAATATTTCATTGTTATCAGGGTAATCAAGGCTGGTGATTTTAGGCACGCCCAGACTTCTTTAGCAGGGTATTCATATCTACCGATTTTACACTACAGCTGGGAGGGTTTTCACTTTTCCGGTTCGGTTCCGTTGTTTTGCGAGAAAACAGAAGACTTTACAGCAACACCCACCCAAAACTGGCCAAACAGTTTTACTGTGTTTGTGCATCAACAGATAAAACTACATTACTGGGAAAGGGGTGGGGGATTGGACTAGTGGCCAATATGGCCTATAGACTCTCGTTATATTGTCAATTAGGCAAAGGGCAAATATGTCGTGTTCTCGGCGTCATGTTTCTCTCCTATTGACCCGTCAATTAGAACATCGATTAGATAAAGTTTATTCATTTGTACCCCTCAGGGAAGCGTTTTTCTCTTCCTGAATGGGCTTTTGAACTGATTAACTAAAACACATAAGAAGGATCAAAGGAAAGTTAGGCCATTTAGATGTGATAAAGAATGTGTGGGATGAGAACAGGAGATTACATCCACATACCACAGCAAGGCGTCCACTTCTTTTTACGAATTGTTTACTGCTCAAAGTTTGCTAAGCACCAAGTATATCCAACTACCTGTTTTACGTTTTAGCTAAAATATTGTGATGACAAGTGTATATATTTTTTATTTAATTATATCTTTAATGACTTAAGTATAGAAAGTAACATTTTATTTGTGTTTGACATTATTTTTTAGCTTTTGAATACGATTACCATGGAAAATGGATATTATTGGTAAAAGAGGAAATTTTTCAAATTTGCCAAAAAGTTGACAGAGCGAACAGGTATGTGTTCAATATCGAGCATGAGACCCATTACTGTTAATTACAGCCTGACAAACCCTTCCCATGCTCCCCATCAGATTCCTGGGGGTCCTTTGTTGTATGTTGTACCATTCTTGGACCAGCTTGGCACCAAGCTCCTGGACACTTCTTGTCTGGACTGGACGGGCTTAAATTGCAAGCTGCAACTCATTCCAGACATGTTCGATTGGATTAAGGTCAGGGGATATTGCTGGCCAGTCCATACGCTCAATCCCCTCCCTCTGTCGGTACTCCCCGACAGAATGGGCAACATGAGGACTGGCATTATCGTCCATCAGAATGAAGATATCACCCACTGCACCTGCATACAATTTGACGTGGACATCCACGATCTCATCAATATACCGCTGTGCAGTCAATGCATCACGCCCAAGGACACAGAGCTCTGTACGTCCATCCCTGCTGATACCTCCCAGACAATGATTGACCCTCCTCCATTGCGGTCCTGCTCAGCAATGTTGGCTGCATGAAATCGCTCTCCTGGTCTGCTCCATACCCCAGAACGCCTATATGTGTGGTCTAGGCAGTACCTTGACTCATCAATAAAAAGGACAGGTCGCCAGTCTTCTCTGATCCATCCAACGTGGTCCAGAGCCTATTCATATGGTGCCTAGTGGTGGTTCTGGGACAGCGGAATGCGAATACACGGTCTTCTCGATCGGTGACCACCTTCGTGCAACCTTGTCCGGATAGTCTGCGTCGAAACATTACCTCGGATGCATTCCGAAGGTCACTGCGAAGCTATGCTGCTGTGGCAAAGCGGTTCCTACGGGCCCGAATGAACAAAAACCGGTCTTCAGCTGCAGATGTTGCCCTGTCTCTTCCACCACCATGCCACCTTACTGGTGTGCCATACTGCTGAACTCTTTCCCAGGCTCTGGTGATCACCGTATGGTGCACACCAAGGGCTTCACCAACCTGACGATGGGTAGCCCCTTGCTCAACTATCCCTACAGCCCGCCACATGTCTGCTTCAGACAAATGTCTTCTTGCATTTGCATTTGCCACATTTAATCATTAAATCACAAGGGTTTGTGTTGAAATGAAGATTGAATACCTTACACATACCTTACACATGCCATGTACATGTAGACAGTACACGAAACCATCATGAAAATCAAGGGGTACGTGCTTTCCATGACTGTCACGAAAAGTCTGCCTGTCAAGAGAGCTAATGACGCATCATAAAGTATAAAAAATGAAAATGAAATGGGGAAAACATCGTTGACAAAAGACAAACAACATCAAAGAGAAAGAAAGGAAAAAAAAGAAAAATTAATTACAACTCACGTATGCCTCTTGAATAAAATTGTCCTGGTGCAGCCACCAACTCTCCCCCAGTGTAGCAGGTTTGTGATGAGCTGTCGAAACGAAATGTAATGCAATATTTGTCAAAAGAGCAATGCGCAGCACATTCAATATCCGAGCGCGTGGTTAGAAAATTCTGCACGGTCTTTGGGAGATCTGGTACATCGCATATTTTGTATTCTGTTTCTTTGATATTTGCAGACGAGCAAAGCTTTATGGCGAAAACGACACTGAACCACCAAACAATAATCATGCTTTGTGATTGGCAATGTCCACCAGAGGCAGTATGATGTCTCACAGACAAAATGTTTGGTTCTCCATTATTCGGAACAATTTCCGAAGGTTGACAGCGCTTCCTGAAAATAAAGAGGAAATAAATAAAGGGAATGTATACGCACGCACGCACGCACGCACGCACGCACGCACGCACGCACGCACGCACGCACGCACGCACGCACGCACGCACGCACGCACGCACGCACGCACGCACGCACGCACGCACGCACGCACGCACGCACGCACGCACGCACGCACGCACGCACGCACGCACGCACGCACGCACGCACGCACGCACGCACGCACGCACGCACGCACGCACGCACGCACGCACGCACGCACGCACGCACGCACGCACGCACGCACGCACGCACGCACGCACGCACGCACGCACGCACGCACGCACGCACGCACGCACGCACGCACGCGCGCGCACGCACGCACGCACAAACGCGCGCGCGCACGCACGCACGAACGCACGCGCGCACGCACGCGGAACAATTTTCCAAAGGTTGACAGCGCTTCCTGAAAATATAGAAGAAATTAATAAAGGAAATGTACACGCACGCACGGTTTAAATTCTACCATCTCTAAATTAAAAGATAATAATAATAATAATAATAGTAATGATAGTAATAATAATCTCCATCCCTTCTTATCTCCGGGCATTCAGTCGAAAGATATATCATAATTCTCAAATTGACGCTTTCTCGATCGTCCCAACTATAATATTAACACTTTCCCTTGTGTTATTCCTCTCCCGATTACCCTACATGTTTTTATCTCATTTTTACATCAGCTTCCCAAGGAGTTTTGTTCTGACAGGCGAATATATGGGGCATTCTAAAATGAAATCGTTCAAAGTCTTTGTCACTCCTACCTTGCACATTCGCTCCCCCCCCCCCCCCAACGATTCATCTGTGTACTCCTCAAAAGCTGGCGCATCATTTTATATTATTTATCTGAAGAGCTCTTGGTCCCACTTCCAGCTCGCAAGCTTTTTATTACAATCCTGGAACATTCATCCCATAAAAAGCTACTCCTCTGACTCAATCTTTCTTCTAGATCTTGTCTCAATGGAGTAATTCTACATTTTCTCTGTCGCCTTTCTTATACGCCGTGTCTGAATGTAGAAGTTCCATAAGCGGTTGAACGTCGCATTACATCATAAACCGTTCAGGAGGTTTACCAGGTGATTCACGTAGCACAATTTCCAAAATCTATTCTATCTTTAATCGGCGTCTCTCCGAGTTCCCCTTTGACCTCTTTCAGGGAGGCTGCGTTACTTAATCCGGTTATACAGCAACCCGCATAAGTTTTTATAATCTTCTTTAAGTTCCTCACTATCATTCGGTGTTTAGAGGGGTCACATCCGATTCATAAATTATACATATGGTACACATGGTAATCCCACTCTCTCCTAAAAGGTTTTTCTAACGAACACCCAGTTAGAGCTATTCCTTCCAAGAAGTTTACTCCCTCCAATCGTGATTGGGAGGAGGTCCTACGCTACTACAATCACATTCCTGCTATGTAACTTGGTGATCAAACCATTGTACGTATCCATAAGCTCACTGACCTCCTTTCTCTGATATTGTTTGAACCCACATGCCCCACTACCAATGGAACTGACCCTGAACCATTTTAACTATACCATCCAGTCTACCCCTAATATCCCCCAGCTCCCTTGAAATACAGAGTAGTTCTGTTCAGACTAACCGGACCACAAACCATACTAAACTACTTCACGCTACCACTAGTTTTCGTCAAGACATCCTGCTATTGTCACATTCAGCTGGAAAGAGCAGTAACCGCCATTTTCCGGTATCCAGGAGAACATTACTGATGAAGATGGTATTGATACAAATTGTGTAGTCAGAAGCATAAGTTTTCAAAACTTCATCATATAACCCCCTCATTGGAACGAGCTCGTCAAGTTCGTTGCAACGAGGAGTCACATGATATAATTTTGTAGAAAGTTTTTGAAAAAGTTTAAAAAATAATATTTCAAACAATAAATTTTATTTTTATGTTAGGTAAACGATTAAGAGTGCATGACACATGCTTTAGTAAAGTTATGTACTGCGACTGAAGGTAGAAGTGTTTACGACACATGCTTAATTAAAGTTAGGTGCTGAAGGTAGAAGAGTTTATAACACATGCAGTAGTGAAGTTATGTATTGCGACTGAAGGGAGAAATCATTTCAAACTAAGCACTTCAAGATAAACATTTTGGCGGAATGATAATAAGAACTTTTTTTGTTTTGCAAAGCCGAAATGTTCAACTAAACAGAGAAGTAAAGAAATATAGTTACCACGGGAATATTCTAGTGCTGTAGGTTTTTAAATTTCTTGTTCGGTTTCGGTTTGGATTTTTCAGGTGGAGTAAAACCTCGGTTCGGTTCGGTTTTCGGTTTGTTCATGAGGCCAAATAAAATTCAATAAAACTCATTCTTATGTCCGGAGTCATAACTGAATGGTAGTGAAATTGAATGAAACTCAATGAATGCCCGAAATAAGCAATAATACATGTACATGAAGAATCAATAAGGCCAATATAATAACTACCTAAATATACAGAACTTTTATTGTGCTTGGCCATTTCTCGAGGTCTGACACCTACACGCAACTTGAGGAAAGCTGCAAACACCACTAAGCTGAAATGTCGGAAATCCACAGAATGTAGCCTTCCCAGAGTAGTGGGAGTACCCAGACACTGCCATTGGCAGTGTCTGGGTACTCCCACTACTCTGTAATGGCTATATTCTGTGAATTTCTGCAGCAAGATAGTATTTAATAAAAAAACGAAAAACCTTAGATTACCGGGTGTCGACGGTTTCGGTTTCGTTTTTTTAAAAAAAAACTAAAAACGTCGGTTCGGTTTCTGTTAACCTACAGCTCTAGAATATTCTAGAATCTCATCCTCTAAAGTGCCCTGGGATGTTTAATTAAAGTTATGTGCTGAAGGTAGAAGAGTTTATGACACATGCATTATTAAAGTTATGTGTTGCGACTGAAGGGAGAGGTCATTTCAAACTAAGCACTTCGAGATAAACGTCTTGGCGGAATGAATACAAGAACTTTTTTTGTTTTGCAAAGCCAAAATGTTCAACTAAACAAAAAAGTATAGAAATATAGTTACCACGGGAATATTCTAGAATCTCATCCTCTAACGTGCTCTGGGATGTTTCTGTCACAAAAAGTAAACCTTCAATGTCCCTAATCTATCAAATGTTCAGAAGACGGGGCACTTTAATGAGATCAGTTAATAGAAAATTATGAAGAAAAAAATCGATTGTCTCCGGGGCGCTATTGTTTAGTTTTTTAATTGAAGACATCATGTGATTACAAGTAGAGACGTGTAAAATGACCGGCACACCGTACACATATGTACATAAAACTAACGTGCGCATTGTGAGCGTTGGAAACGCAGTATTAAAATAAAGGGTTTTTTTTGCATTATACTTGCTGTGGTATTTTATGATTATGTTCATGTTTCCATGAGTGGAGAATAAAGCAAAGATCGAGAGGCAAGTTTCCAAAAAAAATATTTGGTTCGAATAGTTCTCGTCAGTGGATTTATAGGAACCCCAAGCAGGACGCAGGCCATCACGGAGGTTGCACATACCAGTCAGATAAATGTGTTCCAGAACAGAACTTTCAATGCCTTCTGAGTCATTTTTTGAATTGGATAGTAAATTTCAGTGAAAAAATCACGTAACTTCTGGTGTCGAATTGCCCATTCAATTGCGATTGGCCTATTCCCTTCTGGGGATGTTTTGGCTGAGACCAGCAATCAAACAAAATGTCAAATCCGTTGGTTTTCTGTTGAAACCTAATTCGCCTCTAAGCTTTGCGTGATATTTACATATCTACACTTTACTCGAATTCTGTACTTCTGGAGGTTTGTAAATATGCTCAGCTGATGATCTCGTTATTTCAGGTCGAACTCTCCTGATTTCGTTGCAATATGTCCGCCAGTGATAACCTTAATCGAAAACCCGCACATATAACTGATAATATAACTGATAATTGTTGTTATATTGGTACGATTGTATACAGGTATGGATTGACAAGTATCTCGTAAAGTATCAACAAGAATAAAAACGCAGCTTTTGAATTATCGGAATGTTAAGGTGTATACAAGTAAGGAGGAAGTTTGCTTGAATAAAGTGATACTGACAGGTTGCTTGAGGTCCTGCCACAAACCAAAACAAAGTAATAATGTATTACCTTTTGGTGCATCTGTATTTCTCAACAGTGCTTCGTAGTTTCCAACACTAAAACATGGAAAATAATAACCTTTTGGATATTTACCGTCATCGAAAATGGCATGTCATCTTTATTCGGGAACAGGAGGGAGATTCGGTCTGGGGAAAACTTGACCCAGGGAAGATTTGTCAAAAAGAAAAGCAGTACATATCTGTTAGAGTATTTCAGATACGCTACGATATTGGTTTTAACTCCTGTAAAATAATTCTTAAAATAAATATTAATATATTGCTCGACATTATTTGATAAAAAAATATTAAAATATATCGTCGAGCAATTATCTCTGCAGTAAATTCACAGTTGGTGTGTTCTGTAATAATTATCGTCTCTATCTGTGAGAATGGTATACAGTTACTTCGGCCCCAAGTCATTTCGGCCTCTGGTCACGTCGGCCTCAAAGCCATTTCTGCCCTAGTCACTTCGACCCCAGTCACTTCGACCCAGTCACTTTGGCCCCTTGATCATTTCGGCACAATTTAGAGTGTAGAGATCTATAAAGATCACCGCATAGTTTATGTTTAGAAATAATGAGTAATTACTTTATTAATTAATGTTCAGTCATTTATATTTGCACAGTGTACAGAAAAGTTTTACATGATATTAAAAAGTATCCATGTGTTCAAATTTACATACAATTAAGGTGCTATCTATAAGAGGGATTTGTTTATTGTGAAATTTTGCAAAGAATATGCAATCATCTCATTCATTCAGGTTATATGTCCACGTTTTCTAAAATTAAAATGCAGAGCAGAATTTTTATTGTTGTGTGCAATTTCTAGTCAGAATTCCTACTCTTTTACTCAATGAGTAAGCTGGGTGGGATAAGAATTCACAGGTTTTTTTTTTTAAAATGCCCTAATCCAAAAATAAAACTAAAATCTGCATCAGGACACAAAACCTTTTGACAAAATCTGTTTTAATTTACCATATAGCAAGATAAATAGTGCCCCACCCCCATAAAACAATATGACAATTTCGTTTCAAAATTGCGGGTGTGCAGGGTTTATAATTCCTCTAAATTTGGGAGAATCCATTTGGATTCTTGCGAAAATCGTTGCGAGAATTCAGACCTGCTATGGGCCAGCATCCCATGAGGCCAGTACGCTTGAACCCCTGTTGTATACTGATAATACATGTTAACCCTTTACCCAACCCAATACAGCTTTTTAATTTTTAAAACACCAACCGTGACATCTGGTGAATGATTGCAGCGATAATTGGGTATAACATGCACACATTCCACACACGACGTGGCATACTCCCCACCAAGCGTATAACATTAGCTTGACTGATGTTATTCCATTCTTCCTGCAGTGCTGCGGCGGGTTCCTGGACATTGGTAAGGGGCTGTTGGAGTAGTTGTAGGCGCCTGCCTATCATATCTCAGACGTGCTCGATTGTTGAAAGGTCTGGATTTAGCGCTGGCCAAGGCAGTGTAGTGATGGTGGAACTCAGTAGCAACACAGGCTATGTGAGCTCTTGCATTGTCATCTCGGAAAATTAATTGACGGCCTTGGCGTCACGCAAATGACACCACATGAGTTGCCAACATGTTGTCCTCGCAGTACTGCCCTGTGATACGCCCTTGGGTGACATATAATATTGTTCTGCTTGTCATGGTTATGCCTCTCCATACCATTACCGATCCACCATCAAAACGATCGTGCTTCCTAACCGTTACGGCATGGTATCGTTCGTTACGCCGCCGCCACACTCTGTTTCGCCTGTTATGGAAGTCGAGAGTGAAATGTCGATTCATCGGAAAACATGACGTTGCTCCATCGACGATTGTCCCAGCGCTGTCGTGCTCTACACCAATTACGCTATGCTGCGATGTGACGTTTAGTCATACGTGGAATTATTCGAGGTAGCCGAGCGTACACATTCCAGGTGTGTAGGCGATTTCGGATGGTTTGATCACAGACGCGCACAATTGTAGCTCGATGCAGTTGCTGCCCAATTTATGAGGCACTTTGATGGCGGTTACGTAATGCTGTGGTTCGAATGAAACGATCCTGGCTAGCAGTTTTCGCCCTTGGGCGAACTGACCGACTTCTGTCATCAACATTGTCTGTCTGACGGTAGCGTGACCACAACCTGCAACTCACCGATTGAGTAACGTTGAAAATTTGAGCCATTGCAGTCTGTCTGTTGCCAGCTTCCAAAATGCCAACGGCACGTAAACGTTCGTCAAGTGTCAGTCTTCACATACCTCAAACGTTACGTTTCGAACAAAAACTATTGATGGACGAGTTTATACCAAGAAAAGGACGATGAGACCTCCGAAAATGCCCGTCCAGTACAAACGAAAATTTCAAAACGTACCCCACAGACATTAACGAGGCGATCGTGCGAAAAACCTGCACGAAGTTTTCGTGGGCCGGTGACGTTCATGATCCACACTGAATTTGGTTACATACTGATGTGTCCAATCACGCGTATCCAATATCATTTTCCGAAAATGTCAACATCAGTTTGGATATCTCCTACTTTTCAAAATAGTATTCGTATAGACACAATCATTTCCATTAGTTAAAAAGTCTAGATGGTAAGATTTCTGGATTTTTTTCCTGTGAAGAATAAAAAAAACTGTAAATGACTGAAAATACGCACTCGCTAAACAATGACTTGAAGTGGACAGTTATTTAATTGATCATAATTAGCTTGCCACGAAATACAAATTTTAGTTTTGTAACTTTTAATAAACGAAAACAACAGACAGCTCCAAGAGCTGTCTTTTGTTTTAGTTTCTGGAAAGTAACAAAAAAAGCTTTATTTTCTATTGATGTCATAGGCGTTTTCTCAACATGCTTCTTAACTGGCCCTTTCACACCCGTCGGAAAACTTTATCGAAAGTAGATTTTCATGACGAGACAATTCAGGGATGGGGGCGTAGATATTGAAAACGATTTTCTGTCAATTCGAATGTATGCGAATGATAGTTTTGTTAAGGAATGATCGTTTCTTTTTGTCTATTTTTTGAGTTATGAACCCCCAAAAATAAAGTCCAAACTGTGTAAATGGGCGTACCCCATTTACGCGATGTTTGGACTTTGTTTTTTGGGGTTCATAACTCAAGAAATAGACAAAAAAGAAACGATCATTCCTTATAATTAAACGTTCGCGACCCAAATAAATAAATAGTGTTAGTCGTCCTCTCCTTCAGCGAACAAAGACTTAAAAACTAAAACTGGTAGACATATTATTTTTCTGGCATAAAAGAGGGCGCATATTATTGAAATGCAGGTAGCAATTGACACACTTTCCAAGTCAAATGCACTTATGTCATTAAATTTTGTATTGACCAATGAATTACGTAATGCAAAGAAAACGTCATAAGCCACGCCTCCCTCAAATTTCATTCACCTGTTCACTTCACGTAAAAGTTACGTTCCGTGGTAGGTGGAAGTAGCCCATCAGTATTACATTGTATTTTGGTTTTGACCGTTTCCCGAGAACTGAAAAACACAGTTTGTAAAAGTGGAGTTAGATATAAAGCCAGATGACATGAAATTAGTTGACTTCAGGTAGTGTTCATTCACTGGAATTGGAAACTGAAAACGTAACCGTCGTGACCAGCCATTGCTTACAATCGATTTGGGTAAAACGATGAACGCAGACGATCACCCAGTGTGCGTAAAAATTGAAATGTCAAATAAATACAGTTGTGAAGAATAAGAAAAATTGACTCACCACGGTCATTTAAATATTTTATAAATAATTTCATGGTGATAAATTAGTAATATACATTTATTTTTATTTTTCACATTTAGAACGTGCCAGTGTTCTAACATCTATTGATTTGACACCATGTTGCAACTCCGAAGACTGGTATTTTAGGGGCGTGGCTGGGGGCGGACCTAATTGTGTTTCTTTCGGTTCATTGAGTTATGAAAAGAAAAAACAGAATCGTGTGAGCCAATCGTTTTATCTGAAAACGAATGAACAGAAAAAATGTTTAATTATTTTAAACTGAAGATGATAGGCAGACAATATTAAATATTGTTATCAGTGGTGTGAAAACTGGCGTAAGTGCGTAAAACAAACTCGGAAAGCGTTTACGTCAAAAACCACCGGAATCCATAGATGTTCCATTTATTTGGGTTTAGCGATACTTTTCACAGCCAAGGTCCCCTTGTTTCGGACACTTTTGCGACTGGAGGCATCCGTAGCAGGCGGTGAGAACCACCGAACCGCTGCGAGCAACTGTCAGACTCACCAGCATCGACTCAGAGATAGATAATATGAGGAAAGATTAAAATTATTGAAACTTCCATCTATTTATTATTTTAACCCGTTACCTAATCTGAAAAGCAGACGACACTTGCAAAAATAATTCCTGAATAACTAATTATTTTCATTTTTTTTTGTCTCCAAAAACATAGGTTATGACCCCTCGTTGGAACGAGCTCGACCAGCTCATACGTTCTGGTGTGTGGAGATCGGGCGTACTATCTGGCTGATTGCTGGCAAGGGCTTAGAGAGCCTTTTCCAACAACTAATGCGATGATAGTGTTTCAACTATGTCATAAATTATTTTAAGCGTTCTCGCATACAGGCGTACATAGGTGGCACCATATATGAATAGAGTGACCGTGGCAGCAAGAGGGTTAAACCCTAAACAAAACAAACAAATGGGCAAAACATGGACAATGATATTATTAATTTTTTTTAATAAGTAGTAGAATCATTTATTAAAGTGACATGTGCTACCATTACATTATACCAGTGATACATCAAGATATTATAAGCACCCGACCCAAGGGGTCTATATGTCACACATAATAAAATATAAAATGCATTCTGTTAGCTCAGGGTTGACTTCGGGTGCATTCACTCACTCACTGCTCTCTCGCTCTCCCATTCACTCAGTCGCACAATCCCTAAAACCACCTCATCCCACTACAGCCCCACCCCACCCCACCCGGGAACCTACACCCCCCCCCCCTCCACCAACATTCATTCACAGATTCGTCCTTTTATGTATACATAGACGTGACAACAGCTCTACCAGAAAGAGTACAACTCTCACTTTTAACTTCGATAAAACCACACAAACGAACAAGCATGATTACCAACAGTACGTGGAGAGTGTATCTATCACCAATAAAACTCCATACTTATTTGAAGACTGACTAGGAAACAAAACTGTTGTTGGCACAAGAGACTTAAATTTTCATCCATACGTTCAATACAATAATAATTGAAATCCTCGGATCCGAACACTATTTTAAACATTTGTTTGGAAAAATAAAACGCCCCGCGAACTTTGCTTTATTCAAGAAAATATTCATTAACCCTTTACCCGACGTAAGGGCCAAAACCGGCGAGCGCTATTCACAAAAATCGCCAATTAATTTTCATTATTTCTATTTTTTGTCTCAAAAACATAGGATATGACCCCTCTTTGGAACGAGCTCGTCGAGCTCGTTCCAATGAGGGGTCATAACCTATGTTTTTAAGATAAAAATGAAAAAAAAATTAGTTATTCAAGGATTTTTATTATTTTTTTGCAAGTATCGTCTGCTTTTCATGTTAGGTAAAGGTTTAATCAAAAAAAAAGGAAATAAATATAAAATTTCACAGCAAATAGGTATAATGCAAAACAAATCCCTGTATTAATACTGTGGTTCTAACGCTGGCGGTCTGCAAGTTATTCGTATGTACATATTTGTACGGTGTGCCTGTCATTTACACAACAACTCTATTCGATCTCACAGAATTGCGCCTTTTGAGTACGCTACCAATAGTGCGCTGGAGACCATCGACCGTTTCCTTTATAATCTTATATATTCACTGGTCTTAACAGAGTGCCGCGTCTTCGGGACATTTGCTAGTTTGGGACATCGAAGATTTGTGTTTTGTGGAAGAAACATCCCGGAGATTCTAGAATATTCCTGTGGTAAGTACGTTTGTATACTTTTCTGTTCAGTAGAAGGATTTCGTTTTGTAAAACAAACACAACATATTATCATTCCGGCAAAACGTTTGTCATGTTGTTCTCGGTTTGAAATGACGTCTCCCTTCAGTCGAAACACATAACTTAACTCCATCATGTGTCATACACTCTAAAGTCTTTACCGAACGTACAAAATAAAATTTGTTACTTAAAACAAAATATTTTATTTGTTTTTTCAAAAACCTTCAACAAAATCATATCAGGTGATACCTCAGTGGAAGGAGCTTGACCAGTCCGTTCCAATGAAGGGGTGGGAGGGGGTTAATATGTTGTGGTTTTGAAAATTTATTTTTCGACTACACAATTTGTATATGGGGCGGATTCATTATGTTAAGAGTTGACAATTTCGCGACTGAAAATATAGTTTTAAATTTCAATAACATCCTCTCAGTAATGTTCTTCTGGAGACCGACCAGTGAAAGTTACTGTTCTTTCCAGTTGAATGTAAGAGTAGCAGGGGATCTTGGCGATAACTAGGACAGCAGGACGTAGTACAGTACGGTGACTAGATAGGGTGGTTTGTGGTCCGGATAGTCTAATCTGTATTTTGAGGGAGCCGAAGTGGACGATATTAGGGGTAGAGTGGATGGTATAGTTAAAATGGTTCAGGGTCAAATCCATTGATACTGATGCATGTGGGTACAAACAAACTCAGAGAAAAGAGGTCAGTTCAGCTTATGGGTACATACTGGGGGTTGTTCACCAAAAATGCATAGTTGGAAAGCGCCTGTAGATTCTAAACATTCTCTTGGTCGCCAGATAACCGGTTCAGGTAACGCAGTCGCGCTGGAGGCATTCAGGAGGAAACTCGGTGATGGGGGTGCCGGTTAAAGATATAATAGATATTGGAAACTTGTGCTTCCTGAATTATCTGGTAAATCACTCAAATAGTAGATGATATATAATAACGTTTAACCAAGTATGGAACTCCAACATTCAGACTCTGAGGATAAGACAGGCGAAGAAGCTAATGGAGAATTACTCTAATGAGACAAGATCTAGAAGGAAGACTGAGGCAGATGAGTAGCTTTATTGAGACGGATAATATAAAAAAGATGCACCAACTGTTGAGGAGTACATAGATGGATCACTGAGAGAGAGAGAGAGAGAGAGAGAGAGAGAGAGAGAGAGAGAGAGAGAGAGAGAGAGGAGAGGGTATTGTTATTTAATGTAAGATCAAAGTAACTGGATCTGGTGGTGAGAGTAGGCAAATCGAGCAAAGTGCGTGCCAAATAGTAATGTTCAACTTAGGAGTGACGGAGATCCTGGAACGCTTCATTTCAGAATTCTCCAAATATTTGCCTAACAGAACAAGACTCCTTGGGAAACTAATGTGTGGGGTCAATGTTATAGTTAAGGCGGTCGATGGGAGAATTATGAAACAGCTTTCGACTGAATGTTCGGAGATTATTCAGGGGATTGGGTTGATATAGGCCTTCTTGTTCGAGGACCGCAAAAAATTAGTGGAAGGCCAAAGAATTACTATTATTATTAATATTATTATTGCGTTCGTGTACATTTCTTTTGTTTTTTTTTTCTTCTTTATTCCCAGAAATCCCTGTCAAGGCTTGGAAGATTCTTCCGAAGAATGGATAACAAAACATTTTGTCAGTGAGACATCATACCGACTCTGATGGACATTCTGAATCACAATTATGATTACTGTGCAGTGGTTTAGTGTCATTTTTGCCATAAAACTTTGTTCGTGTGCACATATCAAAGAAAAAGAATACAAAGTATGCAAAGTACCAGAGCTTTCAAACAGCGAGCAGAATTCTCTAACCTCGAGCTCAGAAATTGAATGTGCCGCGCATTGCTCCTCGGAAGAACATTGCATTACGTTTCGTTTCGACAGCTCATCACAAACCTGCTACACTGGGGGAGAGTTGATGGCTGCACCAGGACAACTTTACACAAGAGGCAAACGTGAGTTGTAGTTCATTAAAACTACATTAAAACTACCATCTACCAACAGATGGAGGATGTTGCTAGCACTTTGTCTATTCTTGTTTCCCTCATCAAATTTTTCTTTTTCTTTTTGTATTTGATGCGAATTGTGACAAAGCAATTAACTCATTAGCTTTAATGAGATGATAATAGGTGTGAAATCGTCGACCTCGTGTCAATTAACAAAAACCTTGGTTTTATATTTTTTGTTTGTTTTTCTGCAAGACACAAGAGTGAATCTGGGTAGCTTTCTGGATTGGTCCACTCTTGATTCTCTGTAAATTTGATAAACATCAGCAAGACAGCAAGTTACATATTGGTTTTCCAAATGTAGGCATGCGGAAATTCTACAAATAAGAAGTGATATTTCCACCGAATATTAAGATATAACAGGCCTTGGAAACTGATTTGGAGACCAGACGATGGAAGAGAGCTCATTTTCAGATGTAACATAAAAAGAGCAGCGTTAGACGTGTGCTTCCTTCAGGTATTGGTGTCAATTGACGTAAAACAAAATCAGTAATTAATTTTTATCGCTCGATAAGATATTGGCGATACTTCCTGCCACGATGTGGACACCAATGATACTTTTTTAGGGAACTATTTACAGTTTCTGATATAGAGTCAAGCACAGTTTGTGTCTAACATGGACGTCTTGGGTGGGACACGTTTTTTCGTGTACCAGTTACAGATGAATACGAATCCGTTTGATGTCATTCTGTAAACATGAAATAAACAAGCCGGCGTCCGAAATGGCCGATAAAACCACATTTTTCCTAAATCTGTCTACATATCACCAAGAAAAGTACACGACATATGTACCACCAGGAAGCAGTGTTTCATGTTCTAAATTTTTAAACGACACGCAAAGGTCAAAGTAACAGATAGAGGTCAAAACATGGAATAAGCATTCACATCAACTTTTTGGGCCCGAACCACAACTTGTAATGGGAAAGGATATTACAATGAAACTTGCACAACAAATGTACCACCTCCAGACCGTCTATCGCATGTGAAATTTACGAAGGATCCACCAAGATCAAGGTTTCGGAGAGAGTACTGAGTGGATGATAGTGGCGGATGAACCGGGGTGGGGGGGGGGGGGGAGGGGGCTTTGGGGGCTTCAGCTCACTCACTTTTTTACCGGGCCACGTTTTTTTGTATGCATATATTTTAGCACATACAATGACTGGTGAAGTGAAGAGCGGATCCAGAGCCTCCCCCATATTTTCGCCAGCTATGTTTTTCTTGTACTGGTTCAGTTTCGATAGATTTCAAATCAGTTTTCACAGTAAGTGGCAGCAAAGGATAAAATGTATGCAGTCTGTTAAAAAAATCGGTTAACTAAAATACTTATTTATTTATTGGTGCTTTACGCCACATCAGCACCTAAGGCTATATCATGGCGATGAAAGGTATGAATTTCAAAATAGATCACCATTTGCCATGAGGTAGTTAAAAACCAATCAACGAAATATGAAAAATGATGAATAAAATTAATCAATGAACACAGTAAGGTGAAAATGAAATCAAGTGTTCAGAAAATGCTGCGTAAATCAGCCCTGAATGAATGAGAATATGAAATAATAAAAACAAACAATTTAAAATTTATTAAAAAGTCTAATTTCCTACAGGAACATTAAAACTTTATGTGAATTTGTATTATAAAATAGGTCTCGAAGAGACACAACGTTAAAATACAGTCGTCTAACAAGATAAACATCAGTACAATGTAAAATAATGTGCTTCACTGACAACACCTGCTGGCAGGGAACACACTCTGGTCGCATATTACCCTCTAACAAAAATGAATGTGTAAGTTGTGTGTGACCAATATGACACCACGTCAGAATAACATTACCTTTTCTACAAAGGTTACTGGACGGGTAGAGATCAAATAAGTTTGATCGGAAGCGATGGAGCTTGTTATTTGTCGCCCCATCCCATTCCGCCTGCCACACAGATTTGATGTAATTATTGATATGTGGTTTAAAATCACTGAACGGAATGACAAAATCAGTGAGAGGCTTAGTTAAAGCCTGTTTTGCTGCACTGTCTGCTCTGTGTTACCAGTGATATCTACATGTCCGGGTAACCAGCAAAACACGATATCATATTGGTCAGACATGAGAGTTGTTAACTTCTCACGATGTTCTAAAAGGAGAGGGTTCTTCAACTTGGGATTGAGTAAAGCAAGTAGAGAGGAAAGAGAGTCGAAAGAAATAATCGACTTCTTTTCCTGCACATTCTCGATGTGGTTCAAGTGCGAGTTGTATAGCTTTGACTTCAGCTGTGAAAATAGAACTCTGATTCGGTATTCTGACTGAGGTGATATGATCACCAGTTACATATACTTTGTCATTATCTTTAGTTCCATCTGTATAGATCATTGTATATGTACTATACTTGGACTTTATTTCGGCATATTTTTGTTTGAACTGCAAGGAATTGGTATCAGATTTTTTTATTGTAGAAGCAAGGTCCAAAATAACTGTATGCCTTGTATGCATATATTTTAACACAACCAATGACTGGTGAAATAAGGGGCGGATCCAGAGCCTCCCCCATATTTTCGCCAGCTATGTTTTCTCGTACTGGTTCAGTTTCGATAGATTTCGAATCAGTTTTCGCAGTAAGTGGCAGCAACGGCTAAAATGTATGCAGTCTGTTAAAAATCTGTTAACTAAAATAAATCGTAATCGTACCGAAATACAAGTAACAAATCCACCCCAGCCAAGGTAATCCACAGACAGTATAATTGCTATTAAAGTCTGGTAAAGCATACAGGTTAGGTCTATTTATCAGCTTTGGTCGCTACGACCAAAGCTGATAAATAAACCTCACCTGTATTCTTTACCGACGTTTTTTTAATGGATCTCAAAGTGTGAAATCTTTCAAATACATTTCCTGAAAAATCTAAAAATATCCGCTGAGGTGCATGGAAATGGGGGTTTTGTAACCTAGAATTGAAACGTTTCGTACCACGGGCCGAACCATGGTCGTCCCTTCATACCGACGACCATCCATCGCCCGATCCACCCCCCCCCCCCCCACACACACACACTTTGAAAATTGTTCCGCCGCCTCTGGGATGTACTGGCTGGTAAGCTCACTCCTCTTCATATCCATAGTGCATGCATGTGACAGTTTCCAGGCTGCAGGAGATTTCCTTCCATCCAACTTAATATCCTGCAAGAACTCGGACAAACTCTCCATAGTGTGTTGGATAATATGCCACAACAGACTTTCCGAAATCGTTTCAAGAACGGTGAAACGATGTAAAAAAACAACATAACTGCCAGATGAGGACATTCTGATTACAACAAAAAACTGTTTTTCTTGACCTGAATAAATCGTTTTTGATGAAATGAGTTGTTCTCTTGGCGGCCTAAAATCATCATAAGGGGAGGCGTGACCCTATTTCATACCCCTTAACTCCACCGTATTTAATTGCATAAAGGTGATAATAAGTGAACGGGTTATCAGAAAGTATATTGGAACTGCTGAGAGTGATTGCAACTGCACATTTACCTCCCAAAAACCTTTTATGTCGCTGAGCTGGTACGATCCATAGAAGAAAATTATGTGTAGAATAATGTGATCAACATAGCTCCAGACCAGACATCACATCGACGTTGATAATAACTGTTTTCTTTTAAATTTATTTCGTGTTTTCTTTTTGTCCTGATATTAAAACCGATATATTTGCAATTTAAAAGTGGATGCAGTAACAGGACAAAAAATCGGAGATTTGCGGCGGGGTATTCTACTAAAGATGCTTTCTAATGAATCAAAATGTATATGCCGTATCGTAACCCAAAATCTATAGCCAAGGAAACAGTAGAGATTAGCTAGAATTATTCGCACCATCCTGGCGGATAATGTTGGGAAATATCGGATAGGGCAAATAATCCCCTCCTCTGAGAAGATGTTATGCTTTAGGTTATACTTTTTTACTGAGTTTATTCGGCGACCAGTTGTCCTTGCGTATTCATCGAAACTCAATCTTAACAACAGGGACGCTTCTGTGTAAAAAAAACGTTTTGAGCCTATTTCATGGCACAGAAACACCACACTTGATGCAAAACTGTCGGAAACAATCGACTTTGCGAACTGTGTGATGATGGGATGACTTTTCTCCCTGCAAGTCGGAAATTATGACATTCACCTTTTGTTAATTTTGATCATATTTCGGGCTTTTTAGCTACCAGAATAGCATGAAGGCGTACACCAGCTACATGTATCGAGTCAACTTCATTCTAACGGACTATTGAAAGCTTATCAATTCCATTGTTTATAGTTTTTTTTGTTGAGAAAAAGGCGGCGGACAATAAATATTCAAATTACAAAAACAAAACAAATCAACATGTAGACCTGACGTGAGACGTGACCTTTCATGGGCCATTCGCTAAATAGACGTGAAAGTCTCACTGCGGTAAATGGATGTAGGTTTTGTTCTCACCCACAAATACTTTACCATATCTAGATGGCCTACCTTTCCTTTTATCATTCTTAGGAGTTCTTGTTAATGAGTTGCTAAGCACACTGAGGCATAGAAAAAAAAAAAAAAACACCTACATTAGGGTTACAAATGAACAGAGGTTATCTATGCTGTTTTAGTGAATATCGGGAATTATCTCATTCGTGTGGACCTAAACGTTTTATTTTCCACGAGCGCATGCGAGAGTGAAAAATAACAATTTTAGGTCCACGCAAGAGATAATTCACTATATTCACTAAAACGGAGTGGATTATTTTATTATATGCTATGTAACATTTTAGGGGTTAGTAGTATAAATGTTTATTTCACACATATCTAGCCGACACCCACTCTAGACCCCCTCCTCTGCGAATGCGCGTGACGTCGTAGTCACGTAATGCGCATGCATGGCGGCCTTTTTGGCTGTTGTGC
This sequence comes from Pictodentalium vernedei, assembly GCA_031216915.1. Taxonomy (NCBI): domain Eukaryota; kingdom Metazoa; phylum Mollusca; class Scaphopoda; order Dentaliida; family Dentaliidae; genus Pictodentalium; species Pictodentalium vernedei. The sequence goes on from CM062288.1 coordinate 40,449,064, forward strand.
GCATGCGCATGTCGTAATACTCATGTGATGCGCATGCGCGGTGCCCACTGTGCGCATGTGTGGGCGCCATTTTGGATGTTGTGCGCATGCGAGGTGACCATTTTCGATGTTGTGCTCATGCGTCGCCGCCATCATGGACCCTCTGAGCATGCGTCGAAGCCATCTTGGATGTTTTACGCATGCGTCGCCGCCATCTTGGATACTGTGAGAGGCGTCGTCGCCATCTTGGAAAATGTGCGCATGCGTGGATGCTATATTGAACATAGTTCTCGTACATCGCCGCCCTTTTGGATTAGGTGCTCACTCATGTGGTGGCCATCTTGCATGGCGGCCATGTTGGCCGTTGTGCATAGCTGCCTGTTGGATGATGTGCTCATCGGTCATTTCGGACGTGCACATGCACGAATAACTATTTATTTATTTATTGTTGCTCAACTCAACATCAGCTAAGGCTATATCGTGGCGAGAAATCTTCATAAACAACAAGTGTCAAGTACGAATTAAAATTAATTGAATAAAATGTGAAATAATCACAACAAAACCTAAAATCAAGAGCGATCGAAACAGTAACAACTAAGGTTATAAAAACCAGAATACTTATAAAATCAGCCTGTTGACATTTAGACTTGTAGAGTCTACGTTAAAAGAATAAAAACAATTTTAAAATTTAGTAAAAAGGTTGATTTGTTTCAAAAATGAGATTATTTTATGCTGGCTTGTATGGTAAAATAAATCTTGTAAAGATTGAACTGTAAGATACTGCCCTCTAACAAGATTAAAGTCAGAACAATTTAAGGGAATGTGCTCCACTGACAACACCTGCAGACATGGAACACATTCTGGTCGCAAATTACTCTCTGACAGAAAGGAATGTGTAAGTCGTGTGTGACCAATATGACACCGTGCCAGAATAACATGTTCTTTTCTACAAAGGTTATTGGATGGGTAGTGATCAAATATGTTTGGTCGAAAGCGATGGAATTAGTTATTTATTTATCGCCCCCTTCCATTCCGCCTGCCACAGAGATTTGATGTAGTTACTATTATGTGGTTTAAAATCACTGAAAAGGATGTTAAAATCATTGAGAGGCTTGGTTAAAGCCTGTTTTGCTGCACTGTCTGCTTTGGTGTTACCAGCGATACCTACATGTCGGGGTTACCAGCAAAACACGATATCATATTGGTCAGACATGAGAAGTGTTGACTTCTCACGAAGTTCCAAAATGAGAGGGTTCTTCAGCTTGGGGATGAGTAAAGCAAGTAAAGAGGAAAGAGAGTCGGAAAAAAAAATCGACTTCTGTTCCTGTAAATTCTCGATGTATTCAAGCGCGAGTTGTATAGCTTTAACTTCAGCTGTAAAAATAGAACTCTGATTTGGTATTCTGATTGAGGTGATGTGATCACCAGTAACAGCAGCTGATGATACTTTGTCACCATCTTTAAATCCATCTGTATAGATCCTTGTATATGCACTATACCTGGACTTTATTTCGGCATATTTTTGTTTGAACTGCAAGGAATTGGTATCAGATTTTTTGGAAGAAGCAAGGTCCAAAATAACTGCAGGTTTTTTAAGATGCCAACTGATGCCAAGGAGGAATATGAGTTATACGGTTTTCTTTTGTAGAATCAGAATCAATTTTGGCAGACTCGATGTGGGATTTAATTCTAATTCCCAATGGAGGAATATGTTTCTGGTGACGATTAAAAAATTCAACATTTTGAGGTTCTGAAACACAATTAAAAGCAGGATCTGATTTATTAGCCAAGAGTTTAGATACCTAGTGGAGAGACAGTTTAATTCCAGGCTTCTCGAGAGAAGGCTCCTCAGCTTCAACAAGCATTGAATCTATAGAGGGTGTTTAAAATAGGGCTGTCACGATCAATCGATTAATCGATTGTTGTTGATCGGTCACAGCGAAATCGATTAGTAGTTTTCGTTGTCGAATAATCGGTAAATTGTATCCCGTTTTAGATGTTTAATAATTAAAAGAAAATTTGATGAAAAACTATTGTTTCTAAAGGTATTGAGTTAAGAACATCGATGTTAAACCCCAAGAAGCTGTTGGAAGCATTTGTCTTCCAGGTACATTCATCAAAGCTTTGATGTTCTGAATCTATGAACCGTCAGTGTAATAATCAAGACCGGTCGGCAGTTGCGAAGATCGCAACTGCCGACCGGTCTTGATTATTACACTGACGTTTCAAAAGTTCAGAACATCAAAGCTTTGAATGTACCTAAAAGTTGATCGTCTTCGTTGTTTACTTGAGGTAGGTCATCTGACTTGAACTTCATTTTTATCAACTTCAAAGAGAGGGAGAGGGGTGGGGGTCATCTAGGTACGATTAATCGATTATTATCGATTATTTGCGACGATTAATCGATTCCTAAATTGAACAATCGTGACAGCCCTAGTTTGAAATGCACCTAGACTAATTCTAATATCACTATTATGAATCGCATCAAGTGGCTTCAGATACGACTTCTTTGTAGATCCGTAAATAACACAACCGTAATCTAATTCAGATTTAACAGGTGATCTATACAGATGAAGTAATGTTTTTTTGGTCAGCACCCCAATCAATGCTATCAACAACCTTTAGGAGATTTAATGCTCTCTTACATTTAACTTTCAGTTGTTTTATGTGAGAAGTGAAATTCAGTTTGCTGTCAAACAACAAACCTAAGAATTTCACTTCCTTTACAACTTTAATGGTATTTCCATTCATTTTCAACTCTTGATCAAGATGATGATTCCGGAGCTTACAGAAATGAACACAATTAGTTTTGGTCTTTGAAAACTTAAAACTGTTTTCTGTAGCCTATTTCTGGATTCTGTTTAAACACAGCTGCCGTTTGCATAGCATTTAATTTTTTGCTGCTATAACAGATTAAAAAAATCATCAACATACAATGAAGAATCTACCATATTCTCAATTGCATCGATGATACTATTGATTTTTATCGAAAACAGGGTAACGGACAAAATACTACCCTGAGGAACCACCAATTCCTGCTCGTGAGGATCAGATAACGTTGACCCAACACGAACCGGAAATTGGTGGTCCTTTAAAAAGTTTCCAATAAAAAGGGGCATACGCCCTCTCAACCCCATGTTAAATAGATCTTTTAAAATCCCATACGTCCACGTTGTATCATATGCCTTCTCCAAATCAAATAAGATGGCGAGCACATGTTGTTTTCTGGCAAAAGCATTTCTAATAAACGTTTAAAGTCTGACCAAATGATCCATAATACTTCTCTGGCCTCTGAAAACACACTGAACATCTGCTAGCAGATTGTTCGATTCCAGAAACCAGACAAGTCGATCATTGATCATCCTCTCCATGGTTTAGCACAGACAACTTGTTAAGGCAATAGGCCTATAATTACTAGGGTAGCTGTGTACCTTATCGGGTTTAGGAGTGGGAATTACTATTGCTTTGCGCCAAGACAGTGGAAACTGGCCAGTCACTCAAATATCATTAAAAATAGATAGCAAAAGTTTATGAGATGATTGCGGCAGATGCTTTAAAATTTGATAATGTATTTCATCGGGTCCAGTGACAGTATCCTTTGCTCCATGTAAAGTGTTTGTTATCTCTTCCATAGAGAAAGGTTCGTTGTAAATCTCTAAATTACTGGAGGTAAATTTGCGCGTTTGTTTTTCTTGTTGTTTTTTTTAATTTTTAGAAATTCAGGATTGCAATTTTCAGGCGACGAATGTTTCGAAAATGTGGACGCTAATTTATTGGAAATTTCTTTTTTGATGTGATTAGTGTGCTGTTATCTTTCAGCTGTTGTACCGTTGATTTTGTGTCTTTTCCTTTATTTTTTCATATCATTTTCCAAAGTTTATTGATGGGAGCGTTTTGATCAAGTTTAGAAACAAATGTCTCCCAAGAACTTTTCTTTTTTGTTTTATCAGTCGTCTTGTTTTTGCCCGATTTATACGAAGTTTGTCTAAGTTGCGTGTTGTTGGTGACTTATTAAAATCCCGTTCAGTCTGTTTGCGATCTTTTATAGCCTGTTTGCAATCAGTATCAAACCATGGTTTAGTGAAACGTTTAGGATTTGCCAAGGTTTTAGGAATGACCTTACTTGCAATGTCAAGCAACTGTGTGGTGAAGGGTTCTATTTGGCCAGCAGTTTCGTCAAATGTCTCCCATTTAAGGCGTTCAGAATACAGCGACGAGAAAGCCCCCAGTCCGCCTTTTTTAAGTTCCACTGGGGAACTCTATCATCGTCTGCCGGAACTACACTCCCCATTACAATTGGAAAGTGGTCACTCCCGCACAAGTCGCATTCTACCTTCCATGAGTAATCGAGAAAGATAGAAGGGCTTGCAATTGAAAGACCAATTGATGTGTAAGAACCAGATGCGGGGTGCAGGTAAGTGTCTGTAAGTGCAGTACGTCTTAGTGCACAACGCTATCGCGCCCTAGGCGGGGAGTTGGAAAATGGTAGTACTTTCCTATTTATAGCGAGGCACCCCGTTAGACGGATGATTTATTCTAAAAATCGAAAAATGAACATTTAATACAGACTGACAAAAGTCTGACATTTAGATGGGTGATAGGGGTGGGGGATTGGAGAAGGTCTCCATTCTTCGTTGGTTGGGGCGCTATCTTTGAAATTATAAAACTCGAGGTTTCTAGCATAATCCTTAAGTAGGAGGGGGACTTGATTTAGTTATTACATTCGAAGTGTATTAAAGTATCAGACTGGCCGAGCACCAAACAAACCACCCGACGGTTGTCAGTTCGACTTATGTTTTATAGAATTGGCGAGGGTTCAGCACTTTCGCAAACAAGATTTGACTTATTCATTTTATTGAATGCGCGCTGATCGTTATAAGTTTCTCGAGAAAGTAATACTCCTGCTAAAGTAGGCAAAAGAGCATCAACAATATATTTATCTGTTAGTTGAGTACCTCGTTGGAGGATATGTTTATTGTCGAGATGCTTGAATACCGGGTATCTGTTGACATAGTCATTGGTGTTTAAGGCCACATTTGCCATCTAGGGCTGTATATTCACATTTGGCCTTTAGAACTTCAGCGGTGGTGTATTTCGCGTTTCTAGCGTCTGCAGTCATCATTAATTGAAAAACAAACAAAACACTATTAACCCTTTCAACTCTAGTGGTATCGTCCATACCAGTTCAATGGGTAGCAATTAGAAGAGTCCATATTCATTATTTGGGATAGACCAATCAATATTTTCAACGTGCAAACTCGTGGCTGCGCATTGAAAATATTGATTGGCCCACCTCACACTTTTACTAAACAATCAGCCTATTTAATGACGTCATGACGTATCATGTTCCTGACCCGGAAAGTGGCCGCCCGGGTTTAAAGGCTTAATACAAATGGTGCTAAGTTCAATCTCCTAACTGGTGTCTATTTGGACTCCGAAATAAAATTTATCATTCAACAATTACGCCAAAGGATGGCAAACCAGCTACAATATACGCAAAGGTTCACAAACAATATGTCAAGACCTGATATTTTGATACTTTACTAATTTCGACGCTGTAAACAAAAAAAATTCAAGTGGGGCCCATTTAGACCCCCTCGGTAGGATGAAGATTAAACATTTCTAAGCCACTCCCGTGTCAGGATGTGGCGTAGAGATTATTAGATACATTTCCTTATGTTAATCAGGTACGTAGAAAGCGTTTTACCTTATCGTATAATTTTGAATGGGAACTACATAATTGCGCTGTCCAAGACAACTTGCCGCTTTAGGAGAATTCTTGATCGGTCTTTGAAAAACACTAAAACTGAGATTTTCCACGCACAATTATTACCACAATGTACCTGTAATGATATTGTAAGATATGCAGTGCCTGTGTGGTAGATACCGTGTCACGTGAAACGAAATGAGAACAGCATTAAGCGAACTTTAGTCGATTCTAATATTGTTCTCACTCAGCCTCACGTGATCTTGTATGCGCCATTCAAATGACCTGAAATGTATTTATGATAGCCATTTCCTTGCAAACCGTTTCGTGTTTTCGTTAAAACTCCCTATCGGCATTCATTTGTTCACAAACGCCGCTGAGTAGTGATGCAATATAAGGAGAGAAATCCAACACCTTATTGATTTCCAAGTAAACTATTAATTTAGTACCTCTGACATTTGTTGACGCTTTTACAATTATGTCTGCTTTCAGACACTTTGAACTTGAAACAACCTTTCTACACTGACAATTAGCCAAATTCAGAATGCATATTTTTGCGATAAAAACAAAATGGCGGACGATGGCAAATAATCTACTAGCAGTGTCGGTACCATTGAAGAAATATGGTGTGACTATTTACCTTTAAATAGTACTACTTTGGTGTAGTACTCAGTTCTCGATCACAAGTCATCCCCGCTATTGGTTAATCTATCGGGCGGGCATAGTAAACTGCCCTACTGCGAGAACAAAACTGATGCCACATTTCTGTGTTAACTCTACTATAATCTAATTATTAGAGAAAGTCTTTTTTGCTCTTCCACACTAAACAAACATCCAAGAACTAAACGTGGCCCTTTAATTTAATATTGCTGAAGGTGTGAAAATGAGAATAATTTAGTATACCCCACAGATACGTATGGACTCAGAAAGGACTGGGAATTCTCATAGCTGAAGAACCCAAAGCGTGTTGCGTTACTGTCATGTTATAGCAATATGTGTTGTTAGGGATCCTGAACGTACACAAATATACAAGAAAAAATAATAGTAACATTTATCTAACAAGTTGTTTGATTTATATAGCCTCAAGGCGAAATTTATGAGTTGTGGATCATATCATAGGTATAGATGCTGAAGCTTAAATAATCGTCCACTTTAAGAAGTCTACAGTTTCTGTTTCTATGTCATATACGCACGTACATACCATACCGCTCCTGGATCGTCGAAATAGCGGATTTGTATGTGCATACTTTTTTTTACTTGATATAACGCATATTTTTTTGTAGTTTGGTTACCGTACCCGCAGATGAAACATCACCCCAAGAAAGCATCCAATATGAGAAGTGACTTTAAACTAATGAAAAGTATAAAGTTTTCAGTGCTGCTCATGGAGTATCCTTTTGGCTGTATTGGTAGCATAAATGACCCTTGACATTGTTTAGCATACCATAGAGATGTTTTGCTCGTAATTCAAATTCTCGTGCAAATTTATCCTCAAGAACTTTACTTAGGAAGGTGTCAGTGTTATCCAGTGAGATGCTTCTTTGTCCCACATTGTTAAATTCAGCATGTGGGGTATAATAAATACACTTTGTTGTTCTGGCATTCAACACTAACTCACTAGCAGAACATCACCGGTTTATTTTATTCAGTTCGGTGTACTTCAGTTAAAGTATCTAAATTATTATGAGATGTGCAGGCCGCAGTATCATCGGCAAAAATAGAATATTTAGTACGATTGATCCGTTGATATCCTTAATATACAAGAAGAAAATCGCAGGAACGAGTATAGACACTTGAGGTACACCAGTTGCAATTCCTTGGGGGTCGGGTGAAGCTTTTTTGAAAGACACAAATTGCCAGCTGTCAGTTAGGTAATTCATAAACCAGGCGTTCGCGAGACACATTATGCCATAGGCGTCAAGTTTGTTGAGTAAGATCTGATGATCGAATGTGTGAAATGCCTTCGAAAAGTCTAGAAAATAAATTATATGTTATGCAATCTTTTGTTGGTTTGTCATTCATTGTCATTCATTGATGTAACATTATTGATATATGTACATTATCCTGACCATGTGTATGTCCTGTACTTTGTATCAGATTCGAGGTCGTGTTTACAATCAAATCGCAACGAGCCCGCCAGGGCGAGTTGTGATCCGATTGTAAACATGACCGATAATCTAATATAAATTACACGACATGAATTTGGTCGTGATAATACAATTTACATAAAGCTTATTTCCGTTTAAATTGGGTTGGAATTGGTCAAAATGTTGAATTTCATATTTTAATGCGTAAAAACAATGCATATAATGTTATTATTAGTCATAGCGCGATGTTTACCGGAAGTTGAATCTATGTGATACGGAATCAGAATGAGTCGTCTATATGATACGGGATCGGAACACATTATGCGATACATACCGTTTCTCGCGGTTTTCAGGCCAAAATCTATATGATTGATAAATAAAATTTAGTATTGGATGTATGGTTGAAAGCGAAATTGGTATTGATAAAGGATATTCTGTTCGTCCAAGTATTTTGGCAGCCTTGTCAGCTTTACCTTCTCCAATATCTCAGAGAAGGCTGGTAAAACGCTTATGGGTTTGTAGTTATTGAATAATTGTTGATCTCCAGATTTGAATATAGGTATGATTTGAGCTATTTTCAAACTCTTGGGTATTACACCAGAGGAGAATGAAAGATTTGCGATGTGTCTTAGAGGTGAAGCGATCTCGGCGATGATGTCCTTTAAACATTGTGTGGATGTATTATCATTGTCTGTACTGTTTTTTGAAGAGAGATTGTTTGTACAAGTTATTATTTCGGCAACGGTAGTCAGATTGATGAAAAAGGAGTCAATAATTTGTCTTTTTATATAATCACTCAGGTTGCCATTAGGGTAAGGAATGTTATTGCTGAGTTTTCTGACAATATTAACAATGTGTTAAACTTGTCAGATACAACTTCAGAATTTAACACCTCAACATTGTCATCTAAAAGGTTGTAGGCAAAGTGAACGTTCGGGATGATTTGTTAATATCCTTCCTTTGAATGTCACACGACTTTTTCATGTTGTATTCATTAACTAATCGAATGATTTTATTTAAAGTATTGCGATTTGGAATCACTGTTAAATTTGGTAAAAATGCCATAATATATTTTGTACTGCAGTTTATTATGAAGGGAGGGGTGCATAGGTTATGTTTAGGACTGCACGGTATATCGATAAACTGATATATACAGGTACTCAAACCAATATCGATCGAATACCGGTGTAATTACAAAAATATCGGTTTATCGTCATTATTTATTTACTCATAATTTCATTTTCAAAATGTCTTGAGTTTTAACTGTAGACCCGAATGAATAATAGTATCCCTTTACCCAAGAAATCGTTTGCGTGTGCCCGCGTAATATACAAATTCAGCAGTTGAAAAAATAATTTTCAACAAAACTATATCATGTGACCCTTCATTGGAACGAGCTCGTTGAGCTCGTTCCAATGAGGGGTCACATGATATTTTTTTGTAGAAACTTTTGGAAAAATCTGATAAATTATTATTTAAAATTATAAATTTTGATATCATCTTCGGTGGGTAAAAGTGTTTCAAACCGCATCATCAAGGCATGCTGATTCGTTCCGACTGTGATGCCTCAAGTCTCGATGTGGTACTTATGTTCAGATACCTGAACAGTTTTCGATATACCGGTATACCGCGGTATTTTTTTGAATACCGATACCGGTATTCAGTTTAGAATATCGTGCAGCCCTAGTGTATGGATGGATGATTGCAACAGATCATTCGACACACCTGGTTCACGCTTCACGTATTTTTGAGAAAGATAATACAACGACTTGAGAGGGCACGCGTGGTCGTAAGCTTCATTAAAATAATCAAGATAAATCTCACAGGAAGCGGCATATATTCTCGAAAAATCAATTGCTGACTAGAGAGTTTTGAAATATTTAATGTTGCCTTTTCAACGATCTTTTCAAGACTTTTTTGGAATAGGATGACAATGGGAGGACTCTTCAATACAAAATGTTCCCAAATGGTCGCTAACTGTTGCTATCGTAATCCTTGCTTAGTGTTTCTCGTTATTGTTACCAAAATGTTGCCAATTAATGTCGTTTTATGTTCGGTAACACTGGTTGGTTTTAAGATGGTAGACATATCCTGAGCTAAACAATGTGTCAACGAATAAGTGAGTGTTATGGTGCATTCGAAAATTTAGCCAGTCCATGTTAAAATCGCCCATAAGAAAAGAACACTTATTTTAATTGTTCAGTTTTTCCAGTATTTGGGAAATGGTGGTCCAGAATAAATCGATATCCGTCTTCGGTGTGGTGGTAGGTCTATATATGATCCCCATAATACGTTTGCTATTCGTGATGATTTATATAAATAGAGATTCAAAGACGGGGGATGAATATTGAGAGATCATTTCATATTTTAAAAAGTATATTTTTCTTTATGTACAACCCGACACCTCTCCGTCCGGCGTAATTTTCAGGTCATTCACGAGTGATCAGTGGGTGATAGCATTCGAGTTCGTATTTAATATTTTTTATTAACATTGAAAACTTCGGTAAGCCTAATTATATCAAAAAAGCTACAATCAATTTGTAGGTCACAAATCAAGTTTCGAATGTGGTTCCAACTGACTTTATACCTCGACAATTAATGTTTAAAACGGAAAAAAACATTGCGTGTTTCCATAGAGATAACTTTGAAGGCGTCATGTTTGTGATATTTACAGATTTTATCATTCTGTGACAAAAGGAGAACATTAGTCTTCGTCACTATGATCGCTAGAGGCCTCGTTGAATTTAGTGATAAAATCAAACGTGTGATTATTCCGTATCGCATATAGGGTAATCGAATTAGCCATGGTCGTAGTTTAGTAGGATATTTATGAGCCCAGTAACAGGAGGGACAACATTCCATATTCAACATCAGAAACGATATGAGGGAATAGTTTGGAAGATTTACACTGCTGCTGATGAGTGAAAAAAGGGGATTCTGTATGGGTTCTGAAACAAAAGAAATGCAAATCGTCACCTGAGTGCTAGAATGTCTTACGTCCCCTACGGGACATAGGACATTCTAGCACTCATGCGAGAAATGATAAAAATAACAAAACCTGTGTTTATACCATGATTACCTATTCTACTATATATGAAAAGCCTATGGCAATAAGTTTAGCTTTATACACCAACCGTGGTGAACAGGCCAGCAATGTGATTTCAGTAGTTAAAATTTACGCTTACAGTGGAACTACATCTGAGTTAACCTTTGGTGACGTCAACCTGAATGCGAATTTGTCTAAATTTATCGCACGTTGCCTCGCAAAGAGTGAAATGAAAGTGGCAATTATTTATTACGTCTTTAAATGAGTTTACCCCCATAAAACGCTTAAAATTAACAAACATGCATTCTCTCATGTTAATAAAGCATGCATAACTCGAATCAGTATGTTATTATGTTATGAAAATGAAAAAGGCCCTGTTTCCTTTTCTATTTCGTTTTGGTGACAAAATTGACAGCGGAAGGACCGCCCACCGATGCTCATGTAAACAAAAACAAATGTGCACTTATATCCTACTGCTGTTCAGTAAAATGGAGAAAAAATAATAGCGGCTCTTAATAATCTGATGATCATGGTGTAAATAAAATATACCCAAAGTAGCTTGGTGTACCAAATGTTAACAACTCATGGCGAGGTGGTGTTAACCACTCACTGAAGGCTCGCGGTTAAGACCACTTCACCACTCGTGGTGAACATTTGGTACACCAAACTATTATGGGTATATTCTATATATATATAATAAAATAAAAATATTGTAACAATAAATATAGAATATACCCAAAATAGCTTGGTGTACCAAATGTTCACCACGAGTGGTAACGCGGCCGCACTGGAAGCGGCCAGATGGGAACTCGGGTGGATGTCGGTTAAAGATAGAATAGATATGGGAATATTATGCTGCCTAAATTACCAAGCGAATTTCCCTTCCCAAACAACAGATGGTGTAAAACGACGTTTAACCATGTATGAAACTATAACTTTCAGACAGGATGGATAAAGTAGGCGAGGGAGCTGATGGAGAACTACTCTATAGAGACTCATGATCTAAAAGGAGCACTGCAGAAGGGGGGGGGGGGGGGGTTATAAGGGAAAGAATGTTTGAGGATTGTAATACAAACTGACGAACTGGAATTAGGACCAAAAGTTCTTTCGGCGAGTTATATAAAAAGGATAAATTGACAGCGAAAGTACCGCCCACCGATCCTCATGTAAACAAATACAAATTCGCACGTATGTACGTCTGGTGCTCAGTAAAATCGAGAAAAAAATAGCGACTGTTAATAATCTGACAATAATGGAAAAATAAAGTATACCCAAAGTAACTTGGTGTACCAAATGTTCACCACTCGTGGTGAACATTTGGTACACCAAGCTACTACGGGTATATTCTATATATGTGTCGACTGGGTCGGAATTATGGAAGTGGATAACACACTGGCTGAATGAGGATAGTCTTATACATTGAATTTGTTGGTAGTCCCATCAACTCTTCAGAACCCCACACTACCTAAACATACACCCCCTCCCCATGATCAACCAGAGGCACTAGCCGTAACGTTCCACTCACCAGATGGCATGTTGGAAATGTTACAAGGTCAGCATGCAGCCACAATTCTGTTGAAGTGATGGGCAGATTTCAGGTCATCTGTCCACAGAAAAACCAAAATAATAATAACTAGAACGACGTCCCAAGAAAGCACACCAAGGTGTATCCCCACACTTTAAATATGTCACCGTGATGCTCACAAATCAATTCACAGTCTCCAATGGCAAAAGTGGCACTACTGGCACCACACTGGTCGGCATAAAAAATCTAAAACATTTATGTACATATAGAGACCCTATCTGAACATATGAAAACAATTTCAACATTTAAAATTAAAACCCTCAGGAGCCTATCGCCGGAAACCGATTCTCTTATGACAAAAGTGACGTTATGGGCGCCACACGTTTCAAATCAGAAATCCGAAACGTTTAGGCACATATAGATACCCTACCTGAAGATATGAACACACCTTCAACGTTACGAATTGAAACCCAAGAGGCCTTTCGCCAGAAACCGATTCTCTAACGACAAAAGTGGTGCTACTGGTGACACATGAGGCCAAATCAAAAATCGGAAACCTTTATGCACATCCAGAGACTCAACCAGAACATATGCACACACTTTCAATGTTTCAAATTAAAACCCTTAGAAGCCTCTCGCCGGAAACCGATTCTCTGATGACAAATGTGACGCAACGGGTGCCACATGGGCCGAATCAGGTCCTCTGTCTACAAGGCAGCTACAATGATAATAACTATAACGGTGTCACAACAAAACACACTAAGGTGTATCCTCACACTTTCAGTATGCTATCTCAGTAGTAAGAACGGCTTCTGGAGATGGGTATTCTCGAGGTAAATACATTCAGTGGATTGATTACCTCCCGTGATATTCTCTTGTTTGCGATTAACTCTATTGTTATCATTCATTAAAATTATTTCGTATCGACTGCACATGTCATATTAGATTTCTAAACATTGGTAATTCTTTTATCCGAAAGTAGTGTTGAGCATTGTCTCTTTAATGGAGCACTAGTAAAGTATCTACCAAATTTACCACGCCATCATGAAGCTCACAAATCAATTCACGGTCTCTAATGGCAAAAGTGTCACAACTGGCACCACATGTTGTAGCATAAAAAATCCAAAACAGTTATGCACATATAGAGACCCTATCTGAACATATGAACACACTTTCAACGTTGCAAATTAAAACCCCTGGGAGCCGCGCGCCGGAAACCGATTATCTTATTACAAAGGTGACTCTTTGGGCGCCACTTGGGAGGAATCAGAAATCAAAAACATTCATGCACAGAGAGATCCTACCTGAACATAAGAACATATTTTCAACGTTAAGAATGAAAACCGCTAGGAGCCTTCCACCCGAAACCGATTCTGTAACGACAAAATGAAGCTACGGGCGACACATGCGGCCAAACCAACACTCCCAAACATTTATGAACATCTAGAGACCCCGCCGGAACATATGAACACACTTTCAGCGTTTCGAATTAAAACCTCTAGGAACCTTTCGCCAGAAACCAATTCTCTTACTTCAAAAGTGGCGCTTTGGACGCCACCTGGAAAGAATAAAACATCCGAAATCTTTATACACATCTAGAGACCCGACCGGAACATATGAAAGCACTTTCAGCGTTTCGAATTCAACCTCCTGGGAGCTTTTTCGCCGAAAACCCATCCTCCAACAACAAAACTGGACTTAGTGGCCACGTGGGGCTGAATAAAAAATCCGAAACCTTTATTCACATCTAGAGACCCTATCAAAACATATCAACACACTTTCGGCGTTTCGAATTAAAACCTCTAGGAGCCTTTCGCCGAAACCGATTCTCTAACAACACAAGTGGCGCCATTGACGCCACATGTGGACGAATAAAAAATCCGAAAACTTTCTGCACATCTAGATACCCAACCGAAAAATATAAACACACCTCCAACAACCGAAAAAACATATCCTAGAAACCTTTCGTCGGAAAGCAGTATTTTAACCCAGTCTATAAGTGTCGCCATTGCGGCGCGGTGGCTCAGTAGGTGGAGGTGCAGTTTGCAAGCCGATAGGTCCTCGGTTCGAATCCCACCTGCGGCAAGCGCGTTGAGTCATTGGGCAAGACACTTCCCCTCATTGCTAATGTTTGGGCACTCTGGCGTTGTGTACTAATGGTGCACTGCGCGTCGATGGTGTAACCTGTCTGCAACCAATGCAACCCCTGATTGTGTGGAGTTGGTATGTTGGGAATCTGACAGTTGCTCGCCGTAGCTCGGTGGTTCTTTCCGGGTACTCCGGCTTTCTCCATCCGTAAAACTGCCATCACCTAGACAACATCCAGTAACAAAAATTCTATCTAAACCTATTTTTGGCATCTCTATACCATACTTGAGAAGTATGGTGAGTTTCAAAATTGCAGCTCAAAAAAGGGACGTATGGACGTATGGAAGTACGGACGGAGATTATCAAACACTATATCCCCTCATGTTTGAAAATGCGGGGATACTAATATAAAAGATAAAATAAAGATCAAAATTATCACTTCCAAATGAAACAAAATACTTCGTTTTAATTGGCTTAAAGGTTCGGTGAAACTTGCAATCCACTGGAGCTTTTTACACTCTCGTTAACCACATTGTAAAAAGAAGAATTCACATTAACATGCTATATGGCTAAAAGGTACCCGAGTCCGTACAGACAGGACTAAGTTTTCTTTCAACTCCTGAGGTTTGGCCTTTAAAGAACTCGTTAGGTTAGGAATTACACTATTTTCTATGTGTTCAAATGTATCTGTGGTGTAATCAACACTTCTACTCAGATCAGTAAATTCATTTCTCATTTCTGTAATTGTCTGATTGATGGGAATAATTTCCCTTTTAAATTCAGTTATTCCGTTCCCCATCATTTTGAATTTAGAACTGAATATTGACAAAAAACCTCTTCAAATCATTATTTGTATTTATTTTCTCACCTTTCTCGTGACTCTTGCCTTTACCTCGCTTTGATATATTGTTGAAAATAAAACAGTTAGCGTGCACGAACTTGCGCGACACTAATGCAATTCACAACGATGAAATGGATGATAAATTCTTTACCTAACGTAAGGGTCAAAACCGACCAACACTATTCACAAAAATCACCATCTAATTTTCATTATTTTTTTCACCTTTTGTCTCAAAAAACATAGCTTATGACCCCTCATTGGAACGAGCGCAATGAGGGGTCGAAAACTATGTTTTTGACGCAAAATAAGTTATTCAAGAATATAATTTGCAAGTGTCGTCTGCTTTTCGTGTTAGGTAAAGGGTTAAGGACTTATTATTTGACTCATGTTGATATGTCTCTCATGTTTTCGAATAGTCAGCTAGCTACCACTATACACCATGACAGAAACTAACTCATTTCTTAAAAAGGCAGAAAACATATTTCTCAAGTCAGCCAGCCAAACCTAACTTCAACTCATCTCCGCTATCAATGATGCATAATTTCCTCAGCACAAATCGATGCTGTCTCTTTTCAGCAACAGGAGGGTGCCCGATCTATAGTGGATACCAGATTTATAGTTCGCCACCACATATGCTCTGTTTGAAGAATTACACAACGCAGATGGCACATGCCTCAGCCACAGCCCTGTGTAACTGCCATGGTGCCCACCACATTTTGATCGAAAATGAAAGCATGTATTACTTTGTAAGAGATTTAGTATCAGCAAATAACTGGGGTATGTATAGATTATATTATAAATAGGGCTGTCACGATCAATCGATTAATCGATTGTTGATCGGTCACGGCGAAATCGATTAGTATTTTTCGTTGTCGAATAATCGGTAAATTGTATCCCGTTTTAGATGTTTAATAATTAAAAGAAAATTTGATGAAAAAACTATTGTTTCTAAAGGTATTGAGTTAAGAACATCGATGTTGAACCCCAAGAAGCCGTTGGAAGCATTTGTCTTCCAGGTACATTCATCAAAGCTTTGATGTTCTGAATCTTTGAACCGTCAGTGTAATAATCAAGACCGGTCGGCAGATGCGAAGATCGCAACTGCCGACCGGTCTTGATTATTACACTGACGGTTCAAAAGTTCAGAACATCAAAGCTTTGAATGTACCTAAAACTTGATCGTCTTCGTTGTTTACTTGAGGAAGGTCAGCTGACTTGAACTTCATTTTTATCGACTTCAAAGAGAGAGAGAGGGGTGGGGGGTCGTCTAGGTACGATTAATCGATTATTATCGATTATTTGCGACGATTAATCGATTCCTAAACTGAAAAATAGTGACAGCCCTGATTATAAACCTTACCTAATAATCTTGCAAATAATAGTTTTCAATAACAAAACATTTTCGTTCTTGCCCTTCAAAGCATGGCGCATGATCCCTCAATGGAAGGAGCTCGACGAGGTGGTTGTAGGGAGCGTTATAAGTTATGTTTTGAAAGCAATAAGTTGAAACATAACATAAAAATATGCATGACATTTTTCTTGTTAATACAAATTCTCGGACATAGCAGTTACTTTGTACAAATGTTCAACAGTTGACAACTTTTGTAACGTTATTTGTCACATAATCCCCACCAAACAGCTCATTACGGCAAATATCATTCAGGGACGTGGCTAGAGGTTTCCGATTGGTGGGGGGGGGGGGGGGGGGGTGTAGGGTAGTCAATACCCACCTAGGGGAGAAACCCCCACCCGGTCCCTGCACGTAGTTGGAAATTCACTACCGAGGAAGATTTTGAAAATGAAGTCACGAAAGGGGGCATACAATTGATTCTAGTAACTAGGGATCTGCGAATCACATTTTTTTTTCGAATCGAATCTCGAATCGAATCGTGTCTCTAATATCGATATCGAATCGAATATCGAATCGTATCTTAATAGACAAGTTATTTCGTAATGCACCAAACGGAAGTACGGTACACTTTGATGACTCTTACAAGACTGACTGACTCGTTAAACATCAATAAATAAATATTCTCTGTAGGCATATTATCCATAGTTTTAGTTTTTGAAGGCTTAACTTGTTACTTTTCACGTTCTTAAGAACGTGAATAGTAACAAGTTAAGCCTTCAAAAACTAAAAGTACGGATAGTGTTCTGGGCAAAATTCGCTACTTACCTAACAATTAAACATTGTCAATTACTCAATTAAATATAAATTGAGCCTACATGAATGAACTGTCTGATGTAAACTTTATCTAATTTTGTTGGAAATGTGACAAACTGAAGTTAGTACGAGAGATTCGAAAACAATCGAATCTTCAGACTGATTCGGGATCGATCTCGAAGCAGACGTGTGGTGTCGATATCGAATCGAATCTCGAATATTCGCAGGTCCCTAGTTATTTGTCACATAATCCCCACCAACCAGCTCATTGCGGCAAATATCATTCAGGGACGTGGCTAGAGGTTTCCGATTGGGGGGGGGGGGGGTAGGGTAGTCAATACCCAACTAGGGGAGAAACCCCCACCCGGTCCCTGCACGTAGTTGGAAATTCACTACCGAGAAAGATTTTGAAAATAAAGTCACGAAAGGGGGCATACAATTGATTCTAGTAACTGAAAAGCAAGCACATATATGATAAAATTATTATTTGGTATTCTTCTGGAAATTCAATATGTGCTGAACAAATGTTCAAGCTTAGAATTTTGAACAATTCACGCTGTTCTAACATTAAATCAGATCTCATGCAGGAATGATCAATTTTCGATGTTTCATCATTTTGTAACTGTGAATGATGGAATTAACTCACGATAACGATTTTACACGATGTGATTTTCTTGAAGTGCTTTTCGATCATTGTTTTTATTACGATAAGTAAACGTACTATAGAAACCTCGTACCGATTGACATCATGTATACTTATGAGACTCGATATTGTGTACACTGTAGTTGTAAATAGTAACAGTTAGAATTTTTGGCGATTTGAAACCGAGTTGGAATTCTGGGAAGTAAAGAAGACACCAATATCACCAACGAAGCTTTAAAACCCAGATAGATAGAATTTTCAACTACTCATGACTTGCCCTCCTAATTTCCAACTATAGGAAATGTTGGTCAGGATTGGTGAGAGGGTGACACACCCCCCCCCCCTCCTCTCCATGTCGCTACGTCCCTGATGTCATTCACAATACGTGTAATACCGGATGTCAGAAGTCAACGTCGATGTCATAACGTTGTGAGTTGGTTTCAGAAGTAGGAATATATTAATCTTCTTTTATATTTCATTAACTATCTACCTAATACAGATAGATAAAAGTTGAAATTACACGTTTAAGTGATAAACAAAATGAATACAAATTTAATTCCGATAATTAAACCCAAAGGTGAAGAGTTTGTTTTGACTGAAGCTGTACTGATCATATGGATCGATAAAAAAAAATCAAAACAACCTTTTCGGAACCAGTGTTTGTTGAAATTACTATCGCTGTTTACTAACAGTAATAGCCACCAAATGGTTGGGCGTGAATGGGCTGTGCCCATTCACGCCTAACCATTTGGTGGCTATTACTGTTAGTAAAAATATAAATAAGAACAAATATGTGCAGATTTGCAAAACAGCTGGGAGAAACGTTTTTAAAAGAAGTTCGAAGCATGTCAAGGTGTACGAAGATTTACCGAAATAAAGTTGACCAATTTAGATATACATGTAATGAGATCCACAAAACGAGACGGCCAAGGGACAGGGTTAATGTTTTGGTTGGAAATGATTGGGCTTTTTAAAAATATTATCGCATTGTTGGCTAATTTTTTTGTGAACCGACTTTATTTTGCTTTGGACGTTTTCATTTTCACACAATGCCACAGACGGTCGATGATTGTATATACTCTCCCAAAAAAGAAAGTGTGCATGCTAAAAAATAACACTAAAAAAAGATATACATCATTTTCATTCATGGAAATTTTATTCAATCACAGATGAATCAATTTGTGATCAACAAGAGAAATTTCATTACGCTACGACGAATACTCTTGGTGCCATGGAGAGTCAAAGAGACTAAGGGTCAAACACAAAAGTCACAATATCTGGTATGACCTCCGTCTCCATCGACTACTGCTGTGCATCTACACCTCATGGAAGCGAACAAGTTAGCATGGAAGTGTTGTGGGATGTTGTTCCATATTCTGATAAGCTGTCTTTGGAGTTCCACAAGCGTTGACGGTGCATGGAGAAGCCGGCGTAGCTGACGTTTCATTTCGCCCCATACGTGCTCAATGGGTGAGATATCGGGCGAATTTGCGGGCCAGGGAAGAACATCCATTTGTTGTTGCTGCAGATACTGTTAAACAACACGAGCTGCGTGGGGTCGGGCGTTGTCCTGCTGTAGAATGACGCCGGGGCCGTGACGTTGCAGAAATGGGACAACAACAGGTGTAAGGACTTCATCACGATATCTGGCTGCATTGAGATTGCCATCAATAATGACCAGCTCAGTTCTGTTACGGGCAGTGATGCCACCCCACACCATGAGAGACCCTCCCCCATAACGGTTTCGCTCCACGACACATGGATCTGCGTAGCGTTCGTTTCGACGTCTGTACACTCTCTGGCGGCCATCTGATGATGATCTCAGGTTAGGGATGTTCCTGGCTGTCGTCGTTGCCGTTTGTTGCCGGTTCCAGAGATGGACGACACGGATATACCGATCTTGTGCAGGGGCGGTAACTCGGGGTCTCCCGGAGCGGGGTCGGTCTCGAACGTTGTGCATGTCGATGGACTAGCCTGTCTACAGTGTTACGGTGGCAGTTCAAATGCTGGGCAACCTCTCTGTGTGTTCTGCCAGCTCTAATCATATCCAGGGCAAGGAGACGTTGATTCATTGTCAATCTTGGCATGCTAATGTGGAGTCGTTTTAACAGCAGCGCAAGTTTGAATGTGAACGATATGAAGGCCTTACTTTAGTGTTTAAATACCCAAGGATTCACACTGCTGCATGACTCTCCGCGTGCAAAACATGCCTTTTCACAAACGTGCAGCACGTCATTTAACGTTAATGCAATTTTAACGGGGAAAGCTGTTTTTGTGTTCAATATAACTTATTCATGAACAGGTTAACATTCTTTGCACCTACGAAATTATTTTTTTTTTGGAGTTTGATCACTTTCTGCAATGCACACTTTCTTTTTTGGGCGAGTATATAACGAAATTTGGAAATTGTTTGAAGCGTAACTAAACGGTGTGGTAAAAAAGTTCCGACTTGTATATCACCCGTTGAATACAGAATCATTTATATCATAGCGGCGATTCCGTTGAATACAATAGTTTAACGTTTAATGGATGTGTAATAAAAGTTGAAATTACACATTTAAGTGATAAAAAAAATTCAAATCCATCAGGATTCGAGGTGAAATTTCTGAACCTTGTTTACTAATATCGATATGAGCCTCAGTTTTACCTCGGCTCAGATTAATGTTAGTGTCGTCAGTACACATGAAATCGCAACTCAGTGGAGATTATCTATCTAATATCTTGAAGGTTGATGGATACCTCTAACCGCTCTTTGAAAAATCAATAAACACGCGTTTCGTTAACTGGTAGAGTCCTAAATAATTTTTGGTCATCAAATTTTTCATATGTCTTTGTCTTGCAACAATTTATGGGGGAGTGCCTATGGGCACTCTCCCATAAATTGTAACAAGGCAAATCCGGGCAGACTAAATAATTTCACTTCGGAAATAATATGAAGCACGTCCACAGTATATGGAGCCTTTAAGTTGTGGTATCTGCACTGAGAATAAAGCCCAAATATGATCTTCCAGCACATTACCAGTTAACAGCGTTGTAAAATTGCTCTTGACATCCACTTCATCGCGGTTAATGTATTTTAGAAAACACAATGTTATGGATCGCTATGGCTCATTGGTTGTCGCACTTAACTCTATAGAATAGGTATTCGTGGACTGGACATAATCCACGCGTGGGGAATTATGACCACGCTTGCGTTTATCAGATAACAAAAATCATAATGTGCAAGATTTGGATTAACGAAACACTGGGTTGTACCCGGTGCTTTATTAATTCAATTTTGATGATATTCCTGTAATTAGAGTTTGAATTTAATATTATTGAGCCCGTGGACATATTGACAACCCTTGGAAAGTAACCAGTCCACGGTGGCTGTAGTGTATGCAATGGCTGGTGGTTTGATCCTGACCCAAGTCATATGTGTTGTAATCAAAGCGAATATCCTTTATCCGGATTGTCCAAGTGGCTACACGATAGCAGCATGTATTGAAGCTTATTACACACCTAAAGGTAAGGTTTGTCCGCGTCATTCGAAAATGTGTGATAAAAAATAACGTTGTATATTGGACACGTGTGCGATTCAACTTTTGGCATTTTTTTCAACCTCAGAATATCAGAATGAAATCAATATGCTTCTCGGGATAAATGGATCATTCCGATACAGTGAGCCATTTATTGTTAAGTGCTATCACGGATGTTATCGGTCTATAGTATCTGAGGTTATGTTATTTCCGTAAAAACTCGGGTACTATACATCGACCGAGCATTAAAAGAAACTTTCTAATTTATTTTACTACGCCGAACAATAGTGAATATTGACTGAAAGACTGTATGAGATACATAAGACGCGGCAATAGTAGACATGCAGTTCAAATTATGAACAAAGTAAACGGAGTCTGAAAGTGTCCTTGAGTGAAGTCACATGGATGGACTGGATGACGTCGCGCGAGCTAGTTTGAGATCTCTCACCCAAATACAAAGACAAAGCGTGTGTCGAACGACTGTATGCTGATATTTATTAGAATTCGTACGGATTCTGTTAATCTGTTAAACCCTAAAACAGGGACTTTAATCAATGATTTGGGGAGGGTGCATTGTGAATAATTAAATCATTTCTTTTGGACAGGACCGGAGAGAGGGTCCTGGGTTAGTATCCCCGTGGCCCGGAACTTTGGGCCGTCTTGGCCCAGGAGTCGAGTGTTCTTTGGTCAGGTGTGGATCCCCTAAAGTTCTGACT
This sequence comes from Pictodentalium vernedei, assembly GCA_031216915.1. NCBI lineage: Eukaryota > Metazoa > Mollusca > Scaphopoda > Dentaliida > Dentaliidae > Pictodentalium > Pictodentalium vernedei. The sequence goes on from CM062288.1 coordinate 40,471,378, forward strand.
CCAGTGTCAAACCCCGAACCCCCAGCGAGAATTAACAAGATAAGTGGTCCGTCGGATTGGAATATTAGTTGCCACTAATGTGAAGAAGGAATGGGAGTGTCCAGTTGATTGAGTTGAAATGTGCAATCTCTTAATAGACTGTTTTATTATATGCTTTCCTGTGAATTATCGCAAATTATCTAAAAGATATTTCTCGATATCTATCGACTCGATATATATCGACTCGATAAATATCGAGAAAAATTCTTCAGGAGCTTCCCAAATGACGTCACGCTTCGGCGCATGACGTCACCTTGGCGATCAACTAACCTTTGTTATTGTTTTGAAACGTACGCATTTGGGGGGGGGGGGGGGATTGGGCTGAATATTGTGCAATAAAATGCCTCGTAGCATATAATGAAAAAGAAAATCCACTCTATTTTAGTCAGTGTCCGGAATTTTCTCATGCGTGTGGACGAGGAAGTTTTATTTTACGCGAGCGCATGCGCGTGAGAAAAATAATACTTTCAGGTCCCCACGATGAATTTGTTCAGTAGCTTCCTAAGTAACGTTACGCTTCAGCGCATGACGTCACCCTGAACGTCGCCTTGAAGGAACTATCGGCAGCTTTTTGTTATTGTCTTGGAACTTTTTGTAGTCGAATTGTGCTGAATATTGAGTGTGGACCTGAAAGTATTATTTTTCTCTGGCGCAAGCGCTCGTGAAAAATAAAACGTTCAGGTCCACACTGATAAGGTAATTGCCAATATTCGTTAAAACAGCGTCGATATCCTCTATATCTATATGGATACGCGAAGACAATTCGTCAGCTGAGTGCTAGAATGTTCTATGTCCCATAGGGGACATAGAACATTCTATCACTCAGGCGACGAATTGTCCGCTGAATGCCTTTTCCAAAGTTAAAACCATTGTAACCTTATCAACATTCTAGTTCTACAACAGAACTAATGGGTCTTACTATTAACGCATTTGAACTAAGATTAGCTAGTTCTGTACTTGCATAGAACCAAAATTTAAAATTTAATGTCAGCAAGGGGACCTGTGTCGCCACTGATACTTTACTACTGGCCAACGGTTGCAATTTTGGATTGCATGATTCTTGAAGTGATAACTTTATTAAATCAACTTGACGTAATAAATATATCATTTCAAGAATTGAGTTGTCAAAAGCTTAAACTCTATGTCACTGGATATTCATTGATGAACTTGCAAATTTGAAAAATGCACCTAAAATGTAATTTTGACTTCCAAAAGATAACGTGATTGTTTTACCTCAAATGCCACAGGAAGTCTCTATTTAATAACTGACGGAAAAACAATCTTGGCGGAAAACCCTTCTAAAGCCCCTTGTCATCGTTTGTGCCTTTGACTCTTTCGAAAGAGAGTCGTCCCTGAATTAACCTTGGGGCCCGAATTTTTTCTCTGCCCTGTCCGCCTCGTCAATAATAACGATACACACTTAATTGACGTGGAATTAATCGACAATGACAACCGTAATCTTAACGACGTTCAAAAAATAGTCAATCAGTTGAATTGCATCAGATGCGTTGATGTCAGGAAAACACAGGCGTTTTTATTATTTATCATTAAAGTATTTTGTTACACGCCTGTTCTATGTAATTCCCATCTACAGCAACTCTAAACCACGCGGAAAATGTGCGGAACGGCATGGCTAACTGTTTTTATGTAGAAGCGTAATTTCATTGGAATTGTCAGCAAATCGTGCACCGCAATTACAATTAGAATGGCGAGCGATAGCTAAAAATCGTCCTCGGAGTTCCAATGTGTTGTATGTGCCAGTACATAACACATTGGAACGCAAGATACGTAATAGTAACATGGGTTCTCTTCGCAAATTTGGTTAAAATGTGTTCTTTTTGTTGATAGTTGTCAAATGGATTGCTGAGTGTCCTTCTCATAATAGTTTTTAGTTTTTTTCTATACGCGAAGGCGTGTAATAAACACAGACCGACACACGCCGTTATTATCTTGAAAACCTTTGCAGGCTTCTCGTTTTATTCACCCGCACTGGCACTCGTGCCATATCGATTAACCTATCCACACGCGTGTGTCGTTCTGTGTATTTTCCGGATTGCTTATTTGTTGCGAAAGTACTGTAGCATTTTAGTAGGGGTCACATTAACTGGTAGAGTGCTGGAAGCCCTATTTTGGGCTTTACTATAAGTGACAGGTAATAACTGTCTGTAGCTACATTCTGCCTGATGAAGCCTTTATTGTCCCTGATATGAATCAGATTTTCTATACAATACCTTGCTCTCAGTCATTTAATTGGATAGTGCATACAAGGCACTATCCAATTAAATGTAATAGAGCAGTATTTGATGAGCTTTGATTTGTTATCAGAAAAAACTCAGCACTTTACCAGTTATCTACTCTAAGTTCATGGTATAAAGATGAAGCATAAGACACCCTTGAGTTATAGTTTTTCAATTCCCTAGTGCTTCGTCGATGGAAGTGGTGCCGCATTGAATGTTTAAACCACTAAAAAGGCACAGATCTGTTGATACAATTTCTGAAGTGCAGCTAATAGAACCGCAACGATCGACAAAGTTATTGTAATACTTATATTACCATCACCTACAGAATATTACTTCATTATAGATTTGAAGCATTCGAGAATATTACTAATACCGATGTGATGGAGTATTTTATGATACAAAATTCCGTTAGTAAATATCACAACAGTTTGGTACTTGAAACTCTTGGACTCATCTTGAATTCTTGAACTGAATACAGAGTCAGTATTTCCCGGAAATAAAAGAAGGGAATAGGGAAGGTAATAAAGAAAGATTCGGTTCATTATTACTCGGCACTGGATTGCGAAGAGATACGACTTGTGTATTCCATATTTTGCCGCAAAATTCCAATTATTCTCGAATTTCTACATGACCTGTCTCAAATGAGAACTATATTCAGTTACAACTAGAAGTCCTGTCATGAAATGCGCACAGATATCACGCTGATTTCCGCGTTAATCTACGCGTGAGGACCATAGTAAGGCAACCAAATTCTGTACATATGGCCTGTCCACAAGCAATGTTTCAGCCAATGGACCTCCGGGTAACCCGGAGGTCCGTTGGCAGAAACATTGCCTGTGTTTGCTATAAGTAACCAGGAGAACATGCCGTGCTTTGGATGCCATTCAATATGGAAATTGCGCACAATTCATACGCGCATCTAAGGCTGGATAAGTGTATAGTTCTTGACAGGGCTTCTAGTTTTAATTGTACTGAATTTCTCTATAGATGTTCTTTCATACTAGATGGTTGATGTATTACTTAAATATTCTGGATTTTTAGGAAACGTCTGGGTTGATGCATTGGATGTGAATGGTGACAAGAATTACACAACGCATAGAGGAGACCCACTGCCTTATGTTCCTCCAGGCAGTGGCTTACAAAACGATGGTCAAAATTGTATTCGACTGAAACAATCGTCATTTCAGGATGCAAAGGGTTAAAGTGGGTGCTCTGTCAAATTGATATCTGACTATTTGTAAAGTAGATTGTAGAGTTTGGTTGAATCTCCTGTCAGTGATGTTATTTCAATGTGCTTCATGGATGGGAGGGGAAGTATCCCTAATGTATCCGCGTTCAGTGTTCCCTTTCTTGGTACAGTTTGTGTAATGTTCTTGAGTTTTATTTTTCGTGTCATATTTATTTTGAAATCATTGTATTTTGTTCAATTATAGTATTTGAAAAAAAAGAGTTTATATTAGATGAAATATCCTGTGCACTGATTCTTTTGTCATATCTCTTTTTGTATATAACAGTCTGTGAAACTGTGGCCAAAATAATCTGCATAGACGTGTTTCACATCCGGTCTTCAAGTCAGAGGAGCACAACAAATGTACTTTATACCACGTTACGATCTGTGAGGAGACCTATGTTAAATTGTTAACGTTTAACCCCCACTACCGCTGTAAAGCTTCTACTGCAGTTAGGACGTTTTAAATTAGAATTCCATTACAAAAAATTACACCAATAGTAGGAACCACATCCAACTTGACCTTTGACGGGTCCCAATTTGCCGACGTCGATACATTTACAATTCGAGATGATTCATTCAAACATACGTCGTTTGGCGGTACTGTCTACTACGTGCAACGACTTATTAAGTTTAAAATATTTGCAATTAAATATCTAAAGTAAAATTTAAGAATTGTGAATAATAATCTAACCGAAAGTACAAGGCAAATTTAATCAACTTTCACGATATGTCTAGCTATCAATCAAGCATTTACGTGCAGCCGGAAGCACTGCCCACCGGCACAGATCTGAACAAGACAAACTCATGTGCTTGTGACAGAAAGAATCTTGTTTTCACCATTTTAAGCGACAAAATCGATTAGGTATTAACCCTTTACCCAACGAATCGCCCACATCCGCCCGCGTAATATGCAAATTCAGCAGTTGAAATTTTTTTTTTCAAAAAAATTCAACAAAACCGTATCATATGACCCCTCGTTGGATATGGTTTTGTTGAAATTTTTTGAAACATTTGAAAACATGGTATTTAAAATAATCAATTTTGATATCGTCTGCGTTGGGTAAAGGGTTAAGATCATGTTTTAAATAAAATAAATAGGCACTAGAACTGGGATCCAGATTTGAAGCACTCGTAGAATAAGGGCTAACTACTGGACAGAGGTTTAAACCCTTATCCAACTCGTGGTTTAATTCCGATTCCGGGCCCTAGTACCTATTTATTCCAGATAGACAGTTAAAACTAGAAGTCCTGTCATGAAATGCGCACAAATAGCACGTTGATATGCGCCTTGATGTGCGCGTTATGGCCCAATTAAAGCTATCATATTCTGTACATATGGCCTGTGCACAGGCAATTTTTCAGCCAATGGACCTCCGGGTAACCCGGAGGTCCATTGGCAGAAACATTGCATGTGTTTGCTATGAGTAACCAGGAGAACCTGCCGTGCTTTGGATGCCATTCGATATGGCAATTGCGCGCATTTCCAAAGCGCAATTAAGCCTAGATAAGCGCACTATTCGTAATTATGACTTCTAATTTTAACTATAGGTACTAGAACTGGGATCCAGATTAGAAGCACTCGTAGAATAAGGGCTAACTACTGGACAGAGGTTCAAACCCTTATCCAACTCGCAGTTTAAGTCCGATTCCAGGCCCTAGTACCTATTTATTCCAGATATAATACAATTGTTGATTTTTCGCACAAACACGATTTGATCATGTCAAACGAACACGAATGAGTGGAGATTTCCAAAATGAAATACTGCAAATTCATGTTCGCAACACGAGAAACAAACGAAATGGCATTAATTTGAGATTGATTCACTTTTCGACTTATGGGATTCTACGTTTCAGCGGTGAAGAAAGCGAGCAGACCTTTTTAACAAGGCGCTATTCAGTCGACATTCCCTGTCCACCTTTGCGACTGCTGTACCAGGCATGTCAAAGTACAGTCGGTACCAACATTCCCGGTGCCGGGCGGGACAGACGCTGTCCTGCCGAAACCGGGGACGGTACCGAGTCAAATCAACAATTGGGTGACATATCACAATCAGATGGAATAAATTCGCATTTAAATCGACCCAGTCCACAAGATCGCAAAGACAAACATAGCATCGTACAATTATTCCGTGGCGACATCAAAGTAATCATAAAGAAAATTATGCTTTAGGATTACTTTGATGTCGCCACAGAATCATTTCGTTGAAGTAACCGATGACGGCGCTTTCATTGTCTTCCATGCCACGTTTGAAAATGTCAAAATGGTCGACCATATCAAGGTCGCTGTGCAGAAGGAACATTCACCTTTAAAGTGTTTTCACATGTTTATTCACTAATAAGTTGAAAGTATGTCGTGCAAGTGTGTCATGCACTATTATCAGTCTGTTTACCCTCGTTCAGTTAGGAATTTCCGCATAAAATAATTGTGTCCCGGTACCGGCGGGACAAAAGCTTCAGTACCGGTACCGGTTAGAGCATGAGGGAACCGATGGTACAGGTACCTGTTCAGGTACCGATTGACATGTCTGTACTGTACTGTAGGACCACAATATCTTTATATTTAACCCCTTATCTAACAAGAAAGGCAGACGACTCTTGCAAACAAACTTTTCGAATAGGCCTCACAAAGTAGATCCTCTGTTTCTCAGGCCATTTTTTGTAAAATTGCATGCGTGCGGGCGGTTTTTTATTTTATTTTTTCTTTTTGTAATTATTTCTTTGCCATTAAAAAGTTCATGTTCTTGGTTTGTTTTATGTTTTAGGCCCCATAATCTACAGAATAGCGTGGGTGGTGGTGTATTATGTCCCTTGAGTGCAAGAAGGCTTTGCAATGCTAAAGCATTGCAAAGCCTTCTTGCACTCAAGGGACAATTTTATTAACTTGGGTAAAATATGAGACATAATCCATTCGATTTTAAAGTTTGGATAGGTTATAAAAAGAGAGTATGCGGCAGCCAAAAGGACCATGCGGGAGGGCCTGAGAAACAGATTTTTAATTTTTTTAAGCCATAACTATCTTTTTTTTAATTGTTCGCGGGAAAAAAACGTCGCTTATGACCCATCAATGGAACGAATGAAACGAGCTCGTTCCACTGAGAGGACACAAGCTATGTTCTTGAGACAAAAAAATAACAAATAATAAAAAATGAATGGCGACTTATGTGAATAGCGCTGCTCGGATTTTTTTATTGCGTTGGGTAAAGGGGTAATGTGAGTAACTTTCTTGAAAGTGAAATTATTCGCAAAGCTCGTGTTGTCAAAATAGTAAGCAGAGCAACTGTAAATATGTAGGTAAATGCCTAGATGACTTTCAGCAATAGCAATTTTGTCTATATTAAACCTTTGATACTTTTGTACGTCTCATGACGTACGAAATCAAACGGCGCCTTGACAACTTGTGGTGATTTGTTTTGTTATCATTTTTCGATTTTCTAAACTTTTAACCTCAATTTTTTGCCGAATACAGCTTAATGACAAACGCTGAGCCACATGTTATCGCAGCTTAAAATACTAATATAATCCTGCTGTTAAGACTTCTTAACTAGTTCAGTGCTTGAAGCCACTATCAGGACTTTCAAAAAATTAGGATACCAGAGCAAAAGGCAACACTTTCCTTGCTTATATTTCATATTCAGTCAAACACAAATAACATTTTGTTTATATAAATTTGTTTTATTACAAAATATTGGAGAGTGCCTGTGGGCACTCTCCAATAATTGGAATAAACAAGTTTTGAATAACAAATTCAGACCCCCCCCCCCCCCCCCAAATAATCTAGCCCTCAACCAGATAATCACTAATGTGAAAAAATATCTTGTTATTTGTACTTTCCGACGTTTGACGTCGCATTTTGAAAAACGTTGAAGAAACTGAATTCTCAGTGACGTTTGAACGTCAGGATAATTAAAATCTCAACGGGTTAATAAACACAGTATATTGAGTTTGTACATTTCAGATCTATATGACCGTGACAAATTGTTTTGTTAATATTCAAGAATTTTTCGTTGAAAATAAGAATGGTAACAAAATTAGTTTTTCCAAAATTAAAATGTTTTTAGTTAAAATATGAAAGTCCATGTTTACTCGAGAAGCGACATTTTGTCTTCACGTTAAATCTTCACCAGTAACCATTAGCACTATGCGGCGACTGCTCCTTCAATGCCAGTGTTGCCACCCGAATGCCAGCTACACACGCGGCTTCGCCCCCAGATCTATCTACAACTACTAATTCTGTTGTACGCTGATGACACTGTAATACTGTCAAATTCGAGAACAGACCTGTAAAAAATGTTGAACTCCTTCTTAGATCACTGCCGAAATTGTAAACTTAACGTTAATATTGACAAATGTAAAATAATTAAGTTTGCGTCGCGGGTTTGCCAAAACGATAAGTTCAATTTTTAACTTTCTACCACTCCCCTATAGAATTGGTTAAAAGCTAAAAACCTTAGGGGTAAACCATCCCAAGATCGGGAGAATTCACAATTAAAAAAAATAATAGATGCAATGTTTTCTTTAATAAACAAAATGAGAAGAAATCAGTTGGCATCAGATATAGTGTTAGAAATATATACTGAGTCAAAAAAGAAAGTATAATAGAAACAAATTAGGGACCTGCGAATATTCGAGATTCGATTCGATATCGACACCGCACGTCTGCTTCGAGATCGATCCCGAATCAGTCTGAAGATTCGATTGTTTTCGAATCTCTCGTACTAACTTCAGTTTGTCACATTTCCAACAAAAATTGGATAAAGTTTACATCAGACAGTTCATTCATGTAGGCTCAATTTATATTTAATTGAGTAATTGACAATGTTTAATTGTTAGGTAAGTAGTGAATTTTGCCCAGAACACTATCCGTACTTTTAGTTTTTGAAGGCTTAACTTGTTACTATTCACGTTCTTAAGAACGTGAATAGTAACAAGTTAAGCCTTCAAAAACTAAAACTATCGATAATAGGCCTAGCTGTTTCAGCGATGGTGCTACAGAGAATATGTATTTATTGATGTTTAAGGAGTCAGTCAGTCTTGTAAGAGTCATCACAGTGTACCGTACTTCCGTTTTGTGCAATATGAAATAACTTGTCTATTAAGATTCGATTCGAGATTTGATTCGATATCGATATTAGAGACACGATTCGATTCGAGATTCGATTCGTAAAAAAATTGTGATTCGCAGATCCCTAAAACAAATGTGACAAATAGCATAAAGGATGACATATAATAGTTTTAATGTTGAATGTTTGTGGACAAGCAGACGTGCAAAGAGTTTGTGACATATTGTTGTTGTCCACCCAACCGTATACAATTTTGCTACGAATTTCAAAATAGCACGTGCTACAGGAGAATGTTAAATTGAATGTGTGCCCGACGATTTTCTTTGTGTTATGTTGTGCTAGAGAGCCTGAGTTATTGAGAAAACACGCTAGTTTTTGTCTTCTGGCATTTTAAAAAATGCCAAGGTTAACCGAAAATCAGGGGTTGCATGCCACTGGTGTGCATGAGGCTTGGATACCCCCAGATGAGCTCGCTGCTGAGTTAGGAGTCACTGTGGCCACTATTTATCGTCTCACTGGAAGGCATAGAACTGCAGGATCTACTACCGACCGACCGCATTCAGGTCGACCAAGAGTTGCAATCCCTGCACAAGACCAACACATCAGGACGTCTCACTAAAGGGATCGCTTCCTTCCGGAGACTAGGACAGCAGCAATTACTCCTGTTAGAAGTAACAATAGAATCAGTACACAAACAGACTCGCCGAACACGACATCCGAAGCAGGCGTCCATACCACGGACCAATCCTTTCCCAACGTCGTCGTACCGTCAGAATGGAATGGGAACGTCAGCGTGTTCGCTGGACTCATCATCGTCGGAGCACAGTTCTTTTTAGTGAGGAATCGAGATTTTGTCTACGGCGCGCTGATGGTAGTGCAAGAGTGTATCGCCGACGAGGAGACCTGTTCTCTGATGCTTGCTCACGGGAATGCGACCGTTTCGGCGGGGGTAGTGTAATGGGTTGGCATAAATTTCCTTGATGGTAATCTGAATGGACAGCGATATAGGGACGAAATTCTTAACGCCTTAACACTGTTGTTGTCCCGTTGTTCAGCTTTAACGTCGGATTGCAGTTATTCCAGCGAGACAATGCCCGATGTCACGTGGTGCGCATCTGTTATGACTTTGTAAAAGAGCAGAGCAACTAATAAATTTCTTTCTAGGCCCCCACTTTCGTCAGATTTGTCGCCAATCGAGCATCTGTGGGATCAATTGGACCGTCGGGTACGACTTCATGATCTTCAGACGTTAGGCGATTTACGTACAGTTCTTAGGCAGGATTGGAACGCAATACCACAGGGTGGCATCCAGAGACTCATCAGGTCCATGCGCCGTCGATGTCTTGCCATACAAGAAACAAAAGGTGGACTTCCACCTATCGACTGCATGAGTGAACTTTTCATTTCACCACATGTCTGAATTGTGACGTCCAGACGTGACGTTGGCAACACTTAGAACATGAAATTACGCAAATGCATACAGCTAGACTCGAAATATGAATTTACAATAATTAGTTTGGGCTTAAAGTCGACAATACTAAAGGAATTGCTCCTCAAAGTTTAGTATACGTTCTTTTTTGTCTCAGTATATGAGAACTCCATTGTCCCAGTTTTGCTTTATGGTTGCGAAATTTGGGGAAGTGAAAAAACAATTGGAGTAGAAAAAACTAGAGTTATGGTCTTTGAAATTTATTCCAAAATTAAAAAAGTCAAGGCCCAAATGCTTCATGTTATGGTACATTAGGTCTGATACCAAGTGTTGTCAAAATAAAGTTGAGGTGTCTAAATTTTTGGACGAAACTTGTGATAGGAGAGGGCAACAAAATTTCATCATCCTTGTATCAGGTATTATACTGGGACCCCTCGCAAGCACTATACATCAATCAATGTCTAAAATATATTTCGTCCACCTCAGAGAGTTAAGGAATGTCATTGTTTTGGATTAACCAGTTCATTCCAAACAATAAACTACTTAATGGACACACTAAACAACGGCTCAGTGATATATATATCCATGAATGGAGGGAAACATTAGGTACGTTTAATAAACATCAGTTTTATAATGTTATAAAAACACAATTTTGTTTTGAAAATTATTTAAGGACACTCCCACAACATTTGGCAACAACACTACTAAAGTGTAGGGTTAAAAATCGCCGTCTTCAAATAGACACTGACTGGTAGCTGGACATCCTATGATCTGTCACAAAGAAAATTAAATTTGCGTAAGTCACAAATGGGCGACAAGTTCCATATATCCTTGGTTGTAATCAACTTAAAAATGTACGCCACAAATATTTAAAACCCTAGTAGTATGTAATGTGGTTTTGAAAGAAAGTTTGGATGACCTCGGTGGATGACCTCAAAAGTGACGTCATGTCACGTGACCCAGTGACACAATGTTGTGTTGTTATGGTAACCCGCGTGAGCGACCATGTTGCGACGTCATCCTCATAGAGCTACGTGGTGTTAGTGCGCAGGCGCAGCGCGTGTTTTAGGGTGACACGTGTTTCCGTCGTCCATTTTGTACACTGGAGGCCACCATATTGGTTTCTATGGTAGCACGTGGTTGGCATGTTACCCAATTTTTCTGCAATGGGACGGGGTATGTCTGGAGGGTATGTTCGATTGAATCGGAGTTAATCAAATTACTACAAACAACCCGACAAGTTGTATTATTTCGAATTCTTTCAGAATTCTCTGCTTCTATCTATATATGCAATAATTTTCGTCTACCTGATCATGCTCCTCTGTTCTAAAGTATACTCCAGTAGCGTAGAAGAAGAGCCTATTAGTTGGAACATCTTTGCTTATTATTGTTATATTTAGCTGTGCTGGTCTATTCTTGTTAGTTCTGACCCTATTCTAAGTACTCTTGTTGTTTCATTTATCTAGATCATTTATATAAATTATAACCAACCAATAAGATTGCTTGGTTTCCCATAATCTGTACGCAGAGTTATCGCCTCTTATTACAATGAAGTCTTATCCGATTCTCATCACCTCTTTTTCCAAAGGAAATATTCCATGGAATCCTTTTTTTGAAAAACATATGACCTTCGGCACCCCTTTTTTCACATGTGCTTATGTGATTAGGCTCAATGTGGCACAATGTGCCCTGCACATAGGCACATTCTTTATGTGCCGATATGTGCTTATATGAATAGGAACAATGCGACACAATGTGCCCTAGCACATAGGCACATTCTTTATGTGCCGGTATGTGCTTATGTGACTAGGCACAATGTGATACAATGTGCCCTAGCACATAGGCGCATTCTTTATGTGCCGATATGTGCTTATGTGAATAGGCATAATGTGCCCTAGCACATAGGCACATACGGGTATTTGAGGATACCTATTGCCTGATGTTGTATTATTTGAGGATACCTATCTGGGATACCTTCTAGAGAATCCCTTTTTGTCGTGTGCTTATGTGAAAAAGCACAATGCGACACAATGTGCCCTAGTACATAAGCACATGCTTTATGTGCTGATGTGTGTTTATGGGAAAAGGCACAATGTGGCACAATGTGCCTAGCACATAGGCACATGCGGGTATTTGAGTATACCTATGGCCTGGTGTTGTATTATTCGAGGATAGCTATCTAGGATACTTTCTGGATAATCCCTTTTTGTCATATGTGCTTATGTGTAAAAGCACAATGTGACACACATGCTTTATGTGCCGATATGTGCTTATGTGAAAACATAAGCACATATCAGCACATACGACCAAAAAGGGATTCCATAGCCACAGGTGTTTTCCAAAAAGGGATTCTTAAAGAGGGATTCCATAAAATGGGATTCCTATCAGACTCCGTAAAATGGGATTCCGTGTTTGAACATCGACACTCGAGTGTATGAAAAGGGACTGATAAAATCCAATTATTATTACAAGAACCCGAACAGATACAACTGACAACCAACCACTACAAAACAACGAAGGTTCAGAACGAAGATCCAACACAACCAAGAAAGAGTAAAATTAACAAAATGAAAGGTCAAACTAGTCGGATTAATCGAACTGGTTGGGCAGACTGAACAGATCTGATCAAATACAGTCAAGATGGAAGGGAACAAAACAAGGTGACAAAGTTCCAACACAATCAAGATCGAAATGAAAAGAACAAATTGAAGAATATCGAACTGACCCAATGAAGTTATCGAAGTGAACTGATCATAAAAAAAACTTTTTCACAGTGTTTGAAAAAAACTGCAGCCCCTAAATACAATCAAATGTTAACTCTTTGAACTGTTCGAATGAACTTTATGTAATTAAAACCTTTGAACTGAATGAACTATATATAATTAAAACCCTTTGAACTGAACAAAGTTTACAGCCTTAATGAAAATATAACGAAGGTGATCTGACTGAATTTTTTTACTACGACCCATTAAACTAAATTATTCCAATATGGAAGGGGAATACCCTCGAGTGTCGATGTTGAAACACGGAATCCCATTTCACGGAGTCGGATAGGAATCCCATTTTACGGAATCCCTTTTTAAGAATCCCTTTTGGAAAACACCTGCAGATATGGAATCCATTTTTGGCCGGATGTGCCTATGTGCTAGGGCACATTGTGTCACATTGTGCCTTTTCACATAAGGACATATCGGCACATAAAGCATGTGCTTATGTGCTAGGGCAAATTGTGTCACATTGTGCTTTTTCACATAAGCACATATGACAAAAAGGGATTCTCCAGAAGGTATCCTAGATAGGTATCCTCGAATAAAGCAATACCAGGTCATAGGTATCCTCCAATACCAGAATGTGCCTATGTGCTAGGGCACATTGTGTCACATTGTGCCTTTTCACAAAAGCACATATCGGCACATAAGCCATGTGGTTATGTGCTAGGGCACAGTGTGTCACATTGTGCTTTTCACATAAGCACATATGACAAAAAAAATGATTCTCTAAAAGGTATCCTAGATATCCTAGATAGCTATCCTCAAATAATACAATACCAGGCCATACGTATCCTCAAATACCGTATGTGCCTATGTGCTAGGGTACATGGTGTCACATTGTGCCTAGTCACATAAGCACATATCGGCACATAAAGAATGTGCCTTTGTGCTAGGGCACATTGTGTCACATTGTGCCTATTCACATAAGCACATATGACAAAAAAGGGGTGTCGAAGGTCATATGTTTTTCAAAAAAGGGATTCCATGTAATATTGCCATTGGATATAGAGGTGTTGAGAATCGGATAGGACAACCCAAGAACGCGGCCTCCAGTATACAAAATGGACAACGGAAACAGGTATCACCCTAACAACATGCGCCGCGCATGCGCACTAACACAACGTATCACTATGGGGATGACGTCACAACGTGGCCGCTCACGTGGGTTACCATAACAACACAACATGGCGCCAATGGGTCACGTTACATGACGTCACTACTGAGGTCATCCACCGAGGTCATCCAAACTTTCCCTCAAAACCACATTACATTCTACTAACCCTCTTTCGAAAAACACCCGAATATGCTCAAACTTCATAAACCCTTTACTTGTGACAAATCTGACCAAATCTGACCAAATGTATAAAGGAAATTCAAAAAAACCTAAACCCTTCTGACGGCTAACTGCCTACCTGAATTTTCTTAAACCAAGATTTTCTTCGAGTTACCCAGTTTGCACTAAGATGATGACAAATGACTATGCCTAAACGAGCAACGTATATTTAAAAACGTCCAGCATTCCCGGTGTTCTCCTCTTGCAGTCAAGAGTGCCCCCCCCCTTTTCGTCTTTTCGAGGTAAGCGATTATTTAGCCCATTACCACTTTTGAAAGTGCACTCTGTAAGGATAGAATAGAAGCAACTCGTGTGAACGCTACATATGGTTCGTTCTCGGGACCACATACTGCATACTGATCCTAACAATATAAATGTATATATCTCAAATCATGGGTACATCATGAGTATGTACTGGTGTGGACTCTTACCATGCACTTGGGAAGTGATGTTAAATGATGGACAATAGCGGAGGGGGGGGGGGGAGGGGAGAAAGGGATCGAGGGGGATAAGGAGCGAGCAACTAGAGATGATGATATTATCTTGTGTGCGAATCTTAATAGACAAGTTATTTCATACTGCACCATTAGAAGTACGGTACACTGTGATGACTCTTACAAGACTGACTGACTCCTTAAACATCAATAAATAAATATTCTCTGTAGCACCGTCGCTGAAACAGCTAGGCCTATTATCCATAGTTTTAGTTTTTAAAGGCTTAACTTGTTACTATTCACGTTCTTAAGAACGTGAATAGTAACAAGTTAAGCCTTCAAAAACTAAAAGTATTGAGTGTTCTGAGCAAAATTCACTACTTACCTAACAATTAAACATTGTCAATTACTCAATTAAATATAAATTGAGCCTACATGAATGAACTGTCTGATGTAAACTTTATCCATTTTTGTTGGAAATGTGACAAACTGAAGTTAGTACGAGAGATTCGAAAACAATCGAATCTTCAGACTGATTCGGGATCGATCTCAAAGCAGACGTGTGATGTCGATATCGAATCGAATCTCGAATATTCGCAGGTCCCTAACACCACCTCCAGCATGTTGCTTTGCTTTTTACTTGTTTTGTATGATATTTATTACTTTACCCCTTATTCCATGGGAACAAGTTCTGAAATAAACCAAAACTAAAACATGCCGTGACCATAACCATCCATTAGCCGTGAAACTTCACACTGGAATTCCACAGACACAGTACACTCTGTCTTTCAGAGCTCGATGCCAATACCAGCTACATTCATTCTCATTTCATTCCGTTATTTGAATGTAAATAAATGTTTATGTTTATGTGAGTCTTATATATATATCACTTGGACGTTCTAAGATCCCATATATACTACGACGAACACTTTCGTCACATCTACAAGGCGAATGGATAATATGATAGTCTATACACAAACATTCTTTAGTCAGTCTTCAATGCACAGAAACATTCCAAAGTTTCCGATTCCATAACAAATTCATTGCAAGGACATCATGTGATAATGAGAGCGCATATGTGGATTTTTTAAACTTCTTGGAGGAATACTTTTATAGAGCTGTTTTTCTTTTGTCAATTTTTTCAAATATGTTAAGCATATGTGTAGACTACTTTTTATAGGAGAACTCCCCTGTACTGGTAATAAAATGTGTTTGGTTGGTACATTCAGTTATTCGAAGCATCCTTCGATTCGGAAAGTTGTGATTTCCACCTTCACCTGAGGACTGGACAAATAGGAGCAAGCAATTTTATTACTTCAATTTAATTATGCTTTATACATTTTTTTTCAATTGCATTGCTCGTGTCAAGTTTGACAGTGATAGATAAAAGAACACACATGACAGGTGGATATACATAGGGATCTGCGAATCACAATTTTTTTTCGAATCGAATCTCGAATCGAATCGTGTCTCTAATATCGATATCGAATCGAATCTCGAATCGAATCTTAATAGACAAGGTATTTCATATTGCACCAAACGGAAGTACGGTAAACTGTGATGACTCATACAAGACTGACTGACTCCTTAAACATCAATAAATAAATATTCTCTGTAGCACCGTCGCTGAAACAGCTAGGCCTATTATCCATAGTTTTAGTTTTTGAAGGCTTAACTTGTTACTATTCACGTTCTTAAGAACGCGAATAGTAACAAGTTAAGCTTCAAAAACTAAAAGTGCGGATAGTGTTCTGGGCAAAATTCACTACTTACCTAACAATTAAACATTGTCAATTACTCAATTAAATATAAATTGAGCCAACATGAATGAACTGTCTGATGTAAACTTTATCCAATTTTTGTTGGAAATGTGACAAACTGAAGTTAGTACGAGAGATTCGAAAACAATCGAATCTTCAGACTGATTCGGGATCGATCTCGAAGCAGACGTGTGGTGTCGATATCGAATCGAATCTCGAATATTCGCAGGTCATTATATATACACGTCCACAAATGTGTATTTTGAGTATAATAAGTATTTTTATCCATAAAGGGCGAGATATTGAACCTTCCAGCAGAGATTAGTGTTTTGAAATATCCCGCATGCAATGGTAATTTATATCAGGAGTTGGCTGGGCGCAGCCCGATCCTACATTATTAATAATCGGTGTCCCTGCCCCATTTAATCGGAAAAAAACATATATTTATGATCTATATGAGCCATGTTAGAGTATTCCCACGCAGTTCCAAACTAAATTTATTCCCCGGCGCCCCACTGTTGCTCGACATATCGTGAAGGGTACACATAAATCCCCAGAAAGACAATTTACCAAAATGCAGCTCTTACTAACACACTTTACACTTTTCTCAGGATGTGTATCATTCTTATCGTCTCGAAGATGTGACAACCGTTACTTATTCCCTGTTCATTATTTTTTCTTGCGTTATTAACTGATAAAATTTGACAATCTAAGAAACCGGGAATAAGTAACGGTTGGCATGTCCTCTAACCCTTCGTGTTGTTGATTGCGTGGGAGACAGCTGTCACTATAATGGTGGAAAAGGTGGCCACAACTCGGGTTTCTTGTTTGTTTGGAAGGATAGGTGATCATTTTTGGTCCTGGGCTGCGTATTTGTGTATGTCGCAGCGAACCAACTCAATTGAGCAAACCTACCAATTAGAAATCAGCAAACCTGCCCAATTGAGCAGGCCGTCCTCTATCCGCCACCTGAGGACCCGCCTAGTAGGGGATGATCAAGCCCCCCTAGGAGTATATACATATAAATTGCGATTCCTCTCTGCTTGATGATATACCATTAGCAGAGGGGACAGTAATGGGAGGGGAGGGGGTATGAATGGGGAGGTGGAATCGGTGAGCGCAGGATATGGGACCATTCGTTGAGATGTCGAAAAGGATAATTATTCTGATCAGCGAACTTGAAATGAAGAAATATGGGATAACATCACACAGATCGTTTCTGGGGGTTGATAGAAGGTAAGAGGAGTAGCGGAGAAAGCGGCATTTTAGACAATCAAGGCCTCCTTGCGGACATAAATCATTGGCCCGCCTAAGTGTTATTATTATATTATACAGAAGAAAACAATAATAAGTAGAGAGGGATAAGGTTTCGCTGGTACAGTCGGAATCCTATCTGCCACCTAAAGACTAGTCATCGGACAAGGGCTCTCAGATTCTCTAAAAGCAGACCAGATACTGAATGCTCCAATAAGACACTTCATAGTTGTATCCGCCAAGAGGCTTGTAGACTTCCTGATGAACTTGCTTTCTATATTGCCCATTGCGTTCGAAGCCCTGTCCTATTCGCGCCGAAGTCTCAGTATACTTCCGATACACCCTGATAAATCACAATCATTAACAACCTGAGAGTTTTTCTGACATTTGGAAACGGGCAAATGTTATGCCAGTTCATAAGAAATCATCCCGTTACAAAAAGGAAAATTTTCGCTCGACTCACTGACCAGTTGTCTCAACAAGGTTCCAGAAAATATAGTTTTTAATCGTGTCTATACGTTTTTAATTGAAAATAACCTTGTAACAAATGTACAGTCAAGTTGTAAACCAAGGGATGGAAAAGTGTATCAGTTGGTGGTTCTTGACTACTCCTCTACATCGGCACTAGATGACGGTACAGGAGTCTGGTTCGTGTTCTATGATATAAGTACAGCGTTTGACAGAGTCTGACATGCAGGTCTTCTGCATAAACTTGACGGAATTGGAGTACGAGGAAATTCACTCTCTTGGTTCAAAAGCTATGTAAGTGAACGTCCACGGGTAGTCGCAATCAACGGGGAAAATCGGAGAATAGTTGGATTTCATAAGGGGTTCTTCAAGGTTCGGGTTTGTGTGCCCTTCTCTTCAATATTTATATAAACGATATCGTAAATAACATTCATTCCAATATATTAGATTAAATGCAGACGACACTTCGTTGTTTTTAATTATTGAGGATGCAAACGTGGCTGCAAACATTCTGAACGAAGATTTGAATAGTATTGCGGGATGGGCTATTAAATGGCAAGTTAACTTTAAACCGTTAAAACAATCCCTAAAAAAGAAATCCAACAGCCAAACCCACTTTATATTTGTTAGATCATCCAACTGACATAATAAACGTTTGGGTCTACACTTCCAGACTTCTGGTACTTGGAAAACTCAGGTAGAGAATCTAGCTGAAAAAAAATCAGCCCGATGATAAATTGTCTTCGGAGTTTAAAATACAGAGTGTCGCGATCTGCATTGGAAACTCTGTATACCAGTTTTATGATCCGGCTTTTTGACTAAGCAGATGTTATTTGAGACACCAATGTGGACAACCTAACTATCGCACTGGAAAACTTACAATTTGTGGTGCACCTAGAGCTACAAGTCATAACGTAATTTTTGAAGAGACGGGCTTTATCACTTTGAAGGAAAGGAGGAAAAGACATAAAATAATCATGATATACAAACTCATATCCGGAAATGCTCCGTCGTAATTTACGGTTCTGGTACCCAGACAGAAGGGATCTGCGAATCACAATTTTTTTTTCGAATCGAATCGTGTCTCTAATATCGATATCGAATCGAATCTCGAATCGAATCTTAATAGACAAGTTATTTCATATTGCACCAAACGGAAGTACGGTACACTGTGATGACTCTTATAAGACTGACTGACTCCTTAAACATCAATAAATAAATATTCTCTGTAGCACCGTCGCTGAAACAGCTGGGCCTATTGTCCATAGTTTAAGTTTTTGAAGGCTTAACTTGTTACTATTCACGTTCTTAAGAACGTGAATAGTAACAAGTTAAGCCTTCAAAAACTAATAGTACGGATAGTGTTCTGGGCAAAATTCACTACTTACCTAACAATTAAACATTGTCAATTACTCAATTAAACATAAATTGAGCCTACATGAATGAACTGTCTGATGTAAACTTTATCCAATTTTTGTTGGAAATGTGACAAACTGAAGTTAGTACGAGAGATTCGAAAACAATCGAATCTTCAGACTGATTCGGGATCGATCTCGAAGCAGACGTGTGGTGTCGATATCGAATCGAATCGAATCTCGAATATTCGCAGGTTCCTACCAGACAGATTACTGATATCGCACCTTACCACTTACGCTCTTCAGATAATTTGCGTGAAACACAGTGTCGCACCAGACTCTTTTCTGATTCATTTCTGCCTTCGGTCGTAGAATTGTGGAACAGCCTGGGCGCGGACGTGCAATCCTGTGATTTTCTAGAGTCTGTGAAAAGTCCCCTTCCAAGAGATGACAGGATGGCTCCAGAGTGTTACTACGCTGGTTGTATACGAGGTCAAATACTCCATAGTAAACTTAAAATGAGATGCAGTGATTTGAATGCTCATAAATCCGAACGCTTTTTAACAAACGACCCTAAATGTTGTTATGGAAATGAGTATGAGGATGCAGCTCACTTTATCTCATCGTGCCCTAACTTTCGTATCCTGAGTTATATTCTGTACTGTAATCCAGCATGGCCTAATGCAGTTATTCAAAGAGTCTTTGTGACCTTCCAAAAGTACATTGAAGAAATGAAGAGATTTGAGTAGAGGCTATCTCCAACCAATGGGACAAGATATAATAAGTTTATCAGTCACAAATACACCGTGCATCAAGTAGTCACAGACGACAATGCACCCGCTCAATGCACCCGTTCAAGCATCATCATTGTTTATAAGTTCTTCAGTGTAACAGTGAGGTATTCAAATAGGCTTAGCCTGTTTACCAAACCATTTTGATTTTGAAATTTGTTTTAAAAAAAATCACAAGGCAGCAACCCCAGTTCACCGAGGACAACAGAAGTCCGACAACCTGAACTTTCAGCAAGACCTCGGTTTCAGCTTTCGGTCCCGCTTTTGAAGCTTAACCTTTTCGAGGTGGTCATATTCCCAACCCAATTCGCCGAGGACAACAAAAGTCCGACAACCTGAACTTTCAGCAAGACCTCGGTTTCAGCTTTCGGGTCCCCTTTTGAAGGTTAACCTTTCGAGGTGGTCATATTCAGGGCTATCACTTTCAAATGTAATATATTATATTACTTTACAGATCGATTTTTTTCTTATATTATATTACAATTACGTTTGGAAATTTGACTATTATATTATATAACAATTATTTTTAAAAATTTAATAAATATTACTTTGTTATTACTTTTATTACATTTGTCAACTACCAAAATTTCATACAGAAATGTGTTCCCATAACACAGACCACGACATGCATCAAGAGAACAAAACCTTCTGCTTGATATATGGCACTCTGTTCTCAGAGAGTATAAAAAATAATGCAAAAAAACAAGGTTCAGTTAACAAGGGAAAACAGGATGTACCTTATTGTAACAATATAGTACATGGACATTATTACCATTATGCTGATGTACAAAATATGTATCCGAGTCGACCTCCGGGTTCTAAGGGCAGATCGCAACGAGTCGAAGAGGAGTCGTCATTTACCCTTAAAACCTGGAGCGAGACTCGGATACATATTTTGTACATCCACATAATGGTAATACTTTTTTTATCTTACAATACATTGGGGATAAGTCAAGAATGTAGACGAATATATAACGAACTATTTATACGTACGGATAAACAAAAAGAAAAAAAAAAGAACTCGCGCGAAAGAAACGTGCTTGTATCCAACCCCCTGATGTATTTATTTATTTATTTAGGGTTGCTTAACGCCACATCAGCAACCAAGGCTCTATCGTGGCGAGAAAACTACAGACACAACAATTGTCAAGTATGAATTAAAATTAATTTAATAAAATATGAAATAATCACAAACTTAAAACCAAGAGCAGTCGAAACAATAATGACTAAAGTTATAAAAAACAGAATACTTATAAAATCAACCTGTTGACATTTAGACTTGTGGATTCTGCGTTAAAAGAAAAAAAAAACAATTTTAAAATTTATTTAAAAGGTTGTTTCCTTTCAAACATTATATTATTGTATGCGGGCTCGTATGGTAAAATATATCTCTTAGTGATTGTACTGTAAAATACTGCCCCCTAACAAGATTAAAATCAGTACAATATAAAAGAATATGTTCCAGTGACAACATCTGCTGACAAGGAACACACTCTGGTCGCATATCACCCTCTAACAGAAAGGAATGTGTAAGTCGCGTGTGACCAATATGACATCGTGTCAGAATAACATGATCTTTTCCACAAAGGTTACTGGATGGGTAGTGATCAAATATGTTAGGTCGGAAGCGATTGAGCTTGTTGTTTGTCGCCCCATCCCATTCCGCCTGCCATAGAGATTTGATGTAGTTAGTAATATGTGGTTTGAAATCACCGAAAGGGATTTTAAAATCAGTGAGAGGATTTGTTAAAGCCTGTTTTGCTGCACTGTCTGCTTGGGTGTTACCAACTATACCAACATGTCCGGGTAACCAGCAAAACGCGATATCATATTGGCCAGTCATGAGAGTTGTTAACTTCTCACGAAGTTCCAAAATGAGAGGGTTCTTCAACTTGGGGTTGAGTAAAGCAAGTAAAGAGGAAAGAAAGTCGGAGAAAATAATCGATTTTTTTTCCTGCACATTCTCGATGTGTTCAAGCTTCAGCTGTAAAAATAGAACTCTGATTCGGTATTCTGATTGAGGTGATATGATCACCAGTATTTATTTATTGATGTTTAAGGTCACATATTTATGCACAATGGCTAATCATGACCGTGACAGTTTTACGGGTGGAGGAAGCCGGAGTACCCGGAGAGAACCACCGAGCAACGACGAGCAGCTGCCAGCTCCCCAACATCGTAACTCCGCACTGCAGCACAGGCAGGGTTAGATTGGTTGAAGACATGCGTACCATCGACGTGCAGTACGCCTTAGTACACGGCGTCATCGTGCCCCCACATGGGCAATGGGGATGAAGTGTCTTGCCCAAGGACACAGCGCGGTTGCCGCAGGTGGGATTCGAACCGAGGACCTCTCGGCTTGCAGCCTGCACCTCTACCTACTGAGCCACCGCGCCACCATGATCACCAGTAACAGCGGCTGATGATACTTTGTCACCATCTTTCGATCCATCCGTATAGATCCTTGTATATGTATTATACTTGGACTTTATTTCAGCATATTTTTGTTTGAACTGCAAGGAATTGGTATCAGATTTTTTGGTAGAAGCATGGTCCAAAATAACTGTAGTTTTTTTAAAGATGCCAAGGAGGAATATGTGTTTTACGGTCTTCTTTTATTGTATGTGGTTCCATTTTGGTAGACTCCATGTGGGGTTTAATTCTAATTCTCAATGGAGGAATATGTTTCTGGTGACGGTTAAAGAAATCAACATTTTGAGGGTCTGATACACAACTATAAGCAGGATTTGAGGGATTGGCCAAAAGTTTAGATGCGTACTGGAGCGACAATTTAATTCCGCGCTTCTCAAGAGAAGGCTCCTCCGCTTCAACAAATGTTGAATCTATTGGGGAAGTTCGAAAGGCCCTTAGACTAATACTATTACCACTATTGTGAATAGCATCAAGTGGTTTTAGTTATGACTTCCTTGTTATGAACCGTAAACTATGGAACTGTAATCTAATTTTGATCGAACAAGTGATCTATACAGATGGAGCAAAGATTTTTGGTCAGCACCCCAATCAGTCCTACCAACGACCTTCAGTGGGTTCAGTGCTCTCTTACATTCAACTTTTAGTTGTTTTATGTGAGAAGTGAAATTCAGTTTGCTGTCAAACAACAAACCTAAGAATTTCACTTCCTTTACGACTCTAATGGTATTTCCATACATTTTCAGCTCTGGATCAAGATGATGCTTCCGGAGCTTACAGAAATTAACACAATTAGTTTTGGTCTTTGAAAACTTAAAACCGTTTTCTGTAGTCCATTTCTGGATTCTATTTAAACACAGCTGAAGTTTGCGCTCTATAGCATTCATTTTTTGCGGCTATAGCCGATTAAAAAATCATCAATAAACAATGACGAATCTATCATATTCTAAATTGCGCCGATGATACTATTAATCTTAATTGAAAAGAGGGTAACGAATAAAATACTATCCTGAGGAACCCCATAATTCCTGCTCGTGAGGATCAGATAACGTTGACCCAACACGAACCTGAAATTGGCGGTCCTTTAGAAAGTTTTCAATAAAAAGAGGCATACGCCCTCTCAACCCCATGTTAAAATCCCATACGTCCACGCTGTGTCATATGCCTTTTCCAGGTCAAAGAAGATGGCGACCACATGTTCTTTTCTGGCGAAGGCATTTCTTATAAATTTTCTAGTCTAACCAATTGATCCACAATACTTCTCTGGTTCCTGAAACCACACTGACCATTCGCAAGTAGATTGTTCGATTCCAGAAACCAAACAAGTCGATCATTGAAAATCCTTTCCATGGTTTTACACAGACACCTTGTTAAAGCGATAGGCCTATAATTACTTGCATTGTTGTGATCTTTATCGGGCTTTGGAATGGGAATTACTGTAGCTTTATGCCAAGGAGGTGGAAACTGGCCAGTCACCAATATGTCACTGAAAACTGACAGTAAAAGTTCAAGTGATGATTGTGGCAGGTGCTTTAAAATTTTGTAATATATTTCATCGGGTCCAGTGGCAGTATCCTTTGCTATATGCAAAGAATTATTTAACTCTTCCATAGAGAAAGGTTCGTTATAATCTTCTAAATTATTGGAGGTAAATTTGAGCTTTTGTTTTCCTTGTTTTTTAATTTTGAGAAATTCTGGATTACATTTTTCAGACGACGAATGTTTCGAAAATGTGGGGGTCAATTTGTTTGAAATTTCTTTTTTTTTGATGTGATAAGCGTGTTGTTGTCTTTCAGATGTTGTACAGTTCATTTGGTTTCTTTGCCTTTAATTTTTTTAATCATTTTCCAAATGTTGTAGATGGGGGTGTTTTTGTTAAGCTTTGAAACATAAGTTTCCCATTAACTTTTCTTTCTTTGTTTAATTAGTCGTCTTGGTTTTGCCCGATTTAAACGTAGTTTATCTATATTATTTGTGGATAGTGATTTGTTGAATTCCCGTTCAGTTTTTTGCGATCCTTTATAGCCTGCTTACATTCGTTATCAAAGCATAGTTTAGTGCAACGTTTTTGTTTTGTAGAGGTTTTAGGAATGACTTGGCTTGCAATGTCAAGTAACTCTGTTGTAAAATGTTCAATCCGGTCAGCACTTTCACTAAATTTCTCCACTGTGAGGAGTTCAGAACAGAGCAAGATGAAGGTCTCTCTGTCAGCCTTCTTAAAGCTCCACTGGGGCACCCTCCCATCGTCCACCGGAACTACACACTCTAACACAACCAGAAAGTGGTCACTCCCGCACAAGTCGCCTTTCACCTTCCAAGGATAATCGAGAAAGAGGGAAGGGCATACAATTGAAAGATCAATTGAAGTGTAAGAACCAGATGCGGAGTGCAGATAAGTGTCTGACCCATCATTGAACAAGCACAAGTCATATTTTGTAATGAACGCTTCTACAGTTTTACATTTTACATCTTCT
The DNA here is from genome assembly GCA_031216915.1 of Pictodentalium vernedei. Taxonomy (NCBI): domain Eukaryota; kingdom Metazoa; phylum Mollusca; class Scaphopoda; order Dentaliida; family Dentaliidae; genus Pictodentalium; species Pictodentalium vernedei. The sequence continues at coordinate 40,496,447 of CM062288.1, forward strand.
TGACAGCAGGAATTACCCCAAAGGGGGCTATGTGCGGTAAAATTACCCAACAAAATGTATGGAGTTGGGAGTTGTCGGACCAGCAGCTCAGGATCATTCAGTTGTAAGGCTTTATTTGGTGAAACGTAAATAGAGCAAAGTGTAAATGTCTTGTCTAAAGTTAGGCGTACCGCCACAACCTGTAAATTTGTCTGTAATGGTACAGAACTGTGAATGATATCGTCTCTAACAAAAACAGACGTTTCACGAATATGAAGGTCGCTATCATCGGCCTAGACATTATACGAAGTATTATGCTTAAAGGCTGAAGGATCTTGAGTCTCGGGTTTCTTTAAAAGAGTTTTCTGCAGGCAAAAAGTAGCAGGTTTATATTTTTGCTGCGAAGACCTAGTTCATTAAACTTGGCTTTAAAATCTCGACAATTCCACTGTATTACGTTATTTTTGTTTGTATTAACCATATTTCGATGGAGATTTAGAGGGTGGGCGTATGGGCGAAATAGCACCGGTAATATTCTTCGGTGAATTTTTCCTCGGGGCTCGGGGATCTATTCTGTGAAGAAGTCGGACGTAATTGTTCGAATGTTTCATCGATACAATCACCTACCTCCATATCCTCAAGGCCTTCAAACCTGTTGCGAACAACAAGGTTTTGAAAAACCTTAGGTAACTTGTCCGATAATTGTTTTTGTTTCATTTTTTTCTTTTTTTCTTTTCCTAATTTTCTCATTTGATTCTGACTCAGAGTGTGCTGTTGTGATCTTTGTTCTTGTGATTTTGGCTCGTTTTGTTTTGTTCTATTTTCTGCTCTGAATTCGTGATATGATCCTTATTTTGTACGGGTTTAGACGTATTCTTTCCTGGTTTTTTGTTCTGAATTATCATCTGTTGTTTTTGAAGTTGATTTCTCAGGTTTGGGATTTTGCTCTTTTTTCAAGACTGCAGGCTGCGTATTCGTATATTCCGCAGCGATCCAGCTCAATTGAGCAAACCTGCTAATTATAAATCAGCAAACCTGCCCAATTCAGCAGGCCGTTCTCTATCCGTCACCTGACTACCTGCCTAGTAGGGGATGGTCAAACGCCCCTAGGAACCCCCTAATACAAACATCTGTATCAGGGAGTCGGATACACGGCAGTTGCTGAGTTAATACAAACGAAATACATGTTGATTGTAAGATAAATAATCAGGTGTTTCTTTCAACAACACCTTGTGTTTTGTATTATTTGTTCTCCTAATACTATTAACCCTTTACCCAACGAATCGGCCACGTCCGCCCGCGTAATATGCAAATTCAGCTCCTTCCAATGAGGGGTTACATGATATGGTTTGGGGGACTTTTTTTAAAAAAAATAAAAAATAATATTTAAAATAATAAATTTTGATATCGTGTGCGTTGGGTAAAGGGTTAAGGGAATGTCTCCCGCAATGATTCCACTATTTCCCTAGCACTTTAGCATATCGGCTAAATAACAATTAGAACATTTGCCGAAATAGAAATTACACAGCCTATAATTATTTCAAAGAAATCATGAAAAGTATGGGGGTTATTGGAACAGGGTCACCGAACCAGGTCAAATGACACCAGTACGTATACGGGTTTATTGAAAATAAATGTTAAAGTTTCAGAGTAATATAACACTTATTTTATAAGATGTGCAAAGTAAATGGTTAACCACAGGTGGATTTAATGTATTGAAGCAAACAATAAATACAGTGTCTGTACATTAATTCACTTTTATGCTACAATTTGTTTCAGTTGTGATTGTACTAATCATATTGGTATTTTGTATTACAGTGTTGTTAATCTCCTCATGAACCTGTGTCCATTGTTTAATAGGTGAGTAAACACTGCACGCCTATTAAAGCAGTTGTTGGAGAGAACAATAGGATTAAATATAAATACAAGTCACAGACTTGCTGGAATGATTTGTTAGATATACTATTTATACTGTTCATAAAAAGTAGGGGTTATTTGATAAAAATGAGATATATGAAGAAATATATTTATGTCATAAGTAGCAATTTGTTCCAACAACAGAAACCTTGGATAAAGTTTTGCTTTAATCACCTAGTGGGGTGATAAATTTTCCCCATTGGTTTAACACACGAAAAATTTATCACCCCAGTAGGGTGTTGGAAACGGACTATACTATATTGACACCAATATTCCATTTGAAAAGTCGTGATATCTTGACCTGATTTACGCGTGTCAGAAATTCGTGGAAACGAAGCGACGATCATCACTTAAACGATGTTCGTTAATTATGAGAAACCTTACCTTTCCTCCCAGCACAGGAACGCACAACACTAATCACACTCTGCACGTTGCCAATACATCTGAATTCACACATTGTCAAAATAATTTGAACACACCTAAATTACACGCTGTTGAACCCATGGCTTCCATACACGAATCTTGGGTAACCGCAACAACCACTGCATCATTAGAACGAAATGGTGGCACAAGTGTTAACATTAACGACTTCCATTTGCAGCATACTGACCTCTCGAATCCCAGAACACTATTGAATAGTTTATTTCACGGAAATAGTATAAACATGAACACTTTAAACATCAATATGCAAAAATGAACTGACATTCGTGACCTGCTTTGAAAGTGGCCCAATTGCTCTCACCCACTCTATGCTACATGTACGCATTTTAATGTAGCATAATTAACAGTTTAATTGTTGTTTTCTTCAAAAGGTTTGAAAGTATTGCACAATGTCAGTACAAAAGAATATAGATTGTTCATTTACTAAAACATTTTTGCAAGTTTAGCTGATGTTTTGGGGGGAATTATTTTTAGACTGAAATGTATTACTGCGCCTTGTTCATTTTTTGCAATGTTTTCTTGTCGATCGAAATGAACCAATGTACTTCTCACTCCCAGCTGTGTTTTGAAGAAAATAACAGCACGATTTCTTTCTTCAGAACGTGCCCCACGGACATTAACACGGCGCTAGTGTGTAAGACGTGCACGAAGTTTTCGTGGGTCGGTGACATTCATGACCCACAGTAAACTTTATAACATGTTGATGTGTCCATTCACACGTATCCAATACCATTTTCCTAAAATATATACATCAATTTGGATTTCCCATACTTTTTTGGAATAGTATATGATGAGAGGATTCAAATAAATGATACCAATGGCTGCCTTTATCATCACAGGAAAGAAGACACAATGAATGATTTCACGGCTAACTTCAAGCTTTGTTATATTTTATTTACCTGCTTACTATATTAACTATACAAGGACCCCTAAACAAATTAATTTACAAATGCTGTGATAGACAAATTAGATTTGCATTTACAAAACAATGTGGAATTGATCGAATGAAAACACATTGGTTTTCCTGTCTATAAATTCAAAGTACTTTTTGTAAGTTTGGATTCAGACGACTCACATAATACAACAGTGTATCTAAGAAAACACACATTAACTGTGTTTATGGCACGGACGTGATTCCATTAAACCAAACCGTTATTAAGAAGTTGGAAAGTACTCAGAATGATGCCGGCAGATGGATAACAGGGTCGAGTAATGCTGCAGCTTTGGAAGCAGTAAGGGGGGAGCTTGGGTGGATGAAAATCAAGGACAGGGTAGATTTGGGAAAACTGTGTTACTTTAACTACTTGAGAAACCTGCCTGACAACCGGTGGTGCAAATTGATGCTCGATACCATTTGGAATTCTAATATAGATACGGGGTGGTCAAAACATGTGAGGGAACTAATGGACAATTACTCTATAGAGGTCACAAACATAGAAGTAGGAATGAAAGAAGGCAAAAGGTTTGTCAAAGAGAGAGTCATGGAAGATTGCAATCGAAACTGGCGGGCAGGGGTTAGCGTGAAAAGATCACTGCAGGGGTTACAATATAAAGAAAAGCCAGCTTTTGAGAAGTACCTAGATGGCAGCTTTGGAGGGTCACTGCTGTTCAAACTGAGATCAAGATCACTGGAGCTTCGGGGAAAAATTGGGAGAGATGGGGAAAAGGGATGCCAAATGTGCCACTCTGGAGTAGTGGAGACCCTGGAACATTTTCTCTTGGAATGCCCACAGTATATACCTCATAGAATAAAATTTACTGGAAGAATAATGCAGAAGTGGGGTGAAGAAACAAAGGATAGATGGCTGAAGGGGGACACGAGGGAGAGGGTAGGAATGCTTATTGAAGAAATTGAAAAAGAGAAAGTGAGGGACACTATTAAGCAGTTTATATCTGAATGCTGGGAGGAGAGGAGGGGAAGAGGGGGTGGGGTGCAGGGGGAATGATGGCCTTCTCTTATGAGGACCGCGACAAATCAGCGGCTGGCCAAAGAGTTATTATTATTATTATTATATCATGTTTAAATATGTTACATTTTTTAATAATTTGCTGAAAACACATGTTAAACATTTTCAGTATCTCAATTGTAATAAAAAGGTAATAAATATTACTCAGTTATTTTTCAGATTATTATATTATATTACTATTACTTGTAATATCAAAAGTCTCTATTACTTTTACTTTATAATACTTTGAAAAGTGTGATATATTATATGATATTATATTACTTACTACTTATTGTATTACCCCAGTCCCGTCCGTGTTGTTTACAAACTGAGCGGGTCAAACAAGCTAATTTTTTTAAAAAGTTAACAGAACTATATCATATGATTCCTCGCTTTTATTGGGGTTCACTTTCCACAGCCTCGCGTCGGACATTTTTACGAGAGGAGAAAGGCCGAGTGCCCGGGAGAACCACCGAGGAGCGACAAGCAAGTTTTAGCTATCCCAACGCACTAACTCTACACAGCAAGGTTTAACATTGGTTGAAGACAAAATGACCATCTACGTGCAGCACTCCTCAGTACTCCTCAGTACCTCCTCAGTACACATCGCAATCGCGTCTCGATGTGGGCAATCCTGATTAAGTGCAGAACCGTTCCACCTGGTTTGCTCGAACCACGAACCTTCCGTTTGAAGCCCAGTGTCGTAACCACTGGGTCATCGGACTCAGGTTTCCTCATTGAAATAAACTCAAACGAGAGGTCAAACTACAGTACGTGGAGTGGAAGTTCGACACACATAGCACCTTTCAATTCATCTGGTACTGCATAAGAATACCAAGCAATGTTTCAGCCAATGGACCTTGGAAGGCCATTGGCTGACACTCTGCTTGACATTCCATTACCTTTTGATTGACAAGAAAGTGTTTGATGGGTGAAAACTTCATTCTATGTACAGTACGTGGAGAGTGTATTATCACTAAATCACCCGCAGAGTGGAGATTCCACCTGAGCAATAATTGCAAATTTGTTGCAAAGCATAACCAGCACCAGCAAAGTTTCAGCCAATGGACCTCCGGGTTAAACCCGGAGGTCCATTGGCTGAAACATTGCTTATGTTTTTGTCGATATATACAAAATTTGAAAGTTATAGCTTGGGTGATTACTCCACTCCGGGGGTGATTTAGTTACAATCCACTCTCCACGTACTGTATGTTTTGTTTAATTGTTTAGAATAATTGATTCGAGCACATAACGTAAACATGGCGAAAACTTTGAATACATCCAAACAATCAAAAATAACTCATCCAAGTATTAGGCAAATACATACCATGTACAGAATATGCGTGGCTATCCCCAAATTAGCTAGAAATATCTTTTCTATTACACAAAGAATTCAGAAATTAAATGACACTTGACAAACAGTGTTAACACATATTGACAAATACAGAAACAACCCAAAGATATCTATTGCGGGTATTAACATTTATTTATTAGAGCTGATTTTCGTCCACAAAATTGCCCATTATCAAATTCGGCTGATATGGCTTCAAACGCGCCTGAAATGACACCGAACTCCGTCAATAAGAATCGAACTAGAGTTGTCTCACTTGATGCGTTACGGCGAAATGTTTACAGTTATTCGTCGAATATAATCAGGAAAACTGGCATTACAAGGCATGGTAGAGTGGTTTAAAGCAGAGATTTGTATAATGAGAAATTAATGATGGCAATCTGTTATGATTAAGAGATGAAAGGAGAGAGATGGACAAAAACATCATCGTAAAGAAATCAGAGTCGAAGTACGAAAAAAAAGTAGTTGAGTTATCCGAACGGTGTATTTTCACATTGCCAGCAAGCTGGAGTGAGAAATTTTCAAACATCTGCCACAGTCTGTATTAGTATTGGTGACAGATATTCACAGTTGCTGGCCCTCTGTTTGTTAGCAATGTTTACTATGAAGAGGCGATAACTGGTAATGATCTGACAATCACAAATATGATAACTTACTAAGCAATCATCAACTTCCAAGCGCAAATCAGAACAACCATTACAAAGATCTCTTTGTATGAGGGCTAACATTTTAATATCAGCAGTGCAAAATCTTGATCTCTCGGTCGAAAATGGAATGCACTGGTTAAATTCACAATTACGTTATGGAAATTGTTTAAAATTTTAAAATGAACAACATATTGTCTCTTGACTACAACAAGGCGCTATCTGCAATGCATAAACTTTGCAGATGACGATTTGTTTGCACTGAAGGGACAATATTTTTAAATAAATAAATACATTAATTGGTATTTCATGTATATAAGAGCAACATGTGTATAGAAATATAGTACAGACTATATTTCAAATCTCTATTGTCTAAGTTATTAACACCTTTTTATGAGACCAAAACCTGCTGGCAAAGTGCGAACACCCCATCCGAACGTCGCAGGTTCCCTAGTGAGGAAATTGAAACGTTCAGAAGGTGAACTACGAGAGGAGGAAACTTCCGACTTCATGGAAAGAATGCGAAACAAAAAGATTGTCAACAATCTGTAACAAATCTGAACATTTCTGAGAGTATTTCTTCAACCAAGAGGTTATTACTGGGTTAGTTTCATAATTGGAGATGTCAGTCCTCGATAACCTCACATCAGCCTTCGGTTTCAGGCTAATATGCAGTTACTTCAGGCTGAGTCCGATATGAAACTAACTAAGTAATACCATCTAAATATCAGTGCAATAACAAAACAAGTGCACTGTATCGAAAATCCTCACCACAAAGTGGAACAACCGCATCAAATTAATGGTATCCTGCCGGCTCAATATGCCAAATATATATATTACAGTTGCGATGTTATGAGAACTATATCAGGTAACTGACAATGATACGCAAAGATGGCAAATCTCGTTTTCACAACATGTTTATGTTCCCCACACAATACTTGCTCATGACTCACGAGTGTCGTGACCTCGAGGTAAAGCCATAGCTACAATATAAAGGTATTACAGTACTAAATAGTTGTCATAGGTGGCCGTTATAACGTTTGTATGAAAAAAAAAAAAAATAGAGCTGGAACGATTGGCTCATTTTCACAACCGACTAACCACGAGCTATAACCGGATAATGTCAGGTTATCTGTAGCCATTATTTCACCGAACCTGGGCTCAAAACTATAGGAATTCGAAAACAATATTCTCAGAAACTATTCCGTTGTGTGTACACAAACGAACGTTGTCGAGTATTCGACAACGTTCGCTTGTATAACTACTACAGAATAGTTTCTGCGGTTACTCAGTACTCACGGAAACTGCCGATCAATAACGAAGTCTTGAACGCTAAAGGCGATTATTTCTCAATATATACAGCGCTGTTTCGAGATATGATCTATCCCAAAGGGGGTAGCGACAGATTTACTATGTTTTAACCGTCGAATGACGATCACTATCGATATTTCGGTTAATCGGTTAACGTTTTTGCCAAATCGGTTGGGTCGGTAACCGGTTTTAAACTGGTTATCCGGTTAACCATTTCAGTACTTTGATCGCATCATTTTAACCCGGGCATACTGTAGCTATGTCAAATGTAACTCTTCAGACAACAGCGTTGGCTATTTTTATCTTTTGGGTAGCTGAAGGGTTAACAAATAGAATAAGCAATCAACAGTTTGCGTGCCGGTACTATATAATTTCGTCACTTCATGAGTGTAATACGAGAAATAATCAGGGGCGTAGACAGGTTAAAATAGTGTGTGGAGGGTTGGTACATTTAAGGGAGATTCACACAAACACATGTCTATACAGACAATACATTTTCAAAAAATTGAGAAGGGGGCACGCCTCCTCATTTCCCCTGTGGCTACTCCACTAGAGAAATTCGTGTATATCAGGCATGTTGTGTATATTTTTAACCTGCCCTCTGGAAATGTCAGCACCCTATCTTTCTTGCTTATGTAACCGTAAAAATTGAAATATTCACGTTGGTGGTGATATCGTCATTTCGTGGACCACAATGTTTGACTACGGTTAATACAAGATCCCGGGCGCATACCACAGGTCTGATACATCTCTGCCTGGTTTAACTTAACTTGTCTGACACTTTTCGGGTGAACATATTTCTCCTCACAATATTTGTGACTTCGCAAGACTAAATTGGAATCCTAATCTATTTGCTATTGTAAATCTACATGCTGACCATCATTATACAATTTCCTACAATCGATTATGTTCTCGAATTGCTTCAATACCACGTTCATCAGACGGTCACATACCCTAACATCTTCACATCCGTATTTTGGTGAGAAAAAGCAACGATTGGCCAAGGAAGATTATGCACATAAACCGACAGAAAACAAATTCAAATAATGCCGACTAAAGAGGAGGCCGTTGCCGTAAAACTCACAAGGATCGTCAATGGAAAAATGTTTAATTCAAATTGATTACAAATCAAAATAAATCGAGTAGGTGCAAAGAAGTTATGATCACTTACATATGGCGACATCTCGACTGAAAGGAAGAGTAAAAGAGACGACAAGATAAAGAGCACTAGTGTTTTGTCAATGCTGTATGATGTCGCTTTTCCGAGGGAGTGTCTTAAGGTTCCAATTTGACGTTTTCTTTTAAACGTGCTTTTTTAATTTATAAATGCTGTTCATAAAACGCCCGTTTTAAAAACAAAATAGCATTTGTTTAGTGCGCATGCACTCCGTTATGCATTGCATAATCACACTGCTCAATTGAAAACCAGATTCTCAGTGTAAATATGGGATTTTCAGAGAATGCTATGAGATTTTCAGAGAAACATGGTGAAAAAACGATAACCGATAATCAAGATTTTGACATTTTTATCGAAAGAGAAGATATATGGAAAGATAGTATCAATACGTTTACCTTTATCCAGTAGTTTAAATATCTCCTCGAAATCCTATTCGCGAAGAGTATCTGTTACTCTCCAATAAATGGGAAAATAGGCTGCAAAATTTCAGATTTCTTGGGAATGGTGTAAAACAAGCATGATAATAATAATAATAACACTTCGGCCGGCCGCTGATTTGTCGCGGTTCTCGTATGAGAATGCCTTGGTTACCCATGTTCTACCAACTGTCTCCCCCTATTCCCGCGCTTCTTCTCTCCTCCCAACACTCGGAGACGAACTGCTTGATGACATACCTTGCCCCATTCTTCCCAATCTCTCCGATTAGTATATTAACCCTCTCCTTTGAGTCGCCCCCTAACCACATGTCCTTCATTCTCCCATCCCACTTCTCCATTATACTCCCCGTGAATCTTGTTCTTTTAGACTGGTATTTTGGGCATTCTATAAGAAAGTGTTCCAGGGTCTCCACCAAGCTCACGTTACACATCTGGCACTCCTTTTCACTGTGTTTCCCAATTTTTCCCCTCAGCTCCAGGGACCGCGACCTCAGCTTGAACAACAGTGACCCCCAAAGGTGCCATCAAGGTACTCTTCAAAACCAGGCTTCTCTTTATCACGCAGGCCACCCAAAGATCTCTTTGATTTGACCCCCTCTCGCCAATTACGGTTACAATCCTCCATGACCCTTTCTCTGACGATCTTTTTGCCCTGGTTTGCCCCAACGTCAAGGTCCGAGATCTCCATTGTGTAGTTTTCTACTAGCTCCCTCACTTGGACCGTCCACCCCGTCTTGATATTTGAGTTGAAAATTCTCAGGAACATTACTTTACACCATCGGCTATCGGGGAGATTTACCAAATAATTAAGATAACCGAGATTCTGTCTGTCCTTGATCCTCATCCACCCAAGCTCGCCCCTGATTGCTTCTAGTGCTGCGGCATTACTCGCGCCTGTTATCCATCGGCCTGCGTCGTTCTGCAGGATTTCCAAGCTCTTAACAGCTGTCTGGTTTAGGGGTATAACTTCCGTACCGTATGTTATACTAGGCAGACCCATCATTTCCCAAATGGTTTTCCCCACGAAAACCTTATTGAAACTGTTTCTCCCTATAAGTTTCATTTGGTTAAGGATTCGCTTCCCCTTCAGAATCAATTTATTTGTGTGGTTTCGGTAGATGCCTCTTCCTGTGATGTTTATATTTACACCCAGGTATTCATAGTCACTAGTCTCTCCTACACTAAGAAGTCTACTGCTACCTTCCGGAATGCAGAACTCCCCCACTCCCACTCTCCACCTTCGAGTGGGGTCCACTTTGCGGCCCACGGGTCACTAGTCTCTCCTACACTAAGAAGTCTACTGCTACCTTCCGGAATGCAGAACTCCCCCACTCTCCACCTTCGAGTGGGGTCCACTTTGCGGCCCACGGGTATAACTTTGCTCTTGCTTTCATTAAGTTCGAGTCTCCATTTGCTCCCATATTTCCCAACAATTCCCAGCATCTTCTCTAACCCCTCTTCGCTTTCTGACACTAGCACCATATCGTCTGCAAAAAATAGCCCTGGGATCTTCGTGTCACCAACTGCCACCCCCTCGTCGCTATGCAGGAGTTCATCTCCTAAACCTTTGATGTACAATGCAAAAAGAATTGGCGAAAGGATACACCCCTGTTTTAGGCCTATCTCCATAGGCACACGTTTTGTTGTAATGTTACCCAGGCTAAGTTCACTCTGTACATCTTTATATAATGCTTTCATAATCCCAACAAACTCGCCCCCACCCCCCCCCCCAAGCCCAGAGCCTCCAGCTTGCGCCACATACCCTCCCTCCATACTCTATCATATGCCTTTTTAACATCCAAAAAGGCCATGAACATCTTTTTCTTTTTTGCTTTCGCGGATTCTATCATTTGGGATAGTATGAAAAGATGGTCAGTGACTCTCCTTCCCTTCCTGAAGCCATTCTGGATTTCTCCCAAAAACCCTTCTCCTCAATCACCTCCTCTAATCTCCCATACAGGACTTTACAAAAGACTTTTCCAATGTTGCTGCTGACAGAGATCCCTCGATAGTTATCCAAGACGTCTTTTTCCCCCTTTTTGTGAATAAATGTCACTTTACTTTCCCTCCACTCCTTTGGGACCTCTTGTTTTTCTATGGCTAAATTGAATAGGGCAGTTAGGCTTTCCAAGAGTTCCTCTCCCTCTTTTTTGATAAACTCGTTAGAAATTTCGTCCACCCCTCCCGCTTTCCCATTCCTCAATTTTGAGATCACCCTTCGCACCTCCTCAGTTTTGATTTCGCTGCACACGAAGTCCGAGAGATTTTCCTCGACCTGGTTCGGACACTCCGGTGGGTTCCCCATGCCCCATCGCTTATCGTTTACCTTTTCCCAGTGCTTGACTAGTTCTAATGCGATTTGATCTCGCTCTTCTGTAACTCTGCCATCTACTTTAATGCTCTGTTGGTTATTCCCTTTGTTACGTTTGTTCACCCATTTCCAAAATACGCTCGAACTCGACCCCCCTGTCGTTCTTATCGTCCTAATAAGACTGCTATTTCGCACTCTCCGGTTATCGACTTTAATCTTGTTTACTTTATTTCGTGCTTGTTGGTATTCTTCCTTTGCTACCATGGCCCCATTGCTTTCCACCCCCTTAAGTTTTCTACTTCTCCTGTATGCAGCACATTTAGCTTTTCTAACCTTTAAGGCCCCTTTTCAGTTCTTCGTTCACTCTGTACCCAAGTTCCCGTGTTGGCACCCTAATCTTTCCTACACTTTCCTTCCCTGCCTCCACTAGGCTCGCAACCATGGCGTCGGCCATCTTCTGGATACTACCCCCCCCCCCCCCCCTTGTGTACGGCTGCAAGCTTTGGTTTCAGTTTTTCTTCGAACTTCGCCCAGTCGGCATCCTTTTTGAGTTCCCAAATCTCCTTGAAGCTTCCTTTCCTTTTCTCTGGGTTTTTGGCCCTCATCGTCACTGTAATCAAGTTGTGATCACTATCCAACTCCATTTTGCCCTCATCATCCACTTCTACCCTTATCACCTCCCTCCATAAATTCATATCTGTGAGAATGTGGTCAATTATTGATTTTCTGTCGTTTCTCTCCCAGGTCCATTTCCTCTTACATCTAGCGTCCCTGTTCAGAATATTCAGACCGAGCTCATTTGTGAAGTTCAACAGCTTTCTTCCATTCCTGTTGACTTTCTTATCCCCACCCTCTATGCCTTCTCCCTTGTCACCTATGTGTCCATTAAAGTCGCCCATCAGAATTATACCGAACCCCATGTTTTCCAGTTCAGTGATATTGGACCTTAGTGTTGAGTATATCGAGTCATTCCACTCGAGTTTACTTCCCTCCACCGCACAGTACACAATCCCAAGGGCAATACTTTTGTTTCTCAGACTGATCTTTACCCATCCAATTTCTTTTGACACATCAGCCGAGGTGATGATATCTTCCAGATCTGTAATCAGCGACGGTTTTAAATCCTCTTTAATGTACATGCCTACCCCTCCCCCCTTTTTCTGGCCTTCCTTTCGCCCTACACCTATCCACACACACCCGCTTACTTGATCTACCCGTTCCTCGTGTCTTACCCACGTCTCGCTTAAGCCCATGACATCAAACTCCTCTGCCTCGATCAATGTAGCAATTTCACTTACTTTCCGGTGGAGACCATGGATGTTGCTATAACCCACTTTCAGGGTACCGAGGTTCATTGGCTTCCACCTGCTGGGCCCATTGTTGTCTGGTACTAGTCTTGGTAAACTTATTCTGTCCCCCTCACTCTTGTTCACCGCACCTATGTCAACTCTAGTTATACTTGCCTCTGACATCCCACCCCGCTCCTCTCCAAAAAAGGTTCTGCTACCCGTAGAATTTTATCCCCTAATACCCGTTTCCCCGCCCTGCTAAGATGCAGCCCGTCACACCCGTACATGCTCCCATTGCCCCAAAACGTGTCCCATTGGTCGATAAAGGGAATTCCCAGATCAACACAGTAGTCCTCTAACTCTTCATTTAGCGCCAAAATCCTTGAGTTTCCGTTCGTCCCCACTTCCAAAGACAGGAAGGACCCCGGATACAACTACCCTTGCATTCCTACTTAGCGGTTTGCCGACTAAGCCTCTATACGACTCCACCAAACTTACTGACCTTCTCTCCCTGATATTGTTGGTCCCCACATGGACCACCACTACCGATTCCGGTCCTGACCCTGCCACAATGTCATCTACCCGGTCCCTGAGATCCTCCACCTTCGCCCCCAGAAAGCACAAGACTGTTCGATTAGAACTATCAAGGCCACAAACTACATTGTCAATCCCACGTACGATGCTGCTCCCCGCTACAACTAATTTTCTTCTTCTGGCCCCAGTTCCTATATCATCTGCACCTCCTCTCGTTTTGCAAGCTCCTGGCCCCCTCTTTCTCTTGACCGTCCTCCTTACCCCGACTGGCCTATCACCATCAACAACCATCTCACCCCCACACTTCCCCCCTCACTCTCGTCCCCAGGAGTATCAGAGTCTAAAACACTAAACCTGTTTTCTGAACACCGCCTAGCAACCTTGGCAGCCTTACGCCGACTCTGGTTTCCGGACTCGACGCAGCCCTGACCTGACGCCACCTTCCGAATTTTCCTACTAGAACCCCCCTCCTCAGTTACACCCCCCCCCCCACATCAAGCATTATTCCCCCACGTTTCCTGCTTCCAAGTTTCCTTCTTGAGTCCACAACGACCTTCCACCACCTTCCACCTCACCATTGTAGGTAACCTTCAACGGGGTAACTCCAGATACACCGGCCCTCTCCAACCTCCCTCTCAGCTCTGCAATCTCCCGCTCGAATCCAACACACTTCTCTAACAACTGTAAAATATCCCTGCAATTCGCGCATACCCCACTACTCTCCATTGACCGACCACCACCATACCTCATATTACACCGTCTGCATGCCTCCGGATCCTCACTCTCCCCCACCTGCACTCCTCGACTCCTCGACTCACCTCCCTCAGACCTTCCTTAACACCCATACTTACCTCCGTCTGAACACCCGTCGTACACTTACCATTCATGATTACAAAATGATAAAGAGGCGCTTCAGAGAGTGACAACGGGGATTCAGGGCGACAGGGAAAGTTTCACGTCAGCTGAAGCCACTCAGATGAGGTGCTATTCGAACCTTTGTAACCACTAACACAAATTGAAATATTATAGTTTAGTTCCTGATATTAAAGACGCATCCACATGGCATTTTAGACCAATGCAATAACCAAATCTCGGCACGTTTGTCATACGTCAGACTGTAGTAATGTTACAATTCAGTAGTAATGGTAGACTGAATATGTGTGTTATTTAGCTAATCTATCCTAGAAGACTTAAGGGAATTAGATTCTAGAATATTCTGTTCTGTACTGTAAACTTTTGTTACTTAGCTCTTCAACACTAGATGTAGCTTCTTTCTTTTATTCCTAAAATATGACTATCTTCAAATGTTCTGTCCAAGAATGATTCCCTCCTTCAAATAAAATATTTAGGCGCCTTACTTACAATCCAAGTTAATTCGCAACTGAAAATCTTTAAAAATATCAATAACATCTTTGTCGGTAATGTTCTTACAGAATATGAAGGCTACTACATTTTCTTTCCACATTTTTCCTCACCGTCGAATGAACGTTGCACTGTGCATGCTGCTGGCAGGTACTCCTGCAAGGGGGGGGGGGGGGGGGGGGCGGGGGGGGGGGGGGGTCGAGTACCGTTCTAACGGGGATGTTATAATGAGCTAAGAGTAAAACATAAACAAAATCTCATAGTAAAACTTGATTTCCGTTGTGTTTTTGTGATACTACCGTGGTGTACCATGTTGCACGACCATACTTTTGTATTAACTGAAAAAATATACCATGAGTGAGTATTGCATACTCTACGACTAAGTAATAAGATGGGACACAACGAGAGTGGATTATGGGGGACCTAAATCTTTTCTCTCTATACTCCACACAAATTCGCCATCTTGTTTTTAGGAGTCCTTCACCACAACTGTTTTCCACCTAAAAAGTAGCAGTCTGAACCATAAACAAACATCTCTTTTTATCCAATAAATGTACGCATGTGTTTCTAATTTATGTAGCAGTCTTCAACGAAGTAATTTATCCCCATCGATCATCTGTCTACAGGGAAGCAAATTAACAGTTTGTATATGAACATTGATATTGATAAACGTGATAAATCGGTTGAGTGCCAACTGGGTGACTGAGTGCCAGCAGAATCTTATTATACGAAGAAAGTGGTTGGGAGACACTGCAGATAAGACGACAAAAACATAAGCTAATGCAGTATTTTAAAATGTATCATTATATTTCCCACAGATCCCCCACCAATATCAGTGAATCAAATACGTGATTTACGTCATGTTCAAAATCGCCGTGTCCCTTTCTGTCGAACAAAAAATTATCAAGTATCATTTATTCCATCAACAACCAATCTACGGAATGATATCCTTGCCAACATCAGAGGAAATGGCCTATTTACGGAGTTCAAGAACTATCTAAATCAGCACGTGCGCCGAGTACTACCATTCCTTTACAATTCGAGATCCCGCAAAGAGCAGGTATATCACTGCAGACTACGATTACGGTGCAGTCATCTAAGTGAGCACCTCTTTGTGATCCACCTGTCATCTCGCCAAACTGCATATGCGGCGAACGCAAGACAATTGAACACTTTTTTTCAAAAATGTTCAAGCTATAATCGAATAAATAGACAAAACTACATGTATGTTTCAATGAGTCGTTTTGTATTCAATGAGTCAGATGTGCGTAGGAATAAAACGTCGAGACCGAAGACATTTAGTTTTTTCGTATATTCGTGTTACTTCTTTCCTATGCAAATATACGTGCCTATTTGAATACTATTGTCTCATTATGACATTCTTATTCTTATGTTTCTGTCCTGACTCAGCAGTCAATACTTCTTGATAAACATTAATGAAAGTTGCTTACTTAAGATAAACTATCGTAAAAACCGACAATAATCCATATATCTCAATTGAAACAAAGTACGGAATGGGGGTGCTTCAGCAGCATGCAGTTATTAATACATTTAACGAAAAACTCCTTTCCACCATTTCTTCCCATTTTCTTCTTATCTTCATTATTTAGTTAACAACGTATACAATTATCTCTGATTTCCCTCTTTACCAAACCTACTATCAAATCATAACTATAACTTGAAAGTGTAATGAATACTTCAGCATTATAGGGTTTGGATGGTAATCTTGTTTGTATGTGTACCGTTCTACATGACCTTATTATGTTCAAGTGTTCTACTGATGGAAACAACCTTGTATGAAATTACAGCTTACTGTTGGATACACACTTAATATAACTGATATAATTGTATATATTTGAGAACTGGAAATAGATATTGTTTAAATTTAATGTGCTTAACCTGTCTGGCACCAATGACCTGACAACCCAAGAGAAGTATCTTTTAGATCGCGGTTTAACATTACCATCAGTACAGATGCCTAAAACTGGAAACCAGATAAATGTACCATCGCATAACTGTACGTTTCTTAGGCAAATGAAATTAGCAGACCGCTTTAGAAACTCCAGCGGTCGGAAACGTCCTTTTGCAGAATCGTCTGGTTTTTCACCTCCAGATAGTGAAGTAGATCCCGAAATTATTGAGGCTAATAAACGAATCCTTCAAAAGGTGCTCAGCATGAACATACTCTCCGATAAAGACAATTTCACAGCTGGTGAACGGAAAGCCCTCACGAAATTTCGAAAAAGTAAGAAATTAGTAATTAAACCAGACGAAAAAAGTGGGTCGGTAGTCGTTCTATTGCGGTATAATTATATAAAGGAAGCTATGAGACAACTCAGCAATACTAAACATTATAAGAAACTAGATTCACTCGTTTGGCCTAGTAATGTCGAAAAATTCAAAAAGATCTTAAAATTTCTCCTCGACGAAGGTCACATAACCAAAACAAAACAAAACAATTGAAATATTTAACAGATAAGCAGAGTGCTCAAACAGGACAATTTTACATCCTACCAAAGATCCACAAAGACAGTTCTTCATGGACGGATGACTTACTCCACCGGGGAGGCCGATTGTATCAGATTGTAATTCGGAATGTTATGCGATCTCGGAATTAATTGATTATCATCTTAAACCTATAGCAAATAGACACCCGAGCTATCTAAAAAAATACACAGGATTTCCTGACTAAAATTTCGAAATTCAAAATATCGAAAATTGCAATCCTGGCTACATTGGGTGTCGACAGTATGTATACGAACATTGATATTGATGAAGGCGTTAAATCGGTTAAAAATGCATTTGAAAAATATCCGGACGCAAAACGCCCGGATGAACAATTTTGGATCTTTTTAGAGTTGAGCTTAAAGGGTAATGACTTTCATTTCAATGGGGAATATTTTCTACAAACAATGGGTTGTCTGAGGGACAAAAGATTCAGTCCTAATTTTGCAAGCATTTATGTAGCGGAGTGGGAGGAAAGTGCCTTAAGCAAATGTGCAAATCATCCTCTCGTGTATCTCAGATATTTAGATGATATTTTTATTATTTGGGAACATTCAAAAGAAGATTTTGATGATTTTTTAGACATTTTGAACAACCATTATCCAAACATTAAATTAAAAGGTACTGTCAGTGAAAATTCTGTTGATGTTCACGATGTGACAATGTATAAATGCAAGCAATTTCAAGCATCCGGTCATTTAGATTATAAGGTATATTTTAAACCAACTGATTCACATCAATTGTTGCACACAAACTGATTTCATCCTCAACATACATTTAAAAGTATCATCAAATCACTGCTGATTCGTTTCCACCGCAATTCAAGTGACAAGGTAAATTTTAATGAGGCTTGTTCTCCTATGTTTGGCTCCCTCAGATCGAGAGGGTACTCACAGCGCTTTTTTGCGTAGCCTGAAATCTCAAACTCTAACAAAGCTCGAAAGTCCAGCATTAACTACTGATTTCGAACCACTGAAAGTTGAACACAACAGACCGCTGCAGAAGGGTAGTGGGGCGGTATTTAATTGCAAAAAAACATCGTCGTAGATTGCATACGTTTATGCCTGATCAGACAGAGGAATGAATGTTCCTCCGAACAAACGAAAAATCATTATCTGATTCGTAACCCCATCCATTGTAATTCACCAAATATTATTTATCTTATCACTTGCAAACGCTGTCGGGAGCAGCCTGTTTGTCAGAGTCAAAATCCATTCCGAGAACGTGCTACTTGACACAAACAGGATATAAAACACAATGCTGATACCCCAGTAGCACAACACTTTAACCTGCCTGGTCATTCTTTGGACGATTTCGAAATCCATTCTATTGAACAACCACCAATTAAAGACAGATTAGAGAAAACGGCTGAATTTAGAAACAAAATGTGAAGCTTTTTGGATCAATACGCTTCAAACCAGCTGGCCATTTGGCATCGACATATCAGAGGGAGAATGCGAGAGGGAGGTCCATCATTCCTTTCACTTTAACATACAAGAAAATTAATATCGAAAGTGTAAATACATTAAAAGATGAATTCAATTTAACCAATGCGAAATTAAATGAACCTTAGAATCTTCGACTTGTCATCGCCAATACAAAAGCTTGCGGATATCCTTGTAAGGACCAAATTAAAGTCCATCAATGGATAACATCAATTATTGTCAGTTAGTTTAACTAGTTAAATCAATTTTATGTAATTTTTGTCATGTTTGAAACCATGAAGTTTCAATAAATGAAAACTATGTTTCGGCGGCATATTAAAAGACAAAAAAAAAACGTTTCAGAAGGAAATGTCTGTGCAGTTGCGAATTTTTAATCTTAAACACAAACAAGCGAGTGCCAGAGCTCATATATGCCCCAAAAACAAAATAGGTTCCAATTTCAGCCATGTCTATTTATTTATTTATTAAATTATTAAATGATGTGTTTATTTATTTATTTTTTAAATGATTTATTCATTATCATTCATTTATTTATATTCATTAGATTATTTTTTTTTATAAGTTTCACTCAATTTAGATTTTCCGAAGGTAAGGCACACAATTTCTACGTTATGCAAAGTATTTACCGTCATAAATCTCCGCCAGGGGATACTCATTCCAACTGATAACATTTATGAAGCAGCATAATCTTTGGGGCTGTTTATTATTTATTTTTCCAATCTTAATATATTTTATAGAACCATTTTTTATATTATTTTCACACATTTGTCTGAAGCCAGTAAAGCAAATCGCTCCCTGGTTGATTAAGTTTGAATGAAAGCCAACCAATAGGGGTCTTCATAAAGTCAGTAAACAAACCACTCCCTAATTGATTAAAATTTAATGACCAATCAATGGGGCTTCATCTGATTGTTTGGGCGGCACAAACTGAGTAACAACCTAAGGACATCTCAGATTAAAAAAAAAGATATCTAGATGAGTGACATTTGTCAGCTTGTTACCGAGTTTAATTATGTACTGAGCTGCGAAAAACACCCCAGCCTACACCTGCATATATATCATCCATGCGCTCCCCATGTTGGAATCATTTTCCCCAAAGTCTCTTTGAAGAAGCTAAACTTAGCGAAATGGGTCGAGACAAACGGATTATTTTCTACCTTTGCTGAAGACTACAACCAATCCAGGTATATTCTTTGATAGGTAATATCTTGGTTTTCATTTTCATTTATTTCATTTTTTCATTTTAATTTTATATTGTCAATTCATCTACCTATTCTACAGTTGGCTCCAAAAAAGACAGAAGCATCAGGAAAGGGAGTTGCCAAGTCTGTAATGGGTTAGGAACAATCGCTCCAGGCCTATTCAATGTTGGTCAAGGCCCTTTTCAGGTGATTCAGTGTTTGCACCACATTGGGCTTTTAGAGCAGCATTTGGCAAATCGGGATTTACCGAAGCAGTTGGAGAAGAAAATATATGAGTGGGCGGCTTTCTTATGCCAGGTTTTCCCACCCCACACATTTTTTTTTTCTGTTTTACCACAGATTAGCGTGGGATGGGTCTACCAATCGTTCAATGCTTTAATTGAGTATTACAAGAAAATTTTAAACGAGTTGACGTCTAAGACCACTTTGGCTATGCGACCACCTCCTGGACTCGAAAAAAATAGACTTCAACAGCACCTCGGCGCAAGCCTTCATCTGGGCTAAAAAATAAATAAATAAAAATAAGTTGACAGATAAGACGATTTCGGCCTATGAGTCTTATTTTTCGGAATATTGCACAGCGCCTGGGGTAAGGAGCAGTACAGGAGAGAGCAAGCAGACTCCCACCCGTGTTGTCCCTCTACCCCAACGCGACAAGCTGAATAAGACATGGCCAAGACAAAGTACATCTCCCTCTTCTCTACCTTCTACTTCTCCTTCCTTCTCTCAGAGTAAGCGCCTTACTTTACAAACATCTCCAGTCCATATTGTGACTGAAGATGCTCGCAAATAGAGTAACGCTGTCTCGTCTCGTCTTGTTCCTCTAATCCCTACTCCTCCTCAGCCTTTCTTCTCCGGGTATCCTAGTGCTCCCACTAGTGCTCCTCCTGCTTCCACTGCTTCTCATTTTGTTTCCTCCTCCTCCTGCCTCTAGTGTGGCTCAACCAGGTATATCGCACTCAGTGAAAGTCAAATAACCTCTTTTATTCTAAATTTTCCAAGTTTCAGCATAAGAACGGAGTTAAAATTCACAAAAGGAACTGGCGCCTCTCCGATATTTGTAAAAAATATCCATATGATTGGTAATTCAAATGTAAGACGCATTGATCGAAATCCCCACCCGAACACACAGGTGGAATGTTACCCCGGCGCAAAGTTCGATCATTTTCGCTCTATGTTTAAAGGGCACAGGGGCCAGTCCAGTCCCTCAAAAATATT
This sequence comes from Pictodentalium vernedei, assembly GCA_031216915.1. Taxonomy (NCBI): domain Eukaryota; kingdom Metazoa; phylum Mollusca; class Scaphopoda; order Dentaliida; family Dentaliidae; genus Pictodentalium; species Pictodentalium vernedei. The sequence goes on from CM062288.1 coordinate 40,517,516, forward strand.
TTTAAATATTGGCGTGAATTCTCGAAGTGATAGTTCTGATCTCACAGTTGAGCAGTTGCGGAATATGCTTAGCGATATTAGGGGCAAGTTTAGACCAGCTCAGGAACTGGTTAAACTAATCTCAACTAAATGATGAGCTTAGTTTAACCAGTTCCTAAGCTCATCGCTTAGTTTAAATCCATGTTATGTAATTTTTGTCATGTTTGAAACCTATTAAGGTTCAGTAAGAGAAAACAATTTTTCGGCGGCATATAAAAAAACAAACGTTTCAGTAGGAAATGTCTGTGCCAGTGCGAATTTTTAACCTAAACACACACACAAACACACACACACACACGCGCGCGCCTGTCGCGCGCACGCTCACATACAAGTACACGCGGGGACTTAATTGCAAGACTGGGACTTCATTACAAACCTGGGACTTCATTGCAAAACCCACTAATCGGGACAATGGTTGTTTATGAATTCTCAAAAGCAGACATTGACGCACAGCCTACAAATGCTGCCAGAAGCAGCAATGGAGCACAATAAAACCTCTTACTATAAAAACAAAAAACGTGTTTTTCTTCATTCTGTGTGGGGACATTTCAAAACACGCGTGTGTTCGGATGGGAAAACTACTTTGAAAATGTATTACACCAATGTGTGTTCTTAGTGTGTTACATCCGGGGTCCCTTCGGGGCACAGAAGTACAAGCAAAGTGGGGACTTCGATTTTATGTCTAAGAATGCGCGCACTTGATAGAAGTTAAACATTGTATTTTCCTCTTTGTGAAGGAATGAAGAATAGAATGAACGATTCAGATAGATTGAAACATACCTACCATTGATCATTGCGACCAATCTTGTTTGGCCAATCCAAATGATGCTTTTATTCTGACTTGTTTATGGTCGAGGACGAGGGAGCACAGAGCAATGATTCAAGAATAAAATAATATTATAAAACTAGAATGCATCATCTAGAAACCGAGCACGCGGCCCGTGGGATCCCCACACTCGTAAGCTTTTTTCGAATTCGGCATGACGAAATAAGAAATTTGCTTTTCATGACAGTGAATAATACAGCAACTATTCATGAACGCTGAGTGAAAATATCATGGAAATCTGACGTGAATTGACTGATATATAGCTTTTTAATGACGGGAGGTAATTGTTTGAATTTGGTCTTGTTCAAGCCGATGCGAAAAAAGACGGCGGTTATAACTGAGTGTGACTGATGGAGTGATGGTTGTAAATCGAAGTAGCTTCTTTAAGAACACCACTTAGGGATCCCAACACAACCTTTTAAACCTTAGAGAATCATCAGAAATTAAAAGTCAAAAGAAAACGGAGGTGAGCAGGTTTTTGGCGGGAGAAGATTGATGAACATTTGCCTATTAGACATTAAAATATCACTTCAGACATGTACGAACTGTGTTCAGACCGCTCAAGGCAGCGACTTGAAACTTTCGGAAATTGTTCTACGAACACTGGTCGATATTTTGAAAGATGAGTGGTGTGTTCGAACCGTGCGGAAATACCACTCATCGCGTGGAAACAAAGAGTATGATTCGTCCCGACTCTATCAGTTTGGAATGGACTTGGGCAGTGGTGTAGACTGCTGTAGAGCAGCAATTGCGCATAAAGTCCCTGTATTTTATTCTAAGTTGCCCAACCGGCCCCATGGTATAATATTTTGTCTGTATATCGTACATACCACCTGTAGTTGATACCGTTATCATACGTTAGAGTAGCCTTTTTGTCATTTTCGTCACCACTTTCGACCCAGATTTGAGGGTACATTGCTTCAAACCCAATTTACAACCAAATCTAGAGATGATGTGTTTTCAGGTTTTTTCATTTCCTGCTAGGGTACAAAATGAGCTAACTTCACCTGGCTAGCTTGAATAGTTGTTGCAATATTGCGCCAAATGCCTTAGCTGGCCACTTTTTAAAAAAATTGCCTCCTTCTGAAATACATGGTTATACCCGCAGAAAAACATGTTTCTGCCAAAATACGCAGACTCTGACGTTTCACAACTTTTGTTAATTCCAGCCATATAGACTTATTGACTGCAGAGTCATAAAGGGAAAGTTACTTAGAAACTGTTTTTTTTTTTCACAAACCAGATCTTTGAGCCTCCTTTTCACCTGGATGCTGGAAACACGTCACTTTGTTGTTCTTTTTTTTGTTTTCGACCATACCTTTTAATAACACATCCCACACTCCTCAGACAACTAACCCTCAATTTTTACGCGTTTTTTATCGTGGTTATCAACAACATTTCTCGAAAGAGGTATAGCCTACGCCACAGGGGAGTTTGAGAATATACCACCATACTGCTGTGTATAGTTTCTGAAAACATTCCAGTACAAAATCGAGGTGGAATAATAATGACGAAGACCTAGATGGGTTTGATTATCACTGCCATCAAAGCATATCAAGTTTACACTCTGCGTCCATTCATCGCTCAAGGAAAACATGTCCTGAATATTGCTTGGAAAACATGAAAGTACCAAAAAAACTGAGACACTATAACATGGCTCCAGTGAGATAGTTATTTATTTACTTATTTTCTGGTGCTTAACGCCATATAAGCAGCTAATGCTATATCCTTGCGAACAAAATTATGTGTTGTGTTTATTTATTGGTATTTAACGCCACTATCGATCAGCTAAGGCTATATCGTGGCGAGGAAAAGTATGCGTTCTAAAATATATCATTATCTTCCATGAAATAAATAAAACGATTTTGAATATTATGAAGAATAAAACTAAGGAGTGAACACAGTAACGAAAAAAAATATATTGATTTATTGGTGGTTAAAGCCACGTCAGCAGATAAGGCTGCACCGTGACGTAAACAAGTCAGATATGAAGTAAAATGATTGAATGCAAATATGAAATAATTACTATAGAAATGGCCAAGACAGCGTGGTATGAACAGTAAAAGTATTGAGCGGTGACACAAGGAATGTGTATACCTTAAAAAACAACCTGTTCAGTTTATGAGTTGAAGTGTCTAGCTTAAAAGATTCAAAACAATTTAAAACTTATTAAAAAGGTTGATTAATTTCAAAAACAACAAAACTTTGCACGGGCTGATATGATAAAATATATATTTTAGAGATCCAACTGTAAAATATTGCCCTCTGACATTGTTAAAATCAGTGCAATATAAAAGAATGTTACAAACGAGAAAATGAGACCAATTCTTCCAAAGAATGATGTGTAAGGTTGATTTCCGTGAGGAACGACAGATTTTTAGGAGAATTTGTGTCGTAAAATAGGTCTCGCAGAGCCGGTACATTAAAATATTCCCGTGCGACAAGATTAAAATCAGTACTGTCCAAACGAATGTACCCCACCGTTAAACCGTGCCCCCATGGAACACATTCTGGTGGCACACTACTGAGTTACATAAAGGAAAGTGAAATTCTTATATGACGGATTATAACATGGTGTCAGAATCCTACAAAAGGTTTATAGACAGACACTTATCTGTAACAGTAGTTCGGAAGTGATGGAGGTTGTTAATTGTCGCTCCATCCCATTTCGCTTACCATATAGATATGGTGTAGTTACCGATATATGATTTACAATCACTAAAAGGAATTGTAAAATTAGTGATTTGCTGGATTAAAGTCCGTTTCGCTACATAGACTGCCCCGATGTTATCAGAGATAATGACGAGGTTACCAGCAAAACATATTATATATGAGTCAGACGTGGAGTAGTAAGCTTCTCACAAAGTTACAAAATAAGAGAGTTCACTGATGTCGAAATATCTAAAGTTCAGGGTGCAAATATTTAACCAATTCAGTCTTGTTTGACAGAGCTCAAGGAGCTCTGCAAAACAAGATTGAATTGGTTAAATTCCCAGGTACATTACGGGAAAAATGGCTACTTCAAATCTGGATATTTTGACATCAGAGTTCTGGGGGTTAAGCTAGCAAAGAGGAAAGAGAGTCGGAAAACATAATCGACTTCCTTCTCGGGACAAGTTGTAATCTTTAACTTCAGCTGTAAAAATATATTTTTTATTTGTTTTTTCCAGTAACAACACCTGAAGTTACTTTATCACCATCGTTAGATCCATCAGTAGAGACAGTTGTATATCCACTGTGCTTGGACTTTAATTCAGCATATTTTGTTTAAAACTTCAAAGAATTTGTCTTTGACATTGTGGAAGAAGCAACGTCCAAAATAAAAATTGTTTTTCTAAGATGCCAAGGCGAATTATATGATTCAAGGTTTTCTTTTATCGAATCAGATTCAAATGGCGGACTCCACATTGGGGCTAATTCTAATTCCAAAAGGAGAATAATGTTTCTGGAGTACGTTAAAAAAATGAACAATTTATGGTTCGGAGACACAATAATAAGCGGGGTTTTATGGATTAGTCACAATTTAAAAAACATATTGGCGTGACAGTTTAATTCTGCGCTTTTCAGGAGAAGGATCATCTGCTTCAACGATCCATTCTATCAGCTTTTAATTGTTTAATGTGAGCAGTGAAATTCAGTCTATGACACCTGACCATTCAGAATGTCCGCGGAGCTTTGTGTAGCTGGAATCCATTTCTTATAGTCAAAACGTGTGCTGGTAAATTTAGATTTTTTATTTATTGTTGCTTAACGCTACATCAGCAGCTAAGGCTATATCGTTCCGACAAAAGATACATTTAAAAGACAGAATAAATACAATAAATAGCATCTCCACATATTTGTTTGTTAAATTCAAATGTACACATAAACAAAAAATAAAAATGTTGATTTGAACATCTATCTTTTTGTCAGATTTTGGTTGACAAAAGATACAGGACACACGTTATTGCACTCCACTGAAGTTCCATTTTCAGCTCCATACAATAACACGAATACATAGTGAGCTTACATAAAACTAGATACATTAATACATATGCTCAACATATTTTTTCAGCCAAGAATATTTTTTTTAGAATGTTTCGGACGGAACCTATGGTGAAGCATTATGACCATTCTTACAGGGGATTCTTACCTGTTTTAGAATAGTATTGATCATTTTCAGATAGCGGGATTCGACAAATGAAAATGAGCAAACCCAGGTGGGTTTGCCAAGAGGCTGAAGCATGGCAATCAAATTCTTTAATGTCGATTGCCAACAGGGTGGAATACCTCTGATCGGCTTCAGGTACCTGAAGATCTTATATTATCTATTGACTAAAGTGAATTTTTTTGATTTGATTGGTTGATAGATACGTGATGTGAGACAATATTCATTGAAACCCACGATACGTCCTCCCAGCCACTGACAAATTTCCCATACCCAGTGGAAGCTTCGTTATGAAATCTACAAATTGTCCATACTCCGTAGAAGACCCTCCAATGTGGGGTTCATAAGCTATGTTTTTGAGACAAAAAAGAAAAAAAATTCAATAATGTTTTTATACTAGTCATATCGGAATATTTTCACAAAAACTCTTTTGCACAAAAATTCCACAGAAACCTGTATGGCTCAACAATGGGAGATAAAAGATCTCATGCTGTGTGTGTACACACATGAAATAGATTGTACTTCTAAAACGGAAAGTCAATAGATAAATTCGTTACCCCTTCGGCCTCATAGGATACGGCTGGCTTCGGGTAGGTAAAAACCCGCACCACGTGATCAGACAAGGGGGAACTAATATTCCATCAAGATAGTTCTTAGGAAGTTTGGATCAGTTCTTAGGAAGTTTGGATCAGTTCTTAGGAAGTTTGGATCAGTTAGATTTTCCGCTGTAGCAGTTTTACCAACAAGTTTCCTTTCCCATTGCAAAAGACACTTGCGATGTCACGTGCTGTTATTTATTCTGGTGCTGGGCACAAGACAAGTAGGAGATATCACTTGAGAAACGGATGTCAGTATCCATCCCTCTGAAGAGAAAATATCTATGCAAAGTTAGTATGAACATTCATTCACATGACTGAATGTTCAATTACCACCAGGAAACTGTACAAGAAAATACATAGTTTCGTTGCATTTGTCCGGCAGAGTTTTAACTGGTAGATTCGATTACCTTTTGCAAAAGCAACACAACATGCTCTCTCCTGCAAAATACAAATTGGTTGCAGTAGGTGTCATATTAGATGTCCTTAAGTTATGTTCCTTCACAGCGATATGTGTTATCTCGCTGGCTGTTCTGCTTATTTTTTAATTGACTATTTCCTTCGTGTTCTGAAATATAACAGTTAAAATGTTTTGGTGGTGATTGTCACTCACTCATAGTATCGATTGTGTTCTTTAGCCAGCTCTAATGCTGTTTTAACCATATCAGCACAAACAGAGTGATGTTGAAATGGCAGTTTCCTTTCAAGTGTCACTTGGATCAGCTTATTGGGATCCTGACGATGCAACAATGTATCCATTGTTCGGGAAATATCTGATGGTACGGAATCTACAGAACCGATAGCACCATGCTGTCCCCATTCGGCAATGCCACCATTTTAACAAAGAGGAGATGCAGCGATATGAACTGCCATTCCAGTCCAGTACATTCAGATGGTGCAAGTTCCAAGTTGTTTACGGCGGCCTCGGCAGGTTCACTTGCAAGAAAACTTTTCCTGTCACTTATGTGACAACACCACAGTTTACTGCACAGACCAATTTTGCTCACAATCAGCAATACAGTCATGGAGATAAGTAGTGTTGATGCAGGCGTTTGTCATATACCCTGCGTTTTCCGCCCTGTTCGCCTATATAATGTTCGAAAAATTTGACCAACTTTGTTCTGAATCAGGAGTTTAAAATAAATATTAATCGTTAGCATATGGGTACTCTATATTGTGTAAAAATAATAAAAGTCAAATTTTGACCAGCTAAGTCAATTGTGATTGGGGATTGTTATCAATCTCATATTCGCAGCCGAACCGAGAAGACACTGCTCACCGAGAACAAGATTGTGACTGCCATTTAACACTCACAGCATACACTTTCATGCAATAAATCACTTTTTGTTGTTCTCGGTAAGTAGTCTTTTCTCGGTGTGAATACGAGACAAATAAATAATTACCATCACTATAGACTTTGACTAGTTATTTTTTTTTTTCACATAATAAAGAAACGCAATTCCCATCATCATTTGCCTGCAAGTTACAGACTTGGCTGGGTTTAAAATTGTCTGTTCTTTTGTTACCTACAGTACGTGGAGAGTGTATTATCACTAAATCACCCACAGAGTGGAGATTCCACCCAAGCAATAATTTCAAATTTGTTGCAAAGCATAACCATCACAAGCAAAGTTTCAGCCTATGGACCTCTGGGTTAAACCCGGAGGTCCATTGGCTGAAGCATTGCTTGTGTTTTTGTCGATATGTACACAATTTGAAAGTTATAGCTTGGGTGATAACTCCACTCGGCGGGTGATTTAGTCACAATCCACTCTCCACGTACCGGTACTTATTTCCTTTTGTAAATGTACACTGCATAGTGTTCAGTGAATGGTGCAAGCTGTCCCTGTCTTAAGTTGTCTCATAATTGGAATCTTACCCTTCATCGGAAACAGACCTGCGTCACCTTTTCTCACAGAATTTGTAAGTGGACACTATATAATGATCAGTAAATTGTGTCAGCTGTCCTTGTTTTAGGTTGTCCCATAACTGCAATCTTTCCCATCATTGGAAACAGGCATTGCTGTTTGTCTAAAATATGGGTATATTGCTGTTGCCTGCCCAAAGATCTGAGGTAGGGTGGAGTTGTCTGGATCCAGCCCGGGAGATGGAACACCGTATTCAATATTCCGATTCACCCATCCACAGGTCCATTTTCCGCAGGATACACCGACTTGATTGATCGACCAATCACTTTCGAAGCACCGTGTATTGTCCAGGCTGAGCTGACAAACCTCATCCCCACAGGCATGGCTGGTTTAAAATTGTTTGGTTACTAATGTTTACATAATATAGAGTACATGTATGCACAAAACGCTAACAGAAAACTTTCATTTGCATCTTTAAATATTATTTTGTTTTGTTGTCGGTGAGTAGGCTTTTCTCGATTTAGTGCCAAATTCAGGGGTTTACAAGTAAACTCCTTCACCATAGGCATGTCTGCTTTGGTTTGTTACTATTTTATATATAAATAGAGTACCTACAGTGCATGGAGAGTGGATTGTAACTAAATCACCCGCAGAGTGGAGTAATCACCCAAGCTATAACTTTCAAATTTTATATATATCGACAAAAAACATAAACGATATTTCAGCCAATGGACCTCCGGGTTCAACCCGGAGGTCCATTGGCTGAAACTTTGCTGGTGCTGGATATGCTTTGCAACAAATTTGCAATTACTGCACGGGTAGAATCGCCACTCTGCGGGTGATTTAATGATAATACACTTTTCACGTACTGTATAAGCTAGCAATAAACCTTTACCTTCATCTTAACTAATACCCTTTTTTGTTCTCGGTTTTTCCCGAGAAGTTGTCTCACCGTTCCTATAAAGGAATTTCTTTTTGTAAGGCCGCTTGTTTCTTTTCCTTGCATTTTCAACTTTTCCCCTCCAGTCTTCATGTATGGTACACCTCATGCAAGTTGCCTTTCTGCTTTGACCAGTGGCGGCGCCTTGGAGGGGTATGTGGGGGTACTTACCCCACCACTTTTTTCGCCAAGCGTAGTAAAACAATACTATCATTTTAATTTGTGTTGTATTGAACGTTGCGGTGTAATGGTCGGCATGGTTAATCCCATATTCCCAAGTGCACTAAATCAGAGAAGTTTTGAAATTATGTTTGCAACCCTCCCCCCCCCCCCCCGTCTCCCCACACACACGCTAGCTGCAAACAAAAAACAAGAGTCGAGGGTCCAAATTGCAACAAGGCATGCCGCGTTTAAACGGACTAAAACATAGTGCTTAAGAGTATTCGACGAATGCTAGAATCGAGAGCGTTCAAGGCATCCATTTGAAATTCAGCCTACAGCAATTTTAAAAACTAAATAAAATTTAATCTTTTAGAAAAATTCTCAAAGGTATATCTCAACCAATGAAATCATGCAAATATGAATATCATTGGAACCGGCCTGTTCAGCCGGTTGCAATGATATCCATATTCGCATGATTTTGTTGCAAAACAGTTAACATTTTTCTCAACTTAGGGAGAGAACCCCCCGCCCCCTCCCCCTGAAACCTACCCCAGCTCGGCGCTGCGCAATCCCCAACTGTACCCCCTCACTTTTGCAACTCTGGCGCCGCCACTGGCTTCAACTCATCTTGGTTGGCATATTTTAACTTGGTTTTTGTTTTTATGCACTGTCGCCAGGTCGTCAGGTGTATATTCCAATTAACTTTGTGATTTTGCGATTTCTTTCCAGTTGAAAGTACTTGAATATGTATTATCATTAAATGCTTATTTAAAAGAATTACATGACAGGTCCAAATTGCTAGAGGTGCGACCACAAGTAACAGATCTTGAAACACAATTTTCTAGAAATGGTGGAAGTTGTGGATATAATACCATATTGTTAAGATGCAAACGCTAACGTCCCTGCAAATGGATCAACTTGATTTCGTGAGTCACAAACTTGAACATATACGATAGCATACCTAACCCACATGTCAAGTTTTATTTCAGTCGGCGAAGGGAGTTTTAGTTATATAACGGAAATCACCTTTGTCTACAGACGCACACACAGTGCCACGGTTATATTCCTCGAAATAGTTAAAAAATAATAATATATTATTAATAATATATAATAATAATGGAGGGGGATGTATTTATTTATTTATTGGTATTTTTACTTCACATCGGCAGCTACGGCTATTTCGCGACGAGAAAACGTCAGAAAGTAAAATGTTAATTATGAAGTAAAAAGAATGAATAAAAACCGGAAATAATCAGAACAGAAATGTCACAAAGAAAAAAGACAAGTGAAAACGTATTAAACCTTTACCCAACACAGACGATTTCAAAATTTATTATTTCAAATACCATTTTTGAAATTTGTTAAAAAAATTTCAACAAAACCATATCATGTGACCCCTCTGTAGAACGAGCTCGGCGAGCTCATCCAAAGAGGGGTCACATGATATGGTTTTGTTGACATTTTTCGAAAAATATAATTTTTTCAGCTAACGAAATTGCATATTACGCTGGCGGATGCGGGCGATTCGTTTGGTAAAGGGTTAATCAACCGGATGATATTCAGACTTGAAGAGTCTAGTTGAAAAGAATGAAAGTAATTTAAAAAAATATATATAAATGGTTGATTACGAAGACACGTTGACAGTGTGGAGAACCAGGAACACAAGAATGCCCCAAACTTCCATCTCTGCAATGCTTATTCTAATCAAGAGTAATAGGAACAGACAGTTGGATTTGTTGAGGACGACATGTCATAGTGGTATTAACACATTACATCAACGGGAATTGGCTGCATATGACTAGCAGGATACCACAATAATCGACAATGTCTTATCGGAAATTATCGAATGCGTTTTGCTTGTTAATGGAAAGTTCAGTTAATATAAGAAAGTAATAATGCTATCATCAGCATGCTTTTGTTTTGTTTGACTGCATACCATGACTATATACAGCGAATGACGCAGTACGTTAAACATACAATAATGTCATCGTGCGGATGTTTGCATTTACTGTACGAGTATCAGAGTTAAAACTAAAAGTCGTGTCATGAAATGCGAACAAATAGCACGTCGACCTGCGCGTTAATCTACGCGTTATGACCATTGTGAGACTATCATATTATGTACATATGGCGTGTGCACAAGCAATGTTTCAGCCAATGTAACTCATAGGCAGAAGCATTGCCTGTGTTTGCTATGAGTAACTAAGAGAACCTGCCGTGCTTTGGATGCCATTAGATATGGCAATTGCGCACAATTCCTACGCGCATTTACGCCTAGATAAGCGCAAGTTCGTGACAGGACTTCTAGTTTTAACTGAACAAGGGCGCGATATTAATCTATCATAGATTCCACAACCCGGCTCAGCCAAACACGCGCAAGTGTTGATGTGGGGTGGTCATTAATTTGTTTCCGCTTTTATAAGAAAATATCCATGCATTTAATAAATCTATCCGTCTTTGTAATTCTTTATCTGTCTCTGTAAACTGTTCAGGCAAATTGTGGCCTTTAGAACAATTCCATCGGACGATTGACATCGGTGGAATACGCCGAAAACCCAGATCTGTATTTGGAAATTCCCCAGAATCCATTTCAAGTGTTTAAAAAATAAAAAAAAACATTCCCTGACCCCCACCATCAAACGGGAGATGCCCCATCGAACTCTATCCATAACCTGCTTGCGCGCCCTAGGTATATGCCCATGGCATGTCCTGCTGGCACCCCAACCCCAGTTAGAAATGTAACTTACCCCCCCCCCCCCTCCATTAAAGACTCTCTCGCCACGTCCAGATGTTACAAATTCTAGGAATGTAGTGTTACAAATCCAATTCAAGCGAGCAGCTATTCCGTTTCTTGTGAGCCATTGTATTCATCAATGAATAGTCAGATACAGGAACGTCCTTCTGTCATGCACACAAAACTGTTTTTAAATATGTTGTGTTGGAGTTTGTCAGAATCCGCGCCCAATCTATTCTCGTATACCAAATGGGCAAAGCATAATTATTCTGTTTTATTCCATTAACATTTATTAGGTTTCCAATTAAAACCATCAGCGTTCTGTCGATGCAAAATATGATGTAAATTACAAAAATGAAAATCAATGTCTCTCCCAACAATTCACAATTTCTCCTTCAAGTGGATAACCGCTATAAACCACCAAACGATCTACGCGTACAATACTCATTCCACTATTTGCAAAGCGTTTGACGGCGCATTGAGGAAAGGACCGTCACTTTAACACTTTGAACTATTGTGGTATCTTCCATGCCAGTTCAATGCCAGCAATCAGAAGAGTTCATATTCATTATTTGGGGTAGACCAATCAGTATTTCCAACGTGCAGCCTTGGGCTGCTGATGCGAAGTGAGCCCACAGGGGTTAAATACACTTGTCAGCTCGGGCAAGAGCTCGAGCTCTTGGCGTCTTTGTTTGGGAATTCAATAGACCCGAGTTTATTTAACTTTTAAGCTGATGTCCATAGTTTTGTAACAGATTTAAACACTACAATGAAATTACATGGAAATGTATGAAACTGGCGCCCTGAGTACAGACGTACTCTGTGGGTACACGCCAGATGTTCTGTTGACAATATCAGGCATACCTTGCGAACCAATATTGTCAACGGGCAGTAACATTTGAGGATTTGTTGACAGAAGGGGACAATAACATTCGGCAGTATTACTGGGATGTTGGTGTTCGAACTGTCTAACAAATCATAACTTGTACCTGGTGAAACTCCCCATTGAACTGGGGACGCTGAATTGCATTCTTGCATCAGTCACCGGGACATTCCGCCGGTTAAATGGCGCCCGGTGGAATGCTACTTACGAGCCGAGATTCCATGGACTGCATGTAGACTGACCGACAGTCTGCATGGCAGTATAATAGTCTACACAATGGCGACCGGCACGTCAAGAGACTTTCCCTTATTTTCTCCGAGGTCAGGGAGAAACTGCTGACGGTCGTCACGTACCCCAAGTATTGCATCAGAAATCTGGTGAATATAAGCACCAATTTCTGACTGCTAGGACAAGTTGTCTCTGGGCTCCTGAAGAACGCTGAACTATTCCACCAGAAGAAACCTGGATGTCGCCACAGTGTTAAGGTACGAACTTTTGTAAATTGTATACTTATTGCCAGAGACAACGACATTTAGTTGCGAAGATTTACATTTAATTAGTTTAAATAAAATAGTAGATAACTTGGAACTGGTGTCCGTTGTGTTATACACGACATGTTCGTGAAGTTACTGAGAATCTGGAGCCTGTATCCGATATCGTCTGGTAAGGAAACTCAAAATGCTACGGGCTGGTGGATCCTCACAGAACCCCCAGTAAACACAACGTGGAAAAATCAAATTTGACGATCCCAGATCGATAAACTTTTCCTTCTATTCCGCAACACACGAATATTGATATTGTTGCTGTGTCTGCAGATTTTGCAAATTTCAGTGACCATACCGTACCCGTGGGCAACGACGTACCAGTACCCATCGACTCAACCGAGCTCCAAGAGCTCACCAGTACCACCAACTGTACAGGTAACATACCGTGTGCAGTGGTGGAAACAAACACAGTGTTAAAACAAAAACACGCAGTGGTGGAAAACAAAAACGCGTCATAGTAATAGTGCGCGATAGTACGAATTGTGTAGTACTCGTGAAAAAGTGCAAATTCCTGGAAGGAGGAACGTGGTGGAACAACATTCAGAACAGTCAACAAACTGTAAGTGTAACATTTTTGATATTTTACATATATTATCAGCAGAAAAATGGATGAGATTCAAATTAGGCAAAGGGCTGAGGCTATTGCAAGCCAGCAACTTCAGGAAATGCAGTAGCAACTGGACGAGGTGACCACACGTCACCAGAGGCTGTTGAATGCTGAAAGGGTTTCCTTGCAGGAACCGGAAAAATACCGCTGGGTATAATGGGTTAAATATTAAAAGAATATTGAATGTGTTTCACACAAATTAGTTATGTATATGTGTCACAACAAAAGATTATTATGCACAGTTATTTTCCAGAATTTACTTAACATATTCTTAGAAAAGTTATTGATTGAACAGATCATTATTTTGCGGGTGCACATCATCTCGTCGAAGTAATAGCTATTTTTGTGGCACCTTGATTTCGCATCATAGTTCAAAGGCATCTGACAATGACGAACAGCTCATGAGGTTAACACATCCGTTCCACGTCTGTATCTCACATTATTTTTACACTTTGCTTCACTTTTCCATGAAGGGTTGTTCACTGTGTTATCGTTTCTTCTAGCTCACGTCCTCAAAAATTAAATGTCCATTTCAACACTGCATTCAACATTTGCCTCTTTTTGCCACAAAGTCTCACCAAATAAAATGCCAATGATATCTCTTAGATCTTTTCAAGCTCTCTTCTACTGAGCTTTTCACATCCAGTCACAGTTACAGACAATCCCACAGGTCACCAGTCTAATTTTGATTAGAAGTCGACGATATTGTGTCCTGGAACCAGTCTAGCACACAAATACTGCCTACTTCTACATTCTCTCGCTTGGGATGTTCCGTCGGTTGGGAAAGCGAACCTACGTATTGCTTTTCCAACCAACTGATATGTTTTGAAAGATCAAAGCTAGAAATGTTGCTGAATCGAGACTTGATCGAAATTTTCATGATATTGCAGTACAAAATGGACACTCTCCAGATTTATGATCCCGCAGCGTACAGTTCCACAAAGTATGTCAATATCTTCATTGAAACTTTATTTTGTTGGTTGCTGAGCTTCTCCAATTGGCGCAGCGTTTGATGTGGAGGGATTAAACCAGAGACATTGTTCTTAAAAGACCCTTGCAAAAAAGTCGCATCAACTGTGACAATGTAGATTTGAAAAAAAAATTATATCCACGATTAAATGACAAAGTGCCTCTTTCGAAAGTTCGAAATGTTTACTCACATTCGAAGAAACGGTGCAGTTCATAACGATTTTATCAGTGAATGTGTCGCTGATGCATCTCGATTCGCGAAACCGATCACTAAAACCAAAACTCTGGACATTTGTTCAACAGTGTGTTTCAAACATGAGGTCTCAGCACCCCGTTGTCAGAGAACTCAAGTGCACGAGAGACATGTTAGACATGTTTGAAAGGGTCGCGATAGATGACTCCAAATGAACGGCTGATTTGCAATTTGTTCTAACATTCCCGCTGACTCCTGTCCCGATGTCCACGAGCAGTACTGACGGGAAAATGCTGTACAAACAAGAGCGCCTTGTTTGAAGTCCTTGGAGAAGAAGGGGACTCAGATTCGCATCTCAGAGATAAGCGAGCGCACATTATTGATGGAAACTTCCTGCGGTACTGTTTGCCACCAAACCTTCCTGAAACATACGGTGGACTACCTCGTGTTAATCTGAACAGTGTTTTGAATTATCAATCAAACAGAACAAACACAGTGTTTGATACTTACCAGGAACAGGTGATCAAGGATTGCGAACGAAGCCGGCGATGTGCAGAATACGTTCAGTTTGTAAACTCCGATCTGAGCAGGTACTACCAAAAGACTTCATGAAAGCTCTGAAATCAAACTCGTTCAAGCAGGAGTTGCCAATGTTTCTACTACGAAATTTGTCCGAGTCTCATTATGCACCTCTCTTAAATGGTCTTGTGATATATCTTGGTGTTGGAGAAGATTATGTCAGGTTTTCGGTGATCGACTCGTTTAGGAACCCGTGCAGCGTGTGAACTGCAATCACCCCGAGGCAGGCACCCGCGTTTGCTTCGATTTACTAGAAGCAGACCACTGCTTCCAGGGTGGTGATTTGATTATTCGAGATTCAGGCACGGACATTCTTGTTCTATCTATCCATCAGAGCAACAGAATTTTATGCCACACATGGATGGACGTTGGTACAACCGGCGTGGCAATCGGAGGTACATGGATGTCGATTCCATTGCAGAGACGATAGGCACACGATATTGCGTAGCATTACCTGCTTTCCATGCTTACACCGGCTGTGACTACACCGCTGTCTTGACGAAAACGGTAAAAAGCACCCGTTTTCCCCGCTATCTCGCGATAAGAGATTCGCCGAAGCCTTCGGGTCTCTGTCCACAGACTTTCTCCAACAGAAGGCACAATCGGAGTGGTTAAACAGTACACGTGTGCGCTGTACGGTCCTCGGAATGAGGTGCCTCTTAATGATCGCCGGTTCAATGTGTTCGAGGAACCGCTTGGTCCCAAAGGCATGACTAATCCACTCGATAAAATTACAGGAATATATGCCTCTGCCATACTCCCTTGTGAGAATGTGGTCAAATAGAAGATCCTACGAATTTCGTTTATCGCCAAAAAGACACGCTGCCGTCGAGCGTCAAATATAGAGAGAAACTGATGTTGCATGGGAATTAGCAGATGGTGAACACAACGCTGTTTGGTTTTACTGCCTGCAGATGCCCACATCTATTGTTCCAGATGGAGATAAACTAGAGTCGGATGGTGAGGAAGTGTCGATGCCGTCATCTGATGAGCATAGTGACAATGATTTCGAATAGAAACACGACTTGGCAGTGACTCTGGCAGAGTTTGGGTGCGGTAAAATAACTTTATCTACAACATTCTTTTCATTAACAAAGCAACAGGAGCTAGGTGTCTGAGTGGTGCGCATTGAACTTCAAACCGAAAAGTTCACAATTCGATCCCAGCCAGAGGTAACTGCGTTGTGTCGATGGGGAAGGCACTTCACCCAGACTGCCCACTTCGGGGCACGATGTCGCTGGGTTCTAAGGCGCACTGCACGTCTATAGTGCACTTGTCTTCAACCAATATTAACCATGCTTGTGAGGTGACCCTAGCTGTCGAACGTGCCGATAAACCTCACTAAATAACCGAATGCATAAACAAATAAATAAAGCATCAATGATTCTTCTTTGTATTACAAATAAGCGAAGTTTATTACATTTGTTTCAAGATAATTTTGTATATGCACATGCCATTAAATCTTGCAAACTTTGGAGCGTTGCGATTACGTTAACTGTAATGCTTTCCATATTGATTCGTGAAAGCTTGAAGAAAATGATTTACTGATCCTGAAGGTGGATAAGTAAATCTCGGTGATGCTCTTTGATTGATTGATTTTAGTTTGTCCCTTGACCAGAGACTCAGTTACCTTGTGATATTAGCCAAGCGTGTGGAAGTTGTGTCTCATAGCTCAGCTGCGTGTACACATCTCTACCAATACATAGGTAAACATGCAGATATGATCGGTATTGTATTAGTTCTTGAACCACGGCATAGGTTGCGCGGTGGCTCAGTTGTTACGGCATATAACTTCAAACCGATAGGTACACAAGCTGGGCTTCTTTGAAGTGACTACAGTTTTAAAAAAATATTGGACACAATTGCCGTTACTTTGTGAGGTTATGACAACCATAATTCTGTTTCCCTGAGCGACGAAACGACGCATTTCATAGGCCTGTTTTCAAAATTTCTCACACCGATGTGAGACATTTTAAGAATAAATCTATAAAAAGAATCATTTCTTCTCTCAAAGAATAAAGGCATACCCTGTCTAGCCGCACCCCCACCCCCACCCACTCAGCGTTACACATTACAGTTATAGTTATCTCAATCTGCTTCTGATTGGTCTGTCGGGACTAATAATTCCTGGAAACAATACCGGATATTCCTGTTTTCGCTTCCCAGTCTCTGGACTGACGACAGTTTGCCGAAAGGACGCATGATGTGTGCAGATGTTGAAATTCTGATAATTTTTCGCGTTTTGTGTATGCTGCCAGAAATCCTTTCTTAACCCTTTGGACTCTAGTGGTATAGTCCATACCAGTTCGATTGCAGCAATTAGATGAGTCCATATTCATTATGTGGGGTAGATAATCAAGGCTGCACGTTTAAAATATTGATTGGTCTACCCCACACATTTACAGGAAGCCATTCTATATAATGACGTTATGGGGTATCATGTTCCAGGCCGGAAAAAATGCCACCAAGGTTCAAAGGGTTAAGAGGATTTTGCTGCAGAAAAAAAACCTTCTTAAGTTGTATTGTATAATTATTAAACCCTGAAGTATATTCGCAGTATATATCAAGGATATACGCGGAAGCAGATATTGGGGCGATTTTTCGTGTTTTGGGATTTCGTCGGATGACTGTTTCTTAAGTGGATTTTGCTGCAGATAAAGCCTTCTTAAGTTGTATTTCTGTTGGTGCATAACCACGGTAAACTTCAGGGATGTACGCGAAAGTGGACATTGGGGTAATTTGGGTGTTTTCGGGGGCCCCTCGACCCTTCATGCTGCAAGTGTGGAACTTAAGAATCCGGTTTCTTCCGTGAGTTCAATGGCGCTAACAACCCGAGCACGTCAAATCTTAAGAACGCGAGAGTGGAAATAGAATCAGCGTGGCTTTCCTTCTAAAATGTCTGTATTGGGAACTCTTCGATGTGGTAATGTCCGTATTTTTGCTCTGATGGTCGTGTATGGTTGTGTGTTGTGAGAGCGCAAGATACTTGTTGGTTCAGTGGTGATTTTAAATTTGACCATGTCACTTGCATTGTTTCATGCAAACCCAGCTTGGTCACGTGCAAGCAATATGTACCTAGACGTATGACAAAATGATACTACGTTTGATTTCAGTGGGCACGAATAATAATCTTATTCAATAGTGGCCATATCTCAAATCCTAATTTTGATCGGTTGTAAGCCGGGAAGCCTGCAGAATACAGATTGCTCGACGGTTCATTCTCTGTACTTTACTTCCTTTACCCATATAACGTCTCAAGATGATATCGCTCGTGGTGCTGAGCATGTTGTTGAAACTGGATGACAATGATTCATAACGCTCCAGCATTCGCACCCCCCCCCCCCTCCCCCGTTTATTCTGATCGTCATTATTTGACCTCGGTGGGTGGAAGAGGTGATCAACTCAGTTGTGTGCCCATAAAACCTGGAAACCTGGCCACTATGTTGGAAATCTAAAGGCACTTCTTTAAAATAAATACGCACTTTAACAAAGTATAATACTCTCTCTCTATCTCTGGTATGAATTTCAATTGATCACGATACAAGCCACCTTTAGCATTGTGGAGACGATGAATTCCTTTTTGTCCTAATCGTATTATTCTGAGAAGGGTGAACCGATATCAGTTTAACAGGAGACGGGGCCTCAGCTTTTATTTTAACAGTACTATCTTTAGAATTTTTCCTACTATATCTCCCATCTTTTGAACGGACTTCCTCAAGATTCTGCAGAAAAAGGATCACTTTGTTTTCTTTCCATATCATTGGGTCTATGAGCTTGATTACTGTATATAGATTGTTGCTTGTCTTTTCTTTGACCCTGCAGGTCTGATGGTAAACTGACATTTGCTTTTGTCACAGTATACTGATGTGGCGCAGCAGATGAACCAACATACCACGAAAAAACAGTGGTCCCATTAATGGTAACTTAACTACTGGACCTGGAGCACAACCTCTATCAGAATATAAGTCTGGAGAGGCATCACAAGTGCAGGCTTCCTCCCGTCCTTCTTGAGCTAAATATGCTGAGATCTATTTACTGAAGCATTCTCTTGAACTGCTCTAAAAGGCAACCAAAACAAATGTGACTCTTTATTTCAAAAAAGTGTATTTATTTCTGCCAAGCATTTTAGAGCACTATTTGTGGTTTTACACTCTAGAAAATCAATTATTATTATTATTATTATTATTATTATTATTAATATTATTAATATTATTATTATTATTATTATTATTATTATTATTATTATTATTATTATTATTAGGTCAGTTTGTTATATTACTGTTTGAATTGATCTGTAATTTGTGGAAGCTTTTCCAGTGAGCCTCGGAGTAGTTCCTCTAGAGTTCGGCAGTGGTTTTCAGGTCAGTTTTTGTATTTTCAAATTCCAGGTTTGCACTTGTTAATTCTCTTAGCCATTGTTTTCTCTCTATTGCACGCTAATCTTGCATGTCCCAAAGTTATCCTCTTAAAAGCTTTATTTGTCCCGTTAATTGTGTTTTATAGCATGGTGTAGGAGATTGTGAAGTATCACATAATATGTTAGCAGGGGCGTGGGTGCTCCAAGAGCCTGACAATGAAGGAAGCATAGCACTGACAGTGTAAATTTTATTTTGTGAAATTTGTAAAATTGTTTCAGGAACTTGAGAATTTAAAGAAATTATTTTTTCATCTACCCAATCCTTCCAGATACTTTCAGACACACCAGCAACTTTACATAGGCCACACATTTCTGTAGAACCCTTTGGCCTCAGATTTTTTAGGTCAATATTTTTAATTAATTGAAGCTTTACAACAGCTGCATTTTGCCTATAAATAGTTGACATTGTGTGTGCAATTGAAACTTGAAAACTGAAAATCGATCTGTTACTGCTAGATAATAACACAGAATAATTTTCTAAATAATTGTTGAAAAAACATCTTTTGATGATTTAGTTCTAATAACGACGAGCAGCCCTAAGGCTGCACGTTGAAAATTTTGATCGGTAAACCCCTTAATAAAAAATATGGACTCTTCCAATTTCTTTCATTGAACTGACACGGAAGATAGCACCATGGTTCCAAGGGTTAAAAGAATCAAATTCATTTGATGCAGCAGAAACAAAAGAAACAGCTTAACAGATCGATGGACAGTCTGATGAATGAGAGTTTAATAACCATCGCCAACTGTATTTTGTGAATGCAGCTTGCTGAACTATATAAGATATAATCTAAAGAGAATTTATCAATTTATATTCCCTCTAAATAAAAGTTAAACTGCTTTCAAACATGATAAGTTGTCAAGAACAAAGTATTGATGAACAGTTTCAGATATGAAAACCATAGATTGCTTATACTGTTGGGTTAGCCCCCTTGATGTGTTTTTTGTTGAAAAGTTCTTTCAATTTCAACGTAAAATGACCAAGTTGTGGAAAGAAAATCTATGGTATTGTTGTTATAGGCCATGTCTGAGTGTCTCTAAATGTTCAACTATTAAACGTACTGTGGAGGTTCCACTCTTAGATATTGTCTAGCAGGTAATTTTGCTGGTGGATGGAGACAGGGAAGCTCCCCAGAGTTTCTTTGACTGGGTCCTCCCTCGTTTTGTGAAGTGTGAAGTCACTTGGCGCACTTTCCTATTGACGAAGATATTTCCACAGTGGTTTGACACTGGTAAGTGACAATTTCTGCAATTATATCATTACATAATTATAGTTTCGTTTCACAACATGGGGAGGAGTGTTGCGAGAAAGGCTGCTGTAGGTGGGTATTTGTTGAGTTAGACACTTCTAGTGGTTTGGTTATCTCCCGTGATGTGCTCTAGTTTGAGATTAACTCTATTCGTGTCATTCATTAAAGTAACTTCGTAAAGAATAGACGTGCTATCTCATATTCCTAAATATTGGTAATTCTATAATCTGAAAGTAGTGTTGCTGTCTCTTTAATGGATCACTGCAAAATTATGTGTAAAATTTATCACACGAACGTGGCCGACAGGATGAAGACGCGGAAGCTACCTTGAGTTCCTTTGACTGGATCCTCGTTCTGTGATGTGTGAAGTCACTTGGCGCACTTAGCAGGAAACAACTGTCAGATGTGGACGTATCTCAACAGATGAACAGATAATTATCAACCTATCAACGAATATATTTCCACTGTGGTTTGACATTGGTAAGTCACAATTTCGGCACCCATATTCCTGCAGAATTGGCGTCGCCGTCTTATTTGGTGATGCGGGATACTCGTAAGCATTGTTATTCATTTTGATGTTCACATCAGAATGTCCGCCCAAACCAGACATGACAAAATATTATTTCGAACGTCCTAGCTTTTGAAATAATCAATGTTTTGACCATATATTTCATCATTCGGGGGAAAGATATTCAATTGCAATTTTCATAATTATATTTATGTCAATTTGTTCTTCACCAATGTGGGGCTTGTCATGTTGAAACTGAAAGAACTTTTCGGCATAAACACCCCAAGGAGGCTAACTGAACAGTACAAGCACTCTATGGTTTTCAGATCAGAAACTGTTCATCAATACTTTGTTTTGGATGACTTATCATGTTTGAAAGCAGTTTAATTTTTATTTAGACGGAATAGGAATCACTAAAATCTCTTTAAATTACATCCTATATAGTTCAGTTAGCTGCATTCACAGAATACAGTTGGTGGTGGTTATTAAACTCACATTCATCACAGTATATTTCGATCTGTTGAGCTGTTTCTTTCTTTTCTGCCACATCAAATGAAGTTGCTTCTTTTAAATTACCATAAGAACTATATCATCTGTAGTTTTTTTAACAATTATTCAAAATATTTTTCTGTCTTATTATCTAACAGTATCAGATAGATTGTCAGTTCTCAAGTTTTAAATTGCATACACAATGTCAACTGTTGAGTGGCAAAATGCAGCTGCGGTAAAGCTTCTATTAATTTTTAAAAATTTTGGCCCGCACAAGCTAAACAAATTAATTGAAATTAGGTCAAAAAGGTTCTACAGAAATGTGTGACCTTTGTAAAGTTACTGGTGTGTCTGAAAGTATCTGAAAGGATTGGGTGGATGGACAAATAATTTATTTTGATCTTCAAGTTCCAAAAACAATTATATACATTTCGCAAAATACAATTTACACTGTCAGTGCCATGCTTCCTTCAATGACAGGAGTTTGGAGCACACACGTCCCTGCTACCATATTGCGTGATACTTCACAATCTCCTACATCATGCTATAAAACACAATTAACCGCACATATAAAGCTTTTTAGAAGAGAACTTTGGGACATGCAATATTAGCGTGCAATAGAGAGAAAACAATGGCAAAGAGAATGAACAAGTGCAAACCTGGAATTTGAAAATGCAAAATCTGACCCGAAAACCACTGCCGAACTCTAGAGGAACTACGCCGAGGCTCGATTGAAAAGCTACCACACCTTAAAAATCAATTCAACCGGGAATATGACCAATTGATCTCAGCATATTTAGCTCAAGAAGGACGGGAGGAGCCCAACACGTGTGATGCATCTCCACAATTATATTCTGATAGAGGTTGTGCTCAAGCTCCAGGAGATAACATACCCTTAATGGGATAACTGTTTTTACAAGGTCTGTCCGTTCATCTGCTGCGCCACATCAGTATACTCAGACAAAAGCAAACGTCAGTTCACTATCAGAGTTGCAGCTTGACAAGAAATGCAAGCAACAATCTATAAACAGTAATCAAGCCCATCAAGCCAATTATATGGAAAGGAAACAAAGTGATCATTTTCTGCAGAATCTTGAGGAAGTCCTGCCAAATGATGGGAGATACAGTAGGACATTCTAAAGATCGTACTGTTAAAATAAAGGAATAGGCCCTGCCTCCTATTAAACTGACGTTGATCCACCTTTCTCAGAATAATACGATCACGACAAAACAGAATTCACCTCAGAAAGAGCAAAAAGGCATTCATAATGCTAAAAGTGGCTTGTATGGTGATCAATTGAAATTCATACCAGAGGTGGTGAAAGAGCATTCCTGTGTTCCCAAAACCTAAACTCTCATTAACATCATTGGTCACCCAGGATGAATTTGGAGATCAAAAAATAAATTTGATAAGCTTTCAAATTTTCCGCAACAAAATGTTCAGGTTTTATCAGGGTCAGGTAAGCTTAATAGGTATAGTGACTACCACAACTCTCGACATTTTTCAAGACACAGCAAAACTTTTCTATCAAGATGTTCGGGAGAATATCAAGACCCTTATGATCACCACAAGAGGAAAGATATTAAAACAGACTTTATAAATCGTAAGGATTCTGGTCGATAAATTCATGGAAGAGTAGATTCACATCATTATAGTCGTGTTGTTACCCATGAAGACTCGTAAAGTAGACAAAACAGTAGCAGAAACCACTCTTCACACTCCAGGCCAAGACGAGTAAGTCATATTAGGAGATATAAACCTTTAATCAGTCAGTGACACTGATAGCCAAGAAAGCGAATCACCAGATTATAATCTTGGCAGAAGATGCCATTCTTCTCGCCATCGTTTTTGAGGACATTCTTCAGGACAGCAACAAAAATTCACTTCTTCTGATTATGACTCTGGGAATACTATGATCGAATGCGCCATAATCTTCTTCTGGTTCTGTTAGTCCACGACTATCACATCAGCATAGAAATCAACAACCTCCCTCTTCTGACCATGGAAGGGAATCTCGTCACAGGCACAGAAGGTACTTGTGTACTTCTGAATCTGATGATCGCCATCATCATCGTCACAACAGGTGGAAAAGTAAAATCCAAAGCGACCAAAGCTGGCTGTTTATTCTGGCAAAACAAAATAAGAATCTTTATTTTTGAATTCGAGAGAATTGATATCAGACGTCGTTGGAGCAAGCACAATAAGCTTGATTAGGTTTTACGACTGTTTGTCAGAAAATGCATTTGAGTATGCAATACATGTGAGACAGTGTCATTCCTGTTCGCGTCATGAGCTGAAGAGATGGTTTAGTTGTAAAGATGCTCTTGTGTCAGGAAGGCGTCGGCTGCAATTCATTTGACAAAAAGAGGAAACCAAATTGTCTCAAAGAGCTAATTTCCTTGGAATTAATGGATATCCATAATCTCATCAACACACTGTTGAGCAAATTTCAACAGAAGCTCTTTTGAGAGACTGCCGAGAGAAATATGCCATGGAAACAGCAATGGTAAAGAACCCGCCAAACATACATAAAGCTTTTAAGTATGCCAAAATTACAGTCGTAATTCAAATTATTCACAGCAACAAGTTTCATTCCCAGAAGAGGAAATAAACTCTGATGCTGTTAGATGAATATGAGGTTCGTTTTACTCAAAATGATTATCCACCAAATGCCAGACCGAAAAAGGAAGTTTAAGAATTAAAGGGAATGTTGAAATATCTGGAAAGCCATCTTAAGTGCAACATTTTTAAGTCACAGTATCCCGGGACACCTCCACCAACTCATCCACATGATTATTCCTTTGCTTTGGACCAGCCCAAATCTGTCCCGGGGAATTCTTTTAATTATAGGGAACAAAATTCAACAGAAATGTTCAAGTAAACAGCTAAAATCCTTCCTCAAAAAGCCTATTTTCATACAGGTTGTGAACAGAAAGAAGCATCAGATTACAAACCACAGACATACGAACCACAAGAACAAAAACTTCTCCATCTTGGCACTCTGGCAACTATAAACAGGAAATATTAAAGGGACTGAGCGAGGAGGCCGACACCTGGTCCAAGAAAAATTAGGCCAAAATATCAGTGTCAGTGAATCAATTTATGTAAATAGTGTTGATATCTTTAAAATAATAAATGGGTATTATATGGCTGGTGTAAAATACATAAATCGAGTGGATAGCCAGAGATTGGAGTTGGATGTGAGAGTCATTAGCTGCCATGATTACAGTAATGGATGCACAGCTATTCACCAGCCTTTTTTGCAGATGCTACTGTTGTGGAATTTATAAGGTTAAAGGCACCGTACAACAACCCATGAAAGTAAATTGTATAGTAGTATCCATGTAACCGTAGATTTCAAAACATTTGAATTACATATTTGTGTCATCCCTTTGAGAAATCTGTTCATCATAGGTTTAGATTTCCTTTCATCAAAGATATGTGTAATCAACCTGTGAAACAATACCATTAAAATTGGAAAGGGGGTCATCAATGGCAACTTCAAAAAAATATCACCCACATCTTGAATCCCAATCACACGAGTGTTTGTGAAGAAAGAAATTAACATACCACCTAATTCCATACTGGTTGTGGATGTTAAGATGGAAAATGATTTGTCTAGTCATTATATCATAGAAACGCTTCCACAATCAAGTAACATATTATTTTCGTCTGTTGTGGGACAAGAAAAGACCACATTTGTTGAGGTAATTTATGGAACTGATCATCACATCGAATTGAGGCAGAATATTTTTATTGGGAATGCTGAAATTTCTGGTGATGACACGAGTTGCACGCTGTTTACCAAGAGTGTGTATGAGAAGTAACACATAAAGCTTGTCATTATACTAATCTGTAAAAATCAGAAAATGCACTCCCCATCCATTTAAAAAAACTGTTTAAAGATTCTGTCTAACATTTGAACGACCAACAGAAAATTCAATTAGGAAATTTGTTACTAGAATCTGAGGACATATATTCAGCCCATCATCTGCACCTGCGAGAGAGAAAATTTGTAGAACACCATTACGTTTCCCAGATGAGGAGCTGGGACATATAGAAAAAAAAGGTTAAATGCAGGAGTTATTGAACCATCCACACCTGATTGGGCATCAGTCGGGAAAAAGGATGGCACGGTTCATCGGTGTGTTGATATAACCCTTTACCTAACCTGAAAAGCAGACGACACTTTCAAAAATAATTCTTGAATAACTATTTTTTTTTCATTTTTTGTCTCAAAAACATAGGTTATGACCCCTCGTTGGAACAAGCTCGACCAGTTCGTTTTAACGAGGGGTCATAACCTATGTTTTTGAGACAAAAAATGAAAAAAAATATTGAAATTAATAGGCGATTTTTGAGAATAAAAATGGCCGGTTTTGGCAGTTACGTTAGGTAAAGGGTTAAGAGCTTTCGTTGAGAAAACGGTGAAAGATTGATTTCTGTTACCCATCATTGAAGACCGGTTGGACACTTTGAATGCACACAATTCTTTTCAGCACTTGATATGGCCTCTGGGTTCTTCCAGATTTTGCTGGACGGTGTGTTGATATAACCCTTTACCTAACCTGAAAAGCAGATGACACTTGCAAAAATAATTCTTGAATAACTCATTTTTTTCATTTTTTGTCTCAAAAACATAGGTTATGACCCCTCATTAGAACGAGCTCGACGAGCTCGTTCCAACGAGGGGTCATAACCTATGTTTTTGAGAAAAAAATGAAAAGAATTCTTGAAAATTAATAGGCGATTTTTGAGAATAAAAATGGCCGGTTTTGAACGTTACGTTAGGTAAAGGGTTAAGAGCTTTCATTGAGAAAACGGCGAAAGATTGCTTTCTGTTGCCCACCATTGAAGACTGGTTGGACACTTTGAGTGCACACAATTCTTTTCAGCGCTTGATATGGCCTCTGGGTACTTCCAGATTTTGCTGGACGACAGAGATTAGAAGAAAACTGCATCCATTGCTCGTTATGACCTTTTTGAACCAACGCGAGTGAGTTTCAGATTTTGTAATGAGTCCGCCACTTTTCAGAGGGCGAAGGAACTCGGTTTAAAGAGATGGAGTGAGGTTCTAGGTTATCTTGAAGGCATAACTGTGTTGGGAAAGGTTTTCAACAGTTCTTTCGTAAATTTCAGAGTTGTATTTCATCGGTTCAAATGATTTAATTTGAAGCTAAAACCACAAAAGTCTCAGGTGCTTCGAAAAGAAGTAGATTTTCTTGGTAAACTTCTTGAATCTGAAGTTGACTGCAATCCTGGATGACCTGCCACACAGCAAAGATTTTCTATGGATGGAGAAGCATCAAACCTGACTTGTCAAACTAAAGGAACTATTGACTTCACCACCGTTGTTGTCCTACCCATCTTCAGATGTCTTTTTTTTGTGTTTGACACTGATGCCTTGGGCAAAGCAATTGTTGCTGACCTGTTACAAGTTCGGGATGGTGTGGAAACGATAATTTGCTATGCTGGCCATGTTTCACCACCAACCCAATGCAAGTACTGCACTACCAGTAAAAAAAACCTGCAGGCCGTTGTTAAGTTCTATCATATTAGGCATTATCTGCTACGGTGAACCTTTGTAGTGAGAACTGACCACACAAGCCTTATTTGGCTGATGAGATTCAAACGCATTGAGCAAGGTTCAGCTTACCAGGCGGATGAAGAAACGAGCTCAGTTTGATATGGAGATCATTCATCGTGAAGGTAAGAAACATTTGACTGCTGATGTTGATGATGTCGTACCATTAGCAATAAAAGCATTTCGGCTGAGGAAACCATGAGCACCTTTGTTGAACTAGATATGTTTTGCTTGAGCACAGCGCCTGAGATAGATGACACTACAGTATCTACTCCTGGGTTGAATCCTATACCACAGGGGAAATGAAGAACTTCTAAAGAGAAGATTATGATTTAACTGTTGTAAGCATCTGATTTGAAAAAGTTGCTAATATTCAACATTCCGATCTGAGATTATGTAGCCCAGCCAGCAGAGTTTTGTGGCTTTGCAGAAAACTGCTGTCCCTAAAGGACTGTATTTTGATGTACAATTGGAAACATTAATTGGATCGAAAAATAGTCCTAGTGTTACCAAGAGCTCTGAAAGATGAGGTTATGTCATTTTGCCATGATAACAAATAGGCTGGACACCTTGAAAACACAAAAACCTTACAACGATTCAAACCGTCATTTCGGTGGTACAACATGTCATTCGATTGTAAAATAATTGTACGGTCTTGCCATGTCTGTAACAAAACTAAGCAAGTTAACATTAGATCTAGAGCTCGATTGAAATCTGTTCATGCTGGTTATACGTCAGAAAGATTGCATATCGATGTTTTAGGACAATTTATAGCCAGTAGTATCGGCAATCAGTCTGCCCTCGCGTTGATTGACCAACTCACAAAATGGTTAGAGATAGCTGCTATTCCAGATGAGACAGCTTTGACAGTATCTCAGAAGATGATGCTATTTTTTGTTATAACACTTAGATGTCAGCCGGATTTATGCATAGATCAAGGAAGGAATTTTGATAGTCAACATTTTAAATCATTATGCCAACTTCTCCAGATAGTAAAATCTCGGACAACACCCTATCGCCCCTCATCAAATGGGAAGGCTGACATATATAACAGAATAGTTCTCCCAATGATCAGATGATTCATTGGAGGGAAGAGTAAAGAATGGGATAGACAGTTTCCATTGTTTCCTATGGCCCTTCATCCCACGGGAAATAAACAGACAGGCTTCACACCCAGTATGTTCACGTATGGAAGACAGGTACTTCAACCTGTTGATTTGATCCTTGGACATATTTCACACAATATCGCTGAGCATAGACCAGAAGATTGGGTTAAAACAGGCCTGGCATTCTTAAAAATGCATGAGGGCTAAAAATCGCCCCCGCCTGGCCCAGGGGAGCGATTATCTCTCCTTAAGCTTACAAAAGCTAAAAAGCGGCAAAACGATGTTTTACTATTAATCAATCCTGCCTTGTGGGCTTTGTACATTTTATTTAGTGTTGATGACAATGTAGTCTCTGTGAGACGGCATCACTGCCCCTCCCACACCCCCGGTCCTCACCGAGGCCCGAGAGTGTGGGAGGGGCAGTGTGGCCGTCTTACAGAGGCCACTAACATGACAGCGATCTGAAAAGGTGTGGGCTTTAGGAATAGGCTGTTATGGTAATCATCAATTTCTAAGGCCAGGAGGGCAAGTTTTCGCCCTCCTTAATTTCTTAAGGCGAGTGGAATTTTAGGAAGTAAAGGAGACATCAGCATCGCCAAAGAAGCTCTAAAATCCAGATATATGGAATTTCCAACTAGACATGGCTCGCCCTTCGAATTTCCAACTACAGGAACTTTTGGCCAGGATTAGGGAGGTGACACCCCCCCCCCCCCCCCACGCACACACCTGTCGCCACATCCCAATGAAAGATGAATGCAGAACTCATGAGATATTGTAAATCTCAGAAGTTCAGCCCTGGGCTGTGTAATTGATTGTTGATAGAAAATATTGTCTGCAGTGCTGATCTTCTAAATATGAACACAGATCTAGTGAAATATTGCAAGTCTCGGATGTTCTTCTCCCAACAGCGTAGTGGATGCGTTGTTTGTATAGCATTTGCTGGTATTTCACCCTCAGTAAACCCCAAGGTATGCCCCATTGTTTTTGATTTCACCGACACACTGCCTATCTCGATTCCTAGATAGGTAGATGGTATGTGAAGGCTCACCTGAACTCCGACTTCCTTAAATACCTCGTAATTCAGCTTGAAGACGTTGTAGAAGCCACCAGCAAATTGTATGTCCTCCCGGGTCAGCCTGGTGCCGGTTCCGTGAAGGACCTTATCTTCGACCTTACGTTTCAGGACCCGAACTGTGATGTTACCAAGCGCAGCCCTAATTTTGGAGCACAGGGAATAATAAGTTGCACACTCAAATTCTCCGTCCGCAAGCGTCGGGCAGGAGCACTTGTTGAATGCCAGCTATTGTCACATTTAAGAACAAGTATTACCCACAACGGACCATGGCTTCCACGCAAGGAGAGGTGATATGAGGCAGGAGCGTCGACCAGTCCGGGTGGCTTCTACAAACCCCAAAAGCTCTCAGTCGCCAATTCGAGTCTGTGTAACCCCACGGCGCAGTCTTAAAACCGCCAGCTTTGAAACCCCACCACATGGATATATTCGCCAATTACAGATAACGCTAGATAAATTCTGCTGCGATCATTACCCCTTGGTAACAGCTTCCGATTACCCTCTGACGAAATCAACTGAATTTCGCTATTTGCTGCACCACCAGTGGATGCGGGGTCTTGTCAACCGATCGTCGGTGACAGTCCTGTTCGCTCTAAGTGTTTGTTTACTCTATTTCTACTACCAAACATGGGGATACTACTGAATCGTTGCCCGAGTGCTAGAATGGCCTATGTCCCATAGGGGACATAGGACATTCTAGCACTCAGGCGACCGAATTACAAACTACGGTGCCGTAAGACAACGTTTAGTCAAGGTGCCACAACTCATACGACAGACGCGCCGATGAAAGGCAATGCAATGAGTTTGGCGTGGAACTAGGCGGCACCGACTCGGCGGCGACAATAACGACGGACTGGGTACCCTCTACCGAGTCAGGCCTTACAACCATCCACGGGAATATACTCTATACATGGTGAGTCGAAGATTTGACCAGATTGGATTCCGCAAAAAAATTCACAAGGGCTGAGGTTGGGAGAATTAATGACCTCGTTGGGACGTACGTATGAGAAAGTATCGGTTCTCGGATTCAGAACCGTTCATTTATTATTTATTGGTGTTTAAGGTCACAAACTTATGCATAATGGCTAATCGTGACCGTGACCGTTTTACGGGAGGTGAAAGCCGGTGTACCCGGAGAGAACCACCGAGCATCGACGAGCAACTGTCAGCTCCTCAACATTCTAACTCTATTCAAGATCCGCTCAAGCAGGGTTACAGCGGTTGAAGATATGTGCACCATTGACGTGCAGATCGCCTTAGTACACGGCGTTATCGTGCCCCCATGTAGGCAATCGGGATAAAATGTCTTGCCTAAGGACACAACGCGGGTCGTCCCGGACGGGGATCGAACTCGCGACCTCTAGCATAGAAATCCAACAATCTGCCACTCGGCCACCGCGCTCCCTTCAGAACCGTTTATTAATATTGGTCACGGGCACTGCGTTCGATCTACAAATGCATGTTTAGGCAAATTTAGAAGACACAGTCCCCCGGCCAGTAATCTGCAGAGCTCAGTGGAACTCTATCAGGACGCTTTATCCTGTCCTCTACATTTCCTCTCAGATATGAAACTTTGAAAAAGCGATCGGTGATTATTTCGAGTGTTCGGACGGAGTTGAACCACTTTTGAGAAATTTTGTTGTTGGTGTTGCGTATTGTCTATGTATAACGATTGTTGTACTCCCACCCGTCCCCACATCCCCGCTCCTAAGAGGTCGGCCCGCGAGACACTTTCCTATATGGTTTCGTTACAGTTATTCAGCTTGATATGTCGAGTTTTCAAGAAATTAACTTCTCATTAAAATGACCAGAGATATTTCGCATTTGAAATTATCTGCACTAGTAACAATCCTCATAATGTATACAATTTCTGGAAGCTTTTAGTGTGGCCTTTCTTGGAGAAAACAAAACACAGTGGAAATTGTACTGTATCATTCAAACACACTCAGCTGAATTGCACAGTTAATTGCTCACAAAATGGCTCAAAATGATCACAATATTCTCATTGTTGGGATACATTTCCAAATTGTGTGCATCTCTAGGGATAAAACATTTGTTATAGGAATTTTTTATTTCCCCACTAAGGATTTTACAACATAAAATGGACATTCAGACAAAGCGAACACTATTGGGATTTTTATTCAATTTTTCAATAGGATTTCTCACGGCATATTTACACAAAAGTGTCCCATTTGTCACACCACCTCCACAAAATACAACTGTAGTCCAAAGTGGCTCTTTGGTTGAAGATATCCCATGACCTAAAGTACGATCCTTTAACAAGAAACGAGATCTTAAGTAAGAAACAAATCCACAAACTGCCAGACACAAAAGAAATAGAGGATATCCAAACTGATGTTGATATTTTCGGAAAATGGTATTGGATACGCATGATTGGACATATCACTGCGTTATCAAGTTTAGTGTGGATCATGAATGTCACCGGCCCAAGAAAACTTCCTGCAGATTTTTCGCACGAGGGCCGCGTTAATGTCTGTCGGGTACGTTTTGAAATTTTCATTTGAACAGGACAGGATTTTTTCGGAGGTCTCGTCGTTCTTTTCTTGGTATAAACTCGTTCATTAATAGTTTCTGGTCGGAACGTAACTTTTGAGGTATGCGAAGAATGACACGTGACGTACGTTTAGTTGCCATTGGCATGTTGGAAGCTGGCAACAGACAGACTGCAGTGGCTCAAATTCTCAACGTTACTCAATCGATGATTAGCAGGTTGTTGTCACGCTACCGTCAGACAGGCAATGTTGATGACATACGTCGGTCAGGTTGTCCAAGGGCGACAACTGCTAACAACGATCGTTTCATCCGAACTGCAGCATTACGTAACCGCCATCAAAGTGCCTCAGAAATCGGACTTCAGCTGCACCGAGCGACAAATGTGCGAGTCAGTGGTCAGACTATCCGACATCGCCTAGACAGCTAGGATTTGTACGCTCGACGACCTTGAATAATTCTACGATTGATTGAACGCCACGTCGCAGCAAAGTATAATTGGTGTGGAGCACGACAGCGCTGGGACAATCGTCGTTGGAGTGACGTCATGTTTTTCGATGAATCGAGGTTCACTCCCGACTTCCAAGGCAGGCAAAACAGAGTGTGGGGAGGCATAACCATGACAAACAGAACAACATTACATGCTATCCAAGGGCGTGTCACAGGGCAGTACTACCGTTACAACATATTAGCAGCTCCTGTTGTGCCATTTGCGCGACGTCATGGTCGTCAGTTCATTTTCCAGGATGACAATGCAGGAGCACACAAGGCCCGTGTCGCTACAGAGTTCCCCCAGAAACAGAATATCACTACGTTGCCCTGAGCAGCATTAAGTCCAGACCTTTCACCAATCGAGCACGTCTGGGGGATATGCTTAGCAGGCGCCTACGATAACAGCCAACAGCCCTCTACTAACGTCCAGGAACTCTCCGCTGTACTGCAGGAAGAATGACATAACATCTGTCAAGCTGATATTGGACGTTTTGTGAGGAGTATGCCACGTCAGATCCGCGATTGTCTCGTGAACGGAGGATTTACAAGGTATTGAGGTATTGGACTGAATGTGATTATAAAAGGACATAGCAGCCATTAGGTCCGTCCTCAGGCTTCGGATGCGATAAACCAATAGCGGTGCGAGATGGAGAGGGCCATGGTATCACATTCTGTATAAGCCCTGCCCCCAGGGGGGGAGGGTGGCGCTGTAGGTGGTATAGTCATATGAGCTGGATTTAAGAGAACACCATCGGTCCGTGTTCGGGTTGTCCACGGGGTGCCATTTTTCTATAATGTCGTATTACCCGGCGCCCCAACTTTGAGGGGAGGGGTGGTTTGGTTCCCGGTTAGCTTGTGGTTTCATGTAACCCCGTACTTGTGAAAGGTAGTGTGGTAACGGGATTAGACTGTCGATGTATGGTCACCGTAGATGGACACTAGATTGGCCCAAGCAATTCGATATCCCCATTGAAGAGGGATTTAACCGGTTTTTTGAGACGTGGGAATAAATTTACGCCCCTCGCCTGGAACAATCTTCCCAGGTATACTCATGGTGTAGGTTGATAGGTTGGTAATGTGTTTGCAAGTGCGGTAAGTTTGGAATGTCGTTCCATTCGACGTCGTGAATGCTGATTCTGGGTTCGCGAGCGTCACTGGCAAGAGCGCAGCGGCGAAGTCATGGTCGTTTAGTTTCGAGTGTCCTGGCCAGATGTCGTAGTATGCCCTCTCTGGTATATTTATGGGCAAGCCCAGTAAAGAGGGGTATAGTAGATGATGTTATAGCCCGGTTAGTAGCGGCCACAGACTGGTGATCCGTGAATGGAGGTGGAGTGACATTGTTAGAACTGGAGGCTGGTGTAGCAGGAGGGCCTGCATTCTGCTCAGACGTAGTGGACAAGGTTCTCAGGTCGTTAGAGGAAACATAAGAAAACTGTATGCTCTCTGAGGAGGAGGTGGTATAACGACCGCTGGTGTCAATCGTAGAAGTGAGCACATATTCCGACGGTAGGTGGACGGTCCGGGAACCTGGGGACCACTGTGGTCTCTAGGACTGACGTTAGTGGACGTATCAGTAGGCCCGTTGTGTTCCACTGGACAGGGTACCGGTTGTATTTTTGTGGCAGTCGGCACGGTATTATTGGTAGCATTGTCAGGCTAAAAGTCCGAGTCCGGGTGGAGTGGAGTGGCAAACTTTCCTCTGGCAGAGTTACTTGCGACCACGGTAGTTGGCTACTACATGGAGTCGTTAATGTGTTAAGTATGGTCGAGGTGGAGTTGCTCAGGGATAGACGAGACACAGGTAGTCCCCGTGGTGGGGAGGATCGGGGTGTAGTGGTGCTGCCTTCTGTCACGTGTGTGACAGGACAGGCGGGCATCACAACCGGTGAAGACTCGTTTGTACAGCCTTGGGAGAAGACTCATGTATATGGTGTGTCACGCTCCGAGATGAAATGTTCGGTGGGAGATGTTAGTCACCCTCCGAGATGAAATGTTCGGTGGGAGATGTTTGTCATTCCCAACTCCCGTCGTTTGGGGGCACGTGGAAGCGAATCAGCTAAGGTGTGGTGTGTGTCCACTGAAGTCACCCGGTGAGTGGATATAGGGAGGCATACCCCTGGTTGGTCAGAAGTATAGCCACTCGGTGAGTCTTTTTTATTCAAAACTTGTTTTATTGAAAATTATTGGAGAGTGCCTATTTTCAATAAAACAAATTTATATAAACAAAATATTATTTTTCTTTGACTGAATATGAAATATAAGCAGGGGAAATGTTGTTTTTTTTGCTGTGGTGTCCTCATTTTATGAAAGCCTTTATAGAGGCTTCTACAACCCAACCAGTTAAGATGTCAAGATACCAAGATTATATTAGTATTCTAAGCTGCGATAACATTTGGCTCAACAGTTGTCATTGAGCAGTATTCCTGAGAAAATAGCAATTGATGTCAAAACTTGAAAAAATCGAAAAATAATAACAAAACAAATGTCCACAAAATGTCAATGCGCTGTTTGATTGCCTACGTCATAAGACGTACAAAAGTATCAAAGGGTTAAGCCGTGTACCAAGAAACGAAGACGACGCTACGATGGATGTGTTTGCAAAGAAACGATCTTACCACTTCAATCAAATGAAAATCTTAGTTTCATAAGTCCATTCCCTGCCATTGTTGTTTTGAAACTCCACTCATTCTATATTGATTTGAAGACAGAGGACAAAACGTGGTCTTTAACCCTCTTACCTAACGTAACGTTCAAAATCGGCCAGCGCTATTCTCAAAAATCGACAATTAATTTTCTTTATTTTTTTCATTTTTTGTCTCAAAAACATAGGTTATGACCCCTCGTTGGAACGAGCTCGTCGAGCTCGTTCCAACGAGGGGTCATCACCTGTGTTTTTGAGACAAAAAATGAAAAAAAATAGTTATTCAAGAATTATTTTTGCAAGTATCGTCTGCTTTTTAGGATAGATAAAGGGTTAAATGTTTCTGTTTATTGATGATCGTCCGGATGTCTTTTGATTTTCCTCAGCACTGAAATCTTGACAAGAGAGAAACAGAAAATCGTTCGTTCGCAAACGTTTCCGTTTTAGCGATATACTTTCAATGAAGAAATGTTTGCGGCCTTCATTTCCAAGGCTACCACTATATACCACACATGTCAACACTAAAAAGAAAACCAAACTATTATACCACGATTGCCGCATGTATTCAAGATTACCCGATACAGGCATTGAGAAATGAATTAGGTACGCCACGTGTGACCGAGTTACTTTGCAACGTGAATGAAGCATGTCGACACAAATCGGCGAATTCTTCAGAAAATAACAGCCTCATTCTTTTATTTCGAGTAATAAAAATGCAAAACACACCCCAGGTCAGGAATCAATGAAATATTGGGGAAAAAACCCCGGTCGTTTTGATTCCAGCCCCCGTATTCCACCCATGCTGCGTTCTGTCTTAATACATCTTAATTCATGGCCTAAATAAGTTGAGATTTACCTACATAAAAATCATCTTTCAAATTTAACTAGCTTTGTCTTCTAAAACATGGAGAATTGCCCCTAAATGCAAAAAGTTGACGATGGTGACCACAAAATAAACACTTGTTACAGGTTGTCTTCGGTGAAGAGTTCCAAAATGATTTTAGACGTTACGTTTTGGTCGTTCCTCAACAAGACTAGAAGACGACACCTACAAAACATTTTTGAACTAAAAAAAAGCATTGTTTGCTTCCAAAATAAAGTCCATGGATGCTGTTGGAATAAGCAGCATGAACTCGTTCCAAGTAGGCGTGGGGGGGGGGGGGGTCATAAGCTATGTATTGGAAGAAGTACCTGAAAAATAATAAAATTTGAATTAGTGAATAAGGATGATGGGATAAAGCCTTTGTGTTCGATAAAGGACTTACCACAACCCGACAGACATAAATTGCTTCTATGAAAACACGTACAGTTTAAACGTGTTGGGGAAGTCTAAGGTAAAGACGCCTTTTCTTTCCACTGTCTCACCCATCTACATACAACGATAGAAAAAGTTGTACTTCGATTGCGATAATTCTTGCTCTTTGTTTTTTCGACTAATCTCCACATAAATGATGTTAACTGGTAGAGTGCTAGAAGCCACTATCAGGGCTTTAATATGAACAACAGGTGCCCCAGCCTCAACGTTGCATATTCTGTGGATGTACTTCATAATATCTTAGAAGTGAAATTACTTAGTCTATATGGGTATGCCGTGTTACTATTTATGGGAGAGTTCCTCTTGGCACTCTCCCATAAATTGTAACAAGGCAAAGACACAAAAACAAATTTTGATGACCAAAAATAACCTAGCACTCTACCAGTTAATTGTCTAGATGTGAAAGATTTGTTTTTTTTTTAAATACGCCGAGAATTAAGATAAGTTATGCCCTTAAGCGCAGGGCTCGATAGTAATAATTTACATAGGCATTTGCGTTTTTCAATATTGTCCGTAGCTGTTGATTGTATCCATTACATTCCATTACATTGCCCCATACTTTTAGGAGGTCTGCAGCTTTGTGACAGACACCAACATTGTTAGAAACTTTCTACTCTCGATCTTTTAAAGTCAGATAAACAGCATATAGTACATCCCCACCCCTATCCATCCACAAAATACAATTTTATTCGGTTTTAAAAAGAATAAATTTACTCTGTGTCACTTACATGGTTAGACCTTTGGGATATCCTTTGACACTACTTTAGCAGGTTCCGAATCGCGAATAGAGGAACGATCTGCTCACATGAGCAAGACAGCTGTGTTATGTCTGAATACGCAATTCTTGAACGAAATGGTACGGACCTGTTTTTAAGCATGCACCTTGTTTTACCTTGATCTGCGTGCTGGAAGTCATGACTGATTGGATCCTGGGTAGCTGAGAACTGCAGTGGCCCCCGGCTAAAAACATCCTTGAGGATATTGTCCAATAAATCACCTTAGGCCCTTACTTCGCGATAGACAGTTGACTGGATCAGGTCCCTCTCGATCAATCGGGAAAATGCACTTCACGGGCATGAAGTAGTCGCTAAGATGACCTGTTTGTTATAATCTTCACCCTGGTTTTATCAAGTTACTCTTTATCAATATTTCCTCATATTTTTTCCATCATGTTCGCTGCACTTTCTCTTGGATACCAAAGTGTTTTGAACAATGATCTTCCCTGCCTGGTATGGACATTTCATAAACTGCTCTACGATGACGCGGATTCACTTCTCAGTCGGCCAGCCGTGTGCGCATGTGCGATCCCCTGGCTGGGTATGCTCCCTATGTTCTCTAGTCGTTGTTTGCTGGATATCCCCAACCTGACCCCGAGATTAGGCTCAGAATAGGGGAAGGAGTCATGGAAACAACAAAAGACATATACAATAACAACATGCAAAACTCACAATCTAAATTGCAAAAACAGGGTCGACCTCGTTTTTGCTGTTTATATTGTGAGTTTTCCGTGTGGTTATTGTACAACCCACTCTTATTCAGGCTCTGTTCAGGATATTTCGTTTAAAACAACTGACCTAAATTTGGAATTATAGACGCGGCTGCTGAAAGTAAAAAACCTTATGCATAAATAAATTTGCTTAATTCGAAAAGATCATAAAAGGAAGAGCTGTCCTTTTGAAAGCCTTCAAGATGGTCAGATCTGTTGCATTATTATTTGAATGCCACAAACAATCGCAGGTAATCATTTTATTGGGGTTTAACGACACTTTCGACAACCAGGGCCACATAGTGCCGTACAGTTTTACTGGTGGAGGATGCCGGATAACCAAGGAAGAAGCACCGAGCAACTATCAGGATCCCCAAAATGCCAACTCCACACAAGCAGGGTTAGTATTGGTTGAAGACAAGTGTATCATCGACGTGCAGTACGCTTTAGTACACAACGACACCGTGCCTCTACATGGGCAGTTGAGGCGAAGTGTCTTGCGCATGGACACAACGCGGTGTCTGAGTTGGTATTCAAATCGAGGACGCCTCAACTTGCAGCCTGCACCTCTACCTACTGTGCAACAGCTCCTCCTGGTAACCAATATACCAAGCACAGGCAAACTCACAAAAATAAAGGATAATGTCTTTCTACACAAGAATTTAAACAGTATAAAAGATATTATGAGAACGATAGAATTATCTGATATTGATGGGCTTATAATTAAAAATGAACCTAAACCACAAGGTGACACACAAAGAATGGAAATTAAGAGAGATGGTTCAACAATTAAAATAAATATCTGCATTTATACATTTGATGCTTTCTCCCACCTAAAACAATTAAAATATATGTTTTTAAACATCAATGTTGATTTATATTTTAAATATAATTCTATGCTTCAGTTGTCCCACATATCGTCACGGTTAATCCGATGGCAGAGGTCAAACAACATGTTTCAGGTATGGCCAAGAACATACAGAGCCACGGAGCCGCCTTATAAAATATGCAATTAGTCAGAGCACTCACAAGATAGCCCTGTATTTAACCCTTTACCTGACATGGAAAGCAGACGACACTTTCAAAACAAATTGTTGGGTAACTATTTTTTTAATTTTTTTCCATCGAGGAACACAGATCAGTTTCAATGAAGCCAGAGAAATAGTTTTATTGATGCCATGGATAAATATGTCAGGATAATCATTTGCTGAAGTAATGACTAAATATACCATCAAAACCAGGAATATGTCAGGCTCAGTTTTTTATGCTCAGAGTTACAAAACCATACCCGCTACACTCCTTCACCATTTAACACAACAATCAAATAGAATACAGTCAACACAAACAAAACAAAACCGGCTGCTCCAGCAACAACAGCAAAACTATAATAAAAAAACAAAATTAAACTGGCTGCACCATCAACAACAGCAAAACTATATAAAAAAAAAGAAAACAAGAACACGCGAATTATATACTCGAATCTGAACAAAACAGAACTAAAAACCTACATTAAAACAGAGAAGTGAGTCGAGCAAACTGGAGCCAGATCAAAATTAAAGACAACGGTAACACAATCTAAATCAGAGTTAGAGATAGAAAAAGGAAGAGATCAAGAGACAAAAGAACAATAAACCAAAGCTAACATCAGATGAAATACCAAAATACCCTCAAAACGTTGTTACGAGTAACATGACTGAAGGAATGGAGTCAATGGCAATCGATGAAAGCATCGATTACACGTTCTCTTCACAACTCCACATGAATTCTTCTCGGAGTAGGCCCCACGCGAACATTCACTCACATGTCTATCATCTGTCAAAACATGGATCACAACACTAACAATAAAATTCAATGAAACCCTCGGGGATGGTAGCAACTTTTAATGAAGTGGGTCTTCTATACCAGAATAAACCTGCTGCTTTTTGCCCGCAGGAAACTCCTTTAATATACCTAAAGTCCATGAGCATTCAGTTTTTAAGCATTAGACCTCGTATAATGTCAATGCTGCCAATGATGATTTTCATGTTCATAGAAGTAAAACAATGTGTGTGTGTGTTGCATCGTTACAAAGACACAGATTAAACAATGACGTTATGTTCTGTTTCCGTTTCAACAAATAAACCTCGAACACTGAATGATCCTGTGCTACTGATTCGTCAACTCCTAATTATTCAGATTTTGTTGGGTGACGCCCCACACCCCACACCCATACGCTTGAGGTGATTCTTGCAGCCAAGAAACTGCAAGGGGCTAAGAGTGGAAGAGTTCAATGGTGGGTACCTGCCTCCCACATCAAGTTCGAATACATCAATATATCTTACAGTGGCATTCCTTTCTATCTTCTTTGATTGTTCATGGAAGGTGGAGATGACTTATTCCGCATTGTATAGTAGAGCGGTGTCTGGGTTTAAATGTTCAAATAAATACCTCTTGAAGAAAAAGCAGTTTATTTTCAAATTTATGTCAAAAATAAACATCGATATAGTTTGGAATAAACTACGAACAATCGAGCCTCCGACTGGAGCGTAATATAGTGACTTTCGAGGAGACTCCCAACACAAAGTGAATTAACAATGTAAAAGCTGCAATATATATACAAAAAATGAGACAATAGAACATTTGACTTGGCAAACAAGACCAGCTGAAACAGCTTCGCAAACAATACACGTAATAACCAGAGAATTATACGGAGCTGTGAAAAGTTGAGTAGCGAGTTTCATTGTTTTCGAACCTGTCAGATAGTTTAGAGATTAGATTTAATCTTTACAGTTTTTAACACCTTTCCGTAGAATAAAATTCATGTTGGAACAAATAAATATTTGGTCCATTCAATGGCATCCTTTAAGTTGGCAGTGAATAATTGTAATTAATCTAACATTTTTTGTGCGCCAAGTTGACGCCGGACAGATGGACGGATGGTCGACAGACAGAAAGTCATCACTTAAGTGCCCTCTGACTTACAGTCAGGTGAGATGAAAATAAACAATATTCATCAAGCTTAATAACTATGGATGTTACTGGAACCCGTTGATGAGAACCGGTTCCAATGACACCTATATTTGTACACATTTTATTGTCAGTGTCACAATATTTCACGTCACGTTAGTGTTGAATTGGTTAATTTGCTGCCTGTGTGTTAGGTAAAGGGTCAAATGACTCAGTTCTTTTCACGTGAATACTAGCATCAGTGTTACGAGATTCTACATGGTTCCTCACTGGTTTTCTTGCATGGATCTCTACGTGAATCGATTCTCAGATTCTGGTAAAAACATAAGCCCTGGCTGAGGCAATATAATTCACCAGTATTAATAGAAAGTGCCATTTTATCTCAACAAATTTCAAATATTCTTTTCCCTAGTGATGGGGTAAAATATAGCACTGGATGTGCCCCCCCCCCCCCCCCGGACACCCCCCAGTGTGCTGTTTTTCCATAAAAAAAATTGATGTTGACACATAATGAATTTCCCATTGTTATTTAATCACATTCTGGATTCTGAAGACATTTCACATTGTGTTTGATGAATATTTTGCAATCTTTGTAAGAAAAAGCCTCAGTTTTCTCAGTTAAGGCACCTGGAGTCATAAAACAGTGCTTTTTCCAACAGAGTGTCCAAAACCTGCTACTGTGGTGTCTCATGACACTGTTAAAATTGAAATTAAATGCTGAAATAATAGTTTATTATATTTACGAAAAGAAAGATTGGCCGATTCTGGAACTAAGTGTCGCGTGTCATTTTAACGCTGCCACAGTACTCTCCGCCTTCAATGAGACGTGTCCTTGCATCTCAGGAATCACTTTTTGTTTTGGTGACTCTCAGCTATTCTCTCATTTTCCTGTCTACACAATCGTGCCCAGACGTCATTTGGAAGATGTACCTCCTTTACGCAAGCACGATGTCCCCGTTGTTATACTTGACTGTATATGAAATGTCACCGAAACGACAATGGCATGAAACGAAATGATGAATGTTTGTGGGGTACCGAGGGTCTGGGTGAACGGTGGTACTTATATTTCCAAAAGAAACTTTCTCCTTTTTTTCAGATATATTACCTTGAATTTTGGCTTTCATTTCATTCACTAACTTTAGAGCGATATTGTCCAAATCACCGTCATCTATCCACGTGTTTTCCGTCGCAGGTCTGTCTTGCCACTTTATAAGGTATTGTGGGACCTTTGTTTTGGGCTCAGTGCGGCGGCGTACTATCTTTCGGTAAATGTACAGTCAACTTTTGAACTTCATAAAATTTGTTGCTGATTGTTCTTAATGGTGCTAGGCAAATGGGCAGTAGTTTTGATGTCTTTCGACTCTGAGATAGGCGACGTCTGAACAATCGGGGAAGTTTGAACACCGACATTTTCAGCTGAGATGTTCGCCATTAGACCGATACTTTCGGAACATACTCTGAGAGTTTGTGTAGAAGAGTCGGCGACGCTTGTAACGGCGTCCACACAAATGTGCACTTTGTTTGCAATGAATGATTGAGTAATTGTACTTACTGCTGACGTACGTTCTTTCTCCGATTGAACAGACATAGGTCCCACCAGTTCTCTCTCCATTTCCTTTCTCTGTTTGAATTCCTTTGGACGTATCTCATCCCTCAGGCGACATGAAACCGATTGTTCTTTTGTTTGTGTGTCTTCCAGCTCAAAGCCAAGTCCACATCTCCTTGTGCTTTTAAACTCCATTCCAAGAGATATCCGAACAAATCAAAACTTGATAGCACTTTCTGGATGTTCTCGGGTGTACAAATAGACATATTTGTCGTTGGTATCGCTGCGTCTTTTCACAAAAAACTTTACAGAGTGAGCTAGATAGTCACTGTGCCCCGATTTTTCAACCAGTATAGTAGAGTGGTTTCTGGGTTTAGATGTTCAAATAAATACCTCTTGGAGAATTAGCGGTTTATTTTCAAATTTATGACAAAAAATGAACATCGATATATTTTGGAATAAATTACGAACAATCGAGCCCCCGACTGGAACGAAGAATGGGGACTTTCGCGGAGACTCCAAACACAAAGTGAATTAACAATGTAAACGTAGCAATGTATATGCACAAATGAGACAATAGAAGATTTGACGTGGCATGCAAGACCAGTTGAAACACCTTCGCAAACAATAAAAGTAATAACCAGGAAATAAATGGAGTTGTGAAAAGTCGAGTAGAGACTGTGATTGTTTTCGAGTAAGCGAGATAGTTTAGAGATTAGCTTTAATCTTTACAGTTTTTTTTGCATTTTTCGGTAAAATATAATGCATGTTGGAACTATTATAATCCGAGGGCAAGATATTTGGGCCAGACACGAGGCTTGCCAAATATCTTAGATTTTCCCATCCCACACCCGTACCCATCAGGGATTATTTTTCTCCCCCACCATACAGCGGTTAAGTTAGCCAGAGGTAATCGGCGGTCACGTGCTGATATAATCAACTCATTTTGTATTCGTTGTTTTGCGAAACTGATGACACCATCGGAAAGAGCATGCAAAAGTTATGTATATACTAAAGGTATATACCACGTAATCAATTAGGAACGGTGGCATCTTGGGGTCTAAAGAGTTTTAGGGCATCAAACTTTGATCACACGGCATTCTGATGACGTCAAAATGAAATAGTTGGTAGCAAGAAATTGATACGATTTGCATAACGTCATTATAACGTTATAAATGTATAACGTCACGTGGGTGGGGTGGGATACATCTGTCTCTCTCTGCTATCTCACCCTGGACAGATGTATGTTACACATGCAGTGAGGGGAGAAAAATGACTAATTCGCTCAATTCAATGCCTTTAAGTTTGCAGTGAATAATTGTAATTAATCTAACATTTGTGTGCGTAAAAGTTGAAATAATAGTTTATTATATTTACGAAAAAAAGTTTGGCTGATGTTGGAACTAAGTGTCATCTGTCATTTATACCATAATTTCCTATTCTACTATATA
Source organism: Pictodentalium vernedei (assembly GCA_031216915.1). Classification (NCBI taxonomy): domain Eukaryota; kingdom Metazoa; phylum Mollusca; class Scaphopoda; order Dentaliida; family Dentaliidae; genus Pictodentalium; species Pictodentalium vernedei. The sequence goes on from CM062288.1 coordinate 40,561,419, forward strand.
TGAAAAGCCTATGACATAAATGTTAGCTTTACGCACCAACCGTGATGAACACGCCAGCAATGGAATTTCAATAGTACCTTTGGTGATGTCGATCTGAATGCAAACTTGTCTAAATTTATCGCATGTCGCTTCGCGAAGATTGAAATGGAAGTGGCAATTATTTATTACGTTTTTAAATGGGGTTACCTCATAAGATGCCAACAATTAACAAACATGCATTGTCTCATGTTAATAAAGCATCCATAACTCGAAATAGTATGTTATTATGTTATTAAAATGAAAAAAGGTTAAGGTTCTTTTTTTATTTCGTTTCGGCGATTAAATTGACAGCGGAAGTACCGCCTACCGATGCTCGTGTGAACAAAAACAGATTCGCTCGTATGTTCGTCTGGTGCTCAGTAAAATCGAGACAAAATAATAGCGACTCTTAATAATCTGACGATCATGGTATAAATAAAAGATACCCAAAGTAGCTTGGTGTACCATATGTTCACCACTCGTGGTGAAGTGGTGTTAACCGCGCGCCGAAGGCTCGTGGTTAACACAATTGCACCACTCGTGGTGAACATTTGGTACAACAAACTACTCTGGGTATATTCTATATTTTAACGCTGCCCACAACTGTCCCCTTTACAATTGTCTTGAAAGGTATGGTTCAAGCGGACGTTGAGAGGGTGCCTCGGTGAAACGATAAAAATGTAAACTGGGGCATTTTTTTATCGTTTGTCCTGGACGACTGACGCCGGGGTCATTTCAAGAAAGTCTTAACCAAATAGAACATTTCTATATGCAATTGCTTGGCATTGCAAACACAGTCATTCCAAAAACTACTGCAAATCCAAAAGATTACATAACACCATGGCTTGATATAAATTGTTATAAAAGATTGCAAAAAAATTGAAGAGGAAGTTAACAAGTCACCTACTATAATTTGGACAAACTATGTATAAACTAGGTAAAAAACTAAATCAAAAAAATAAAAGTTTTTGTGAAACTTGTGTTTCTAACCTTAACCAACACAATCATCTATCACCAACATTTGGAAACCGTTAAAAACTGAGTGAAAAATAGCAAAATGAAATGTACAGTACCTGTGTGATAACAAAATACTAAAATACTTCTAAAAAGAAATATCGAAACAATTTGCTACAACATTTTATAAACACTCATCATCTGAAAATTGTATACAAGAATTCGTAAAAATTAAACAAAGAAAAAAAAAAAACAACATTAAAACAGCAGGAAACACAAAAAATGAAATTTGCTTCTTTCAACTAGTAGGATTGCAATGAACCCTTCTCTGTGGAAGAGCTTTTTATCTTTCTGCATGCAGCAGAAGAGAATGTCACACGAACCGACGAAATAAACTATAGAATATTAAAATATCTACTTCAGACTTTATTTGACCTTTTACTATTAGATTCCAATGACATATGATTACTGAGCGGTTTCCACCTTCTTGGTGAGAATCAACAATAATAGCCATTCCAAAGCCCGATAAAGAACACCGCAATCCAAAGAATGACAAACCGAGTCCAAGTGATCGTTCCAATATCATTTCTCGGCATACAAACTTCTAAATTTCAAATGCGCGAATGTCTTATAATCCGATATGAATGTGTGTCTGACAGTCAATTTGTAAGACAAATTACACTTCCTCACTCTGGCAAAAACATTTCTCTCATGTTCTATTGAGATACATTTTATCAAACACGTTTTCCACACATGTTTCAATAATTCACTAAATGCAACTGTGGAGAAAAAATCCCGTACTCGTTCAGGGATGCGTAATTGCAGAGTGATTGTTTAGCGACAGGAAAAACATATTACATACGTTCAACAATCAGCATTAGATTATTACAGTGACATTACCCCCCGAGAAAAAAAAAATATTTTACACTTATTTATTTATTTATTGGTGCTTAACGCCACATCAGCAGCTAAGGCTTTATCGTGGCGAGAAAGCAGTGGTATATAAAAAGTAATTATCAATTATGAAGTAAAAGATAGAATAAAAATAAAAAAGATCTAAAACAGACATGTAAAAGACAAGAATGATTAGAACAACAAAGAATAATAAGATAAGTAAATAACAGGTAAAAAAACCTGAGGAATTAAGACTTGATGAGTCGAGTTTAAAAGAATAAAAACAATTTAAAATTTTGTAAAAAGGTTGATTACTTTCAGAAATGAAACAATTTTCTCTGGGCTAGTATTTTAAAATAGATCTCTAAGGGACCCAACTGTAAAGTACTGCCCTCTAATAAGAATAAAATCAGTACAATTCAAGAGAATGTGCACCCCTGACAGCACCTGCTGACATGGAACACATTCTGGTCGCATATTACCCTCTAACAGAAAGGAATGTGTAAGTCGTGTGTGACCAATATAACATCGTGTCAGAATAACATGATCTTTTCTACAAAGGTGACTGGGTGGGTAGTGATCAAATAGGTTTGGTCGGAAGTGATAGAGCTTGTTATTAGTCGCCCCATCCCATTCCGCCTGCCACAGACATTTGATGTAGTTACTAATATGTGGTTTGAAATCAGTAAAAGGGATGTTCAAATGAGTGAGAGGCTTTGTTAAAGCCTGTTTTGCTGCACTGTCTGCTTTGGTGTTATCAGCGATACCTATATGTCCGGGTAACCAGCAAAACACGATACCATATTGGTCAGCCACGAGAGTTGTTAACTTCTCACGAAGTTCCAAAATGAGAGGGTTCTTCAACCTGGGGTTGAGTACAGCAAGTAAAGAGAAAAGAGAGTCGGAAAAGAGGATCGACTCTATTTTCTCTGTGCATTCTCGATGTGGTTCAAGTGCGAGTTGAATAGCTTTATCTTCAGCTGTGAAAATAGAACTCTGATTCGGTATTCTGATTGAGGTGATATGATCACCAGTAACAGCAGCTGATGATACTTTGTCACCATCTTTAGATCCATCTGTATAGATCCTTGTATATGTACTATACCTGTACTTTATTTCGGCATATTTTTGTTTAAACTGCAAGGAATTGGTATCAGATTTTTTGGTAGAAGCAAGGTCCAAAATAATTGTAGGTTTTTTAAGATGCCAAGGAGGAATATGTGATTTACGGTTTTCTTTTATAGAATCAGAATCAATTTGGGCAGACTCCATGTGGGGTTTGATTCTAATTCCCAGTGGAGGAATATGTTTCTGGTGGCGGTTAAAGAAATCAACATTTTGATGGTCTGAAACACAATTATAAGCAGGATTTGAAGGATTGGCCAAAAGTTTAGACACATACTGGAGAGATAATTTATTCTGCACTTCTCAAGAGAAGGCTCCTCTGCTTCAACAAGCGTCAAGTCTATTGGGGATGTTCGAAAAGCCCCTAGACTAATTCTAATACCACTATTATGAATTGCATCAAGTGGTTTGAGATATGATTTCCTAACAGATGGAGCAAAGTTTTTTGGTCAACACCCTAATCAGTGCTACCAACAACTTTCAGCAGGTTTAGAGCTTTCTTACATTTAACTTTTAGTTGTTTTATGTGGGAAGTGAAATTCAGTTTATTGTCAAACAACAAACCTAAGAATTTCACTTCCTTAACAACTTTAAAAGGACTCCCATCAATTTTTAACTCCGGATCGAGGTGTTGTCTCCGAAGTTTACAAAAATGAACACAATTCGTTTTTGACTTGGAAAATTTAAAACCATTTTCTGTGGCCCATTTTTGAATCCTATTCAAACATAGCTGAAATTTGCGTTCGATAGCATTCATATTTTTACTGCTATAACAGATTAAAAAAATCATCGAAATACAATGAAGAATCTATCATATTCTCAATTGCATCAATGATACTATTAATTTTAACCGAAAACATGGTAACAGATAAAATACTACCCCGAGGAACCCCCAATTTCTGCTGGTGAGGATCAGATAACGATGACCCAACACGAACCTGAAACTGGCGGTCCTTTAAAAAGTTTTCAATAAAAAAGGCATACGCCCTTTCAACCCCATGTTAAAAAGATCTTTTAAAATCCCATACGTCCACGTTGTATCATATGCCTTCTCTAGATGAAAGAAGATGGCGACCACATGTTCTCTTCTAGCAAAGGCATTTCTTATAAACGTCTCAAGTCTAACCAAATGATCCACAGTACTTCTCTGGTTTCTGAAACCACCCCGAACATTCGCAAGTAGATTGTTCGATTCCAGAAACCAGACAAGTCGATCATTGATCACCCTTTCCATGGTTTTGCACAGACAACTTGTTAAAGCGATATGCCTATAATTACTTGGGTTGCTGTGATCTTTATCGGGCTTTGGAATGGGAATTACTGTAGTTTTATGCCCGGAAGGTGGAAACTGGCCAGTCACCCATATATCATTGAAAACTGACAGTAAAAGTTCAAGTGATGATTGTGGCAGATGCTTTAAAATTTTGTAATGTATGTCATCGGGTCCGGTGGCAGTATCCTTTGCTCTATGCAAAGAGTTATTTAACTCTTCCATAGAGTAAGGTTCATTATAATCTTCTAAATTATTGGAGGAAAATTTGAGCTTTTGTTTTTCTTGTTGTTTTTTTAATTTTGAGAAATTCTGGATTACAGTTTTCCGACGACGAATGTTTCGAAAATGTGGAGGCCAATTTGTTTGAAATTTCTTTTTTTGATGTGATAAGCGTGTTGTTGTCTTTCAGGTGTTGCACAGTTGATTTGGTTTCTTTGCCTTTAATTTTTTTAATCATTTTCCAAATTTTGTTGATGGGGGTGTTTTGGTTCAGCTTTGAAACATAATTTTTTTGTTTAATTTGTCGTCTTGTTTTTGCCCGATTTATACGTAATTTGTCTAAATTATTTGTGAATGGTGATTTGTTGAATTCTCGTTCAGTTTTCTTGCGATCCTTTATAGGCTGTTTACAATCGTTATCAAACCATGGTTTGGTAAAACGTTTTGGATTTGTCGAGGTTTCAGGAATGACTTGGCTTGCAATGTCAAGTAACTCTGTTGTAAAATGTTCAATCTGGTCAGCACTTTCACTAAATTTCTCCAATGTGAGACGTTCCGAACAGAGCAAGATGAAGGTCTCCCAGTCAGCCTTTTTAAAGCTCCACTGGGGCACCCTCCCATCGTCTGCCGGAACCACACTCTCCAACACAACCGGAAAGTGGTCACTCCCGCACAAGTCGCCTTCCACCTTCCAAGAATAATCGAGAACGAGGGAAGGGCTTGCAATTGAAAGATCAATTGAAGTATAAAAACCAGATGCGGGGTGCAGATAAGTGTCTGACCCATCATTAAACAAGCACAAGTCATATTTTGAAAAAAAAGCTCTTCCACAGTTTTCCCCTTTACATCTTCTTGACTGCAGGAATTATCCCAAAGGGGGTTATGAGCGTTAATATCACCCAACAAAATGTATGGAGTTGGGAGCTGTTGGACCAGTAGCTCAAGATCATTCAGTTGTAGGGCTTTACTTGGTGAAACGTAAATAGAACAAAGTGTAACTGTTTTGTCTAAAGTTAGGGATACCGCCACAGCCTGTAAATTTGAATTCAAAGGTACAGATCTGTGAGTAATATCGTCTCTAACTAAAACAAATGTTCCACGAATATGACGCTCAATATCATCTGCCCAGGCATTATACGAAATATAATGCTTAAAAGCTGAATGATCTTGAGCCTCGGGTTTCTTTAAAAGAATTTCCTGCAGGCAAAAACGCAACAGGTTTATAACATTAGCTAAGAAGACCCAGTTCATTAAAATTGGCTCGAAAATCTCGACAATTCCACTGTATTATATTATTTTTGTTTGTATTAGCCATATTTCAATGGAGATTTAGAGGGTGGACGTATGGGCGAAATGGCCTCTGTAGTTTTCTTCGGTGAATTTTTCCTCGGGGATCTATTCTGTGAAGACATCGGACGTAATTGTTCGAATGTTTCATCGATACAATCACCTACCTCCATATCCTCAAGACCTTCAAACCTGCTGCGAACAACAGGGTTTTGAAGAACCTTAGGTAATCTGTCCGATAATTGTTTTTGTTTCATTTTTTCTTTTTTTTCTTTTCCTCTTTTTCTAATTTTTTAATTTGACTCTGACTCAGAGATTGTGCTGTTGTGATCTTTGTTCTGGTTTAGACTTTGTTTGGTTTTGTCCATTGTTCTGTTCTAAATAAGTGTTATGTTCCTTAGTTTGTACAGGTTTGGGCGTATCCTTTACTATTTTTCGTTCTGTTTTATCATCTGTTGGTTTGGGATTTTGTTCTTTTTTCTGTTCTGATTTTGTTAAATCTTTGGTTCCCCCTGTGTTTGTCCTGCTTTTCATTTCTCTGTTGTTTGTGTTGTGGAATTTGTTTGTGCTGACTGTATCTCTGTTTGTTCTATTGCGAAACCCTGTTTTAAAGAGGGAATCGTCCCTTTAAGCCACGTGTATTGCGTTTGACATTCCACTGAAGTTGTTGGTAATTTTTGTATTGATTTTTTTGCATAAGTTGGTGGTGATAGGTTCATGCCAGGCATTGATGTCACTATTGTTCTCCCATCCTTAAAACTGATTTGTCTTTCGCATTTAACTTTCTGATTTTCTTTTTCTCTTTTCCAAACAGGGCAATCCTTTGATGCAGCCACATGATTGCCCTGGCAGTTACAACACTTGATGGTATTTATGCAACGGTCCGGATGTTCTTCGCCACATTCAAAACAGATATTTCTTCCTCTACAATTATTTTGTCCGTGAACATATTTCTGACATTTGAAACATTGAAGTGGATTTGGAATGAATAAATCCACTCCGATGTTCCTGTATCCTACTTTCAATGATTTTGGTGGCTGAGAGGAGTTAAATGTCAGTATGTAAGTATTTGTTTGTATAGGCTTTCTTTTTTTTTTTAATTTCAATGCTTTTAACGTTAGTAACCCCCTGTGATTCTAGTTCTTTTTGAATTTCCAATACATCAATGCCTGACAGTTCCTTAGTACGTACAACACCTTTGCAGCTGTTTAATGTTTTATGGGCAAAGGTATTGACCTCCATATCAACGAGTTTATCTATCTTGAGTAAATTTAAAACCTGCATTTCCCGTTTACATTCAATTAGAATTGTCCCTGATCTTAACTTTCTAACATTTTTAACATCACCATCTATTCCTTTTATGGCTGTTTCTAAAGCAAATGGATTGATATCAGATGCTTTTTTATTCCAATCGTTAGCATATATGACATTAAATTTTGGCCAGCTTTTCAAAACAGTTTGTTCTTTGTCTTGATCTGAGTCGGAGTCAGTGTCTGAAAATTGAAATTCGTACCCTCGTTTTTGTTTTTGTTGTGGTATTTTAGCCATGTTTATTTTTTTAAAAGTTCATTGCCCCGTCTCCCACCCACCACGGAGTCCAACAAGGGGTAGGGTTACTGCTTCGCAGTGAATCCACCGGGTTGCCGGTATTCCCACATATCTGGTATGGAGCAATATACTAAGCCAGTGTTGATACCGAAGTATGCCACTGGCTGATTGACCCATGTGTGGAAGTGCCAGGTTTTCAGATGGCGATCATCCAACCAATCACTTTACAAAGCATTAAAACAATAATTTTAGAACTGAAACAGACAGGGCAGCAAAATTTAATAGTTGTTAAAAATAGAATGTTTAAAAACAGTATACAATGGCAATTATGATATGTGATAAATAAAATGACCGATTGACTGACCACCAAATGCCCCCCGACGTGGCACCCAGTACTTTTTGGGGTGGGGGCTCCCGATTGGCCAGAACGGGCCATCCGACCATCCTGCTACCCCCGGAACTGGGGCCAAAGCAGTGTGTTGGACATTATCTGAAAAAATGGAGACCAGGGCCAAACAGAGTTTACGACCTGATCCCCACCTTTGGAGACTGCCCTAACTGGGGCCCGAGTCCTCAACTGTCAGGATTCCTTCTCCCGGGGCCTTCGGAACGCACCTCACGGGAGAACAAGGCGCCTGTCAGATGGTATTAGCAGGATTGATCATTCTGGTCCGGGACTGCGTATTTGTGTATTTCGCAGCAAACCAGCTCAATTGAGCAAACCTGCCAATTAGAAGTTAGCAAACCTGCCCAATTGAACAGGCCGTCCTCTATCCGCCACCTGATGACCCGCCTAGTAGAGGATGATCAAAACCCCCTAGGATATTTTACACTACAAAACATATTTCATTCACTGTTTTGTAGTGTAAAACGTTTTTCTTCATTGTGGCGTAAACAATAGAATAAATATCGCTTTCCTCTACCCAAACTGAAAAGCGTAATTTCTCTTAACTTTTATGCCTGTATTGAATTCGTAACAGATGTTTTTAAACATCTGTTACGAATTCAGAAAAAAGCGCAATTCTGAGATATTGTTCTGAAAGCTAGCAAATCTTAACCAGATTGAAACAATTACTAACAACTTGTCTTTCAATGTGCCGAATAAAACATTTATCCTGATATTACAGAGAGAGCATAATTTACATTATTAGTTTTTGTCAAAATACCTCCAAATAGCCCAAGAACATTAGGTTTCACTAGGGAAAAAAATCGGAGAAAGCTGATTTTTTCAGGGAATGTCGAGTACATGTCACTGAACGATTAGACAAAAGTCCCCTGAATTCCCAGTTGAGCTTTTTTTTTTACAGCCTTTTTTCGAAAACGCGTTTGAAAAAAATCAAAAAAAATCGCACGAACTTTGTAACCTCGAATTGATCCAACTGTATTTTTGTTTACGCGTATTTCGAGCTACATAATGTCTAATATACATTTACCTAGAGGAAAATGTGCATTCTGTGACAATTTCTGCGAAAAATTATTGAAAATTCACAAAAAAGTATCGGATTTACGCAAAAAACGACGATTTTCCTAACGGATTTGACCAAAGGGTCGTAGTACAGAACGGGATGTTAGTTGGACAGACGATAAAAAATCCACCACCATTTGAAGACTTTTATCATTGCTTACAAAATAGACATTATGGAAGACCCCCTCTCCTTCTGGCCGAGTTCCCCTTTTGGCATAAAATTCGTCAGCATGAGAACTCAACTATTTTCGGGCTTGGGACCGAACAGACACGTCTGTGTCTGGCAGCATTAGATCAATAAATAATATTTACAGAATGTACAAAAATCAATAAATAATATTTACAGAATGTACAAATCAATCAACATGGATTAAGTTACATTGACTATTATCAACGCTATATACATATTATTCATCGAACTCAGAAATTTCCGACAGGACAGTGTTTCTGTGGTTGTTACAAGAATCCGAACTGCAATTACACAAACCTGAGCAAGAGAGTCCTGCCTTCTTACACCCACACCTTTTTGTACAAGCACTCTTGCAACCACAACTGATCAGATTCAGTAGGTTATCGGGGGCACATGGCTTTGTGGCTGCAGTCGGTACAAGAAGTCCATTGTCTAGCGACCACCCCCAATCCGTCGGAGGAAGCGAAGTGCCCAGCCATTGTTGGACCTGGGGATAACATCTGTAGACATGTTGTTGTGCAGCATCGCTGCTTGGTGGGAGTGAGGCTAGGTCGATGGGTTTATTCAGTTTAGATTTTGCTACATAACGCTTGTAAGTGACATATCTATATTGGTCGAGAGAGGAAAGAGTTTTACTCCCGTATAAGATCAGGAGAAGTTGTTCCCCGGAAGCGGCTACTGCACTTGGTGTACTGTCATCCGCCAAAATTGTGTTGACATACTGTTGTGGGTCGCTAGTAACAACGGAGACAATTGTACTGAATACTTTCTTCTTACCAACTCGAAAGAGTGCAGAAGTAGTGTGACAACCTCTTACAGAATGTGCTACAAGGAGGTTGCTTCTATGGTCACCCATTTTGGTTGCTATTTCACTAACTGAAACTAGTAAGTTTGGGGTAATGGAATACATCATGTGAATATTACATCCCGGTTGAACTCGAGAGGTAAGAATGACTAAGAAGTCTGTGTCTGCTCCCACAACGACAACATTGTTGTCATCTTGAGCGATGTCAAGTGCAGATTCGGCTATCAGTACATCAGCATCAGCCTCGGCCTGCTTGGACTGAATATTGATAGCAGATAGCTCCTGCATTAGAAGATCGGTCAGTTGGGTTTTGTTCTTGGCATTTGCAAGGAAATCGGATTGGGGTGTGGTGGATGGTAACTCGGGTGAGATATTGATATCAATGGAATACCTGTCTTTAGATCTACGGGCTTGTTCCATGCCCTTTGTCGACAGTGTACAAGCATAACCATCCAAAACAACCACGAGGTTCGCCCCAAAATGTCTCACTAGATAATTGGAATATGATGTACATATGTCCTTATATGACGACTGTTTAGGCCATACAACTGCCCTCAATACAAATCCACCATCTACAACAAACAGAGAATGTTCTGGGATTTTAGTTTGCTTGGAACCGTATGTTTTGAGGATCTTACCGAGCGTGCTTTTCTGTGTCTTCCTCATTCCAGCAGAATCAAGCAATGCTGGTGGTTTCGGGGCGAGTTCATATTTGAGATACTCTTCCATCTCTGCTTGTGACTGAATAACACATGTGATACGGTTGAACAGAATTGTTGGGTCAATCACTACCTTACTTCCACGGACTTTGATGCTATTTGCCATCGATGCGAAAGACTTCACAGTGTCAACACGTCGTAGTTTGATGCTGTTGAACGTTTTGCTTACAACATTCGATACGCAACATTCACCAATTTTGCGAACTTGGTCACAGTTCACAGTTTCGTCGGCCACAAGCCCGGTCGCTATAGAGACTAATTGTAGTGGATCTCTATTCTGAAAGGGGGAATGCACTGTGAGCCACTTCAATAATTTGGTGATATCATTGGCATCAGTCAATTGTGAACTTTGACGGAGATCCCGATGTTGTTCGCCATGACCAGTGTGAACATGAACAAAATTTTCGAGAGCATTACATATCGGAAGGCAAGGAGGTAGTCCATGTACCCATTTCGCAACAGTGCTATCGGTTATTCCCCTGCCATGTGTGAGACCACCAGGGAGCTTGAACATTCTCATTAAACACTGCTCTATGGTCTGATCAGAATATATCCGTCCCAGAATTTATCTGAGCGCCTTATGGTAAAGTAACCTTTCTCAGTGAACAACTTCAAATCATCCTGTTGCATTATTTCTGTTAGCTCATTCATCTGCTGCAAATAGAGATGAGAACTTTTTGCGTATGCAAAATGACCACCTGCGTGAAATACTGGAATCATATTGCGTACACAATATGTCTGGAGTTCCCAGTCGCCTGTGCGCTCTGCTCTCAAGAACAACTGGAGAAGACCTATTTGCTCGTAGTATTGTACCCAAAGCTTTCCTGTGCGTCCTACGGACGCATTCTGGAGCAGTTCGTGTAATTTTGACAGTAGATGGTTGACACTTTCTCGATTGACAGCGTCAGCTGTTGTACAGTCACCTCTCGCAAGTCCACAGAATATTTCATTGACGTCTGTGCAGTCTATGTTATCTAGTATAGTGTTCGGCTTTCTTCAAACACAAGTTTTGTAATGGCAATTTGTGTTAGCAAATGGGCACGAACTGCTCTTGAATATGCATGACCACTGATCAAATGATGGATTGACCCACCAGCATAAACAGTCCCCCAACGTTCATCCAAGCCGCTGCCAGCCATGATCGAACCAATTGCCCCTAAATATGACATAATCATATGGAAGCCGCCGAGTCTAACGAAAACTTTTGTCAACTTATCTGACGAAGACAAAATCTCCACTGCTTTGATATAAAGTGGTTGGTCAAACGTCACTGGACAAACGTTCAGTCCCTGTTTCTCACATTCAGTTTGCATCTTGAGTGTAGGCGAACACCACATTATGTGATTTAATCGAACATGGAAATTGAAACAGTGATGCTATAATACGGTATTTGAATGAGAAAAGTCGATGCCGTTTGAATTTGAGTTTAGGGGGTATGGTTAATATTTCACACGTTTCACCAATTCATTATGGAATAAATGACTACTGTTATATATCATTATAAAGCCACTGCTTTTCTGCAATTTTTGATATATAATTTAACTCCCAAAGTAGTCGTAGATTTGATTTAATGGACGTTGTGTACCGTTGTGTGTATGAAAACAATAATTTTTTTTTCGTAATTTTGTACATTTTCGTGAATATTTCACCATTGAGTGTGAGGATTGGCACAAAGTTGGCATTTTCTGTTGGGGATATGTATTCTCAATATAATTCAGCACGATATTTATGATTCTCACCCTACTAAGGCGAATAAGAATGAGAGATATGGAGCTGGGTCGAATTTTTAAAAAAAAAATTTTTTCATCAAAAAAACGCTATAACTAAAAAAGCTCAGCTCGGATTCGCGGGGACTTTTCACACTTTATCCGCAATGTGTGTCCCGGAAGCATATAAAAAAATCAGCTTTCTCCGATTTTTTTCCTTACTTTCTCATTTTTATGTCTAATGTGCCTGGACTAAAATGTGTGTTTGAGTGCGTAAAGGGTAATCAGTGAATCTTACACTGGAAAAGTGTGCTGCCACTTTGAAATATTTTACCAATTTTCAAGCCAGTTAAAAATTTGTCAAAGTTTAATTTTGCTATTTTATGTACTTAACACTGATGCTAGGCAGAATCATTTACTATTTCCACAGATGTTTTTACGACACTATGTCAGTCTTTCCCTCCATTTTGTTTTACCTTGGCGGTCAATTTTCACACATCAAAAAGGCACAAACGTAGAGGAAGCGATATTTAAAAATATCGCTACATCTACGTTTGCACTTTTTGTTGTGTGAAAATCGGGCGCCAAGGTAAAAAATAATTTGGCACATTTTCTCTCATGTTTCATTCAGATACATTTTTATCCCTTTGCCAACTTAGCGGTTCTCTGAGTGTCCGTCTGTTATGTTAACATAATAACAATGCCATAAATTAGGTTTCTGTGTACATATATTCCGTATTTTAAAAGTTTAGTTCCACAGTGGGGAGAAGGAGTGATACGCGAAATCATATGTTCTTACTTTCAGAGAAATTACCTCAAGCGAGGTGGATATTAAACTACAACATTAACATTAAAATGAATAAATTATGGGGTGAAATTAAGATTGCAAATTTAGTTGGGGATGTTTAGCTTATAACATTTTTGAACGATTTTATTCGAACTACAAAAATTTCCATTTCACCATTCTTTGAACACGAGTATTTGTATACTCGTGTTCAAAGTAGGTTGTGTGTAAGGTAAAAAAAAAAACATTTTCGTGGTCAGAATTGTCTGAGAAATAACTCATGATGTCTTCATTATAAATTATAAAATCCCCACATAACTCTGATTGCAGATAGCTGATAGAATATCGCAGTGTGAAAATAGACCTGTTTATAATTTCCCTCAATTTGTCTCCCCTGGGCGGGAAGATGCGAATTTTATATATTATACATGTGTTTCAAAACGATAAGGCACGCAGATTGTAATTACACACCACACTTAAATCTCTCTCTCTCTCTCTCTGTAATGTGGAATTCTGTATTTAAAAAAACTAATAAAATAAGTGACATATATTCTCTCTCTAAGTCTTGAGATGCATTTTTTTCTCGCGCACATGACACCGAGTGAACTTATCAGCTGTCTGACCTGAGTGCAGCTTTTTGAGACAAAAATAGTATTTATCTGTTACTGGTAGAAAAATGAGAGTTTTTTCTCTTACACTGGAGTTTGTTAATTCCATCTAACTTTTCGACGCCAGAGACCTATTTTCCCCACACTGGATAGCCTAGTTGTAAGGGGGTTGTTATTTTTTGCTTCCAGAAAAATATTTGGATTTTGAGCTGGCGGTAAATTTGCAACAAAAGTTTGTCTTTGTTATTGGTTCAAGATAATTAATCGCGCGAGGGAAAATCAGTTGAGTTTGCTTTCTTTTTGTAATGGAAATGTTTTTGCCAACACCACCCAATGAGTTGTTTCTCCCTCCCCACATCTGACATCATTAAATATTTCCATTTCACCAGCAATAAAAAAAGCTAGTTTTATTTTAACTCTATGTTTTACAGTGGGTAATATTTTTTTTAAAAATGAAATGGAGGAAGGGTACTGCATTTTTGTTGAATTGTGTGATTGTGATTCAAGAAATCTCTTTTCTAAGAATATCTTGGCCTTGAAAAAGGCCGTTTTAAAAAATTTTCTTGGAATGGCAGTCTGATTTTATTCAGGCAATATTTTTCCATACCGTTCCTGACCACACGCCAAATTTCCAAGTCTCATCCGTATTGGATGTGGGGTTTTCGAGGGCTCTTCACCATTATCTTCTAGCTTCCTAACTGTTACGCGTTTTTGTTTGGTTACAGTTTTTCTCTTAGGCCCTGGCTGTTTCTTGATCTGCTTTGGGACTTCCAACATCTCAAAACCCACTGGAATTGAGATTTTCTCCGGAACTAATTGGAGACCTAGAGGTGCTTCTCGAGGGTTTTTCAGATCCCCCACACTATCAAATATTTTTCTCCAGCAGAATGAAAATTTTCCCCCGCTCTGTCTCTTCCATCTGCACCTCCCCATCTCTTGTATTTTTCTCATTGGGTATAGTATCGTAGTACTTCCAGTACCACGCATCCATTGCTGCAAGTCTTCGAAATTTACGGTTGCAAATTCTGACATTTTTTCAGTGTAATGACAAAATGAAGAAGTTTTGCTTTCAATTTATACTATTAGGATTTTTTCCCTCTCTTATAACCATTGGAGGAAATTCTTTTTGGGGAAAACTCCCCCAATAAAAAATAAAGAAAGTCTTTATTTTTTATTAGAATGTTTCTCTTCCAAAAAATAATCAACGGTAAAAAAGCCCGCCTAAAATCAACCAGTCTGGGAAGAAGGCGCGAGAAATATAATGCATATTTCTGGCGCCTTTTCCTTCCTTGAATTACTATAAATACAACTGTGAGACCTCATGATGTCATTTTTCTTATTGTCAACCATGGAAATTGAATTAAGCATTGAAGTGGAGGCCTCAACACGGGAGGGTGTATGTAGGGAACAGAACAGTGATCACACTGTCATTCCAAGGAAAAATCTACGAGAGTTGGCGAGAAGGGGCGGTGGAAGAAAAATCTCAACACTTGCTATGGATGAAGTTCGGGAGGCTTTTCGGGTATTTCTTCGAAGATTGATGACAGATAGTTGCTGCTATGCTACTGACAGAGCCGAATACCCACAACATGTCATTACAAGAAATGATGTCTTAAGAGCTGCTAGGACGAAGCAGGGAATAAAACATATTTTGTTGATTTTAAAATATAAAAACGGCCTTTTTCAAGGCCAACCACAAAATTAAAAAGATATATCCTTCAGTTCACACTATACCAGCACAATGGAATACAACTGCATTCTTTTCATTCAGTTGTATTTCATCATACGAGTTTTTTTTCTGATTCATCTAATTGTATGCAATATTTTGGCAGACTGTTCGCAGTATGTATTATATACACACCTGTAATTTTCCTGATGTAGACTGATATCAGTGCTATAACCTCCCTTCCATGGAATGATGCCACTCTATAGGGTTGGTAGTTGGTGAAATGTTCACTTGTGATTTCGTAATCAGTGTTAATCACCCTCTCGACTGTACCATCCATGCAATGGTTGGTTCAGCCAAGGGGTGAATATCACTGATATAACACAAAAATATATAAACACCATTTTCACATTTCGAAATTTTTATTCCATGAAATTTTACCTAAGTGAATTGCGACTTTTCAGAAAAATGTTCACATTTTGTTGCCAAGTTTTCCCACTTTAGGTCGATTTTCCTTCTTGGCTTTTCGTTTTCTTGATACTTTCATTGGAGCTGGTTCAGTCTCTGGAAATAAATTTTCTTCTTCAACCTCCATCTTTGATTCAGTTGGTGTGTCCAATTTGTACAATAAAGTATCATCACTGTCATTAAATTCTTGCAACACACTTTTTTTTTAACTTTTGGGTGCAAGTTAAGCCCCACACTTGGTAACACAGTTGTATTATTTAGCTGTGGCATAGAATTAAAACCGAAGCCTCTGGTTAATGATGCAGGTGGATGCTCTACCTGTTCTGGGGTCATGTTATTCCCTCTTGACAAATACATTTGCCGCTTTCTACACTCATTCATATAATGTCCTTTTACATGGCAAAAAAAAAACAACATTCTCCTCTGTTGGGGCAAGCCCAACTTCTATGTCCTTTTTCTTGACAGACTGAACATGACTGTATATTTAGGTTCTGCCAACTTATATAACTCATTGACAAGTCTTCTCATCTCACTCCATCTGTCTGGCTTGCAGTATATGCTTTTAACATCATTTGCTTTATCCATTCTTGGATCACTATTCATTTTTTAATGTTCGGAGCAGGCTAAAACACGTCTTGCAGTCTTGTCAACTCAAAAACAAGTGTGAACCATCCCTCCCCCTCCCCACATTTTTATACTATTTTCAACAAACAGAAATTTGTGCTCCAGGAAAGTTTTTTTCCTGAAACACAAGTTTCTGTTTCTTCTCAGATTTTTTACACTCCGAAATATTTCCACAACCATGTTTAAAATCTTTTTCTTCGGCCAGGACTGACACTATAGGGACTTAGACGGACACTATAGGGACTAACCCTATGGAGAATCCGATGTTAATTTGATTCCTATAGTGTCAGTCATGGGGTATGGGGAATTCAGTGTTAAATGCTGGCCTCTATAGTGTCAGTCACGGGGTAGAGGCCTCCCGAGTACTTTATGTTGGCAAATATGTGGATTTTGCTTATTAATCAATCTCTCCATATTTTAAAACGTATAACACTTTACTGTATGGAACGATTGGTTGATAAACATACAATCTCTTACCCACAGTAAAACTAAACTTTTAGAATACGGAATATATGTACACAGAAACCTAATTTATGGCATTGTTACCCCGTTAACATAACAGGCGGGGAAAAGGCGCGTGAAGTGCTCATTGCTTATTATCTGGCGGCTTTTGCTCTCCCCTAAATGACTGTAAATACACTTTGACGGGCTCATAACCACAATGTTCTTATCGTCTTATCGTTATCCATGAAACTTGAATCATCTATCGAAATTTAACTTCCTCCACAAGATTATAGGTGTAAGAGCGAAAAAACAATGATCACGCGGTTATCATAAGAAAATAATCTGCGCCAATAAGCAAAGACAGTCCGAGGGTAGAGATGTCTTTGAGTTATTTCTCAAAAGCTTGATAGTTGATAGTTGCTGTTATGCCATTTCCAGATGCGGTGAATTACAAAATACCCCTTTTTAGAGCCACCGTGGTGTCAAACTTTCGTTATACATTGCACATCACCATATTCAGTCATTCATTTTTAAAAAGTGGCTAGTCTCATATTTTTAGTTATTTTCTTTGTGTTTAATCTAAAATCAAGGACAAATAATTGGATTTTTTTCCAATTATTTGTACGCCGTATTTTGGTGGTTCGCGACTGGTGGTTGTATAAACCACTGGCACTGACGTCCCCCAAGGAAAGTGAAAAAAATTATTTCATTTTTAGGGGAAATTTAGTGATACATACTGTTACTTTACCTAAAATGGCGCTCTGAGTAAAAAACCTATGGCGTCTGTCATTTTTTTCGAGTGGAGTGACAGTTATGGATGAGACTTTCCTCTGTTGGGCCCACGTCACTGCTGACTGACACGTCAGAGGGAGGGAATATCACCAAAGAAGTCTTTCACACGCTTTTTCCTTATTGGTTAGATTTAGGTGGGTGAAAAATTGAAATGAAAAAAGTTAAACAATTTGGTTTGAAAACATTTTCTGAATGTTGTTTTTTTTCTGAATAAGAAAATGATTTCAGCGAGAGTGTAAATAGGCGGGGGGCTCACAGTTTGGCGCACACAGGCTTTGGAGTTAACAAGACTGCAAGACGTGATTTTGATCTCCTCTGACGATTAAAAAAAGATGAAGTGGTCATTAGTGGAGTACACTGATTCAGATGATAGTGTTGCAGAACATGTTGTATTTGGCGATACAGAAGATGGTGTAAGCAGCAAGAAACAGAGGTTGACTGAATATGCTAAGAATACAAACTTCATACGGAGCTTGTATTCTATTCACCCTGAGTGATTGCGTCAATCCAGAAAAGTTTACTCAGAATCCCATGTATGTGAAGTGGCTTTGAATCAATTTGATGTCAACAATCCATCTGAGAGGTGGAAGATGTGAAGACAGAATGTGGTATACAAGACAGAGACCCCGTGAGGATACACATCGATCATCCAGGGTTGGATGTGGGTATTTTTATTCCTTTTACCAAGGCTTTGGGGGTGAATGGTAAAACAGTATTAGACGAAATAGAAAAGGTTATTCAATCAAATGAGAATTTTACTATCCATGATGGTAAATTATCTTATCTTTAGTCATAACACACACTTCATTACCACAAAGCGTCGGGGCGAAATGCACTCATTTCATTTGCATCTGTTGGTAAACTGGTCAAAAGTAATCAGAGTATTGTTGAAATTAAAAATGTCAATGATTCTATGTGCTTTGCAGGTGCCATTGTAGTAGGGAGGTGCCATGTTGATAAAGATAATTCAGCAAAAAAAATGAAAAAAAAATGAAAAATTCAAAAGTGAAGTTTCAAGAAATTGAGGCAAAGGCATTAACGGACAAAGCAAGTCTTGGTTATAATAAACCTTGTGGATATGAAGAATATTGTAAAATTCAAGGGGTACTCTCCCCAGAGTATGTAATTAAAATCCACCCACAATTTGCCAAAGAAAATTTCCCATTTGAACCACCACAAACTACACCATCACTAAAATCACAAGGTTTGTAGGCTGTGTTTATTATTGTGAATATTGCAATGTAGGGTATAATAACAGGGAACGCCATAGATGCGGCAAAGGCCGTCTTTGCTATTCTCCATAACCGTGTACACCTGAACATTCTGTTCATTGTTACACTTGTAATAGGGATTTTGTAAGTTCATCTTGTTATAAAAATCACACGACTCTATTGCAGAACCAAGAAAAAAACATTTGTCAATTAGTTAAGAAATGTCTATTATGTAAAGTGCAATTATATTCAGGGAAAGGAGAACACATTTGCGACGGGTTTGAAAAATATAAATATTGCCATCAATTAGTCAAAACCGAAATTTATTGTTTCATTCCAAAATACAAATCACCCAAGAATGACAACATCCCGAAAGTACCCTTTGTGTTATATGATTTTGAAACAACTAAAGACTCAGGTCTCCACACCCCGAATTACTGTGTTGCACAGCGTGCTTGTTACGAGTGCATTTGTAAATCTATTGATGAAATGAGTTCACAATGTGACAAATTTGGACAACGGGAATATATTTTTAAAGGAGAATCTACTTTGAGTGATGTTTGTAATTCGCTTTTCAGCAAGGAACATGAAATGGGAACAGCAATTGCTCATAATTCAAGAGGGTTTGATGCACAATTTATCTTAAGACATCTCATTGAAACTGCTAAATCAAAACCCGATGTCATCATGAATGGAAACAAAATTATTTCTCTGAAAGCTTGTGGTGTTAGACTCATTGATTCATTGAGTTTCCTTTCTATGAGATTGGCACAATTCCCTAAAATCTTTTTCCTCCCTCCAAAAATGTCACTCTGGCAAAAGAAATGTCACTTGTGCGAAAAAACCCTATGGAGAATCCTATGTTAATTTGTTCTCCAAAGTGGCAGTCCTGGGGTTTGGGGAATTCAGTGTTAAATGTTTTTTGCCAGACTGACAGCCTTCACTACTACTGCAGGTAGAAAACAATGAGATCAATCGTACTAAAATAATGAATGCCCGGGCGAATTAAAATAGACTGCAGGTAGAAAACAATGAGACTGATCGTACTAAAATAATACCGCAGGTAATCAATGAGACAGCAAGTGGCCACAGGCGAAGTACAGGGGTTACAGTCCCCAAATAAATACTACTGGTTATATGGGGTATACTAAATATATATCCGATGTTTGGTACGATAATTTTATTTTAACCCTACAAATTGTACTTTTAACGTATAGCACTATATCCGACTTGCGATTTCCAAGTCAACCGCAAGTAAACTTCTGGCCCTCAAAACACCAAATGAACACTATCTGGGGTATATTCAATGCATATGTGAACTTTGACATTTTGATGTTAACCCCTAAAATTACTCTTTTAACCCTTTATCGAACATGAAAAGCAGACGACACTTGCAAAAAAAAATATTGAATAACTATTGTTTTTCATTTTTTGTCTCTAAAACATAGGTTATGACCCCTCATTGGAACGAGCTCGAGGAGCTCGTTCCAATGAGGGGTCATAACCTATGTTTTTGAGACAAAAAAAAAATGAAAAAATCATGAAACTTAATTGACGATTTTTTAGAATAGCGCTGGCCGGTTTTGACCGTTACGTTGGGTAAAGGGTTAATGTATAACGGGACTTCCGATTAATGGTCTAAATTTTAGCAAGCAGGGATAATGAGACCCGCAAGTAAATTATTAGTCTTGAAAATATCAAATAAAAGTGAATGTTTTCGCTAAAAAACATATGGCAAGTATAAAACTAGGCAGATTTAGATGTTTTTTGTTTTGTTTTTTTTTTTTTGGGGGGGGGGGGTGGGTGGGAGTAGCGCGTTTCGCTACTGTTTTTTTCTTTTCTCGGCCTCTTCAAGGTGGGCTTTTACAGTGCCTTTTGCTGCTGTTTGTCTCAGCCTCTTTGGGCTTTCACAGCACATTTCCTTTTTTTTTTATTGCGTTACTCGGATTATCTGGTTTTATTGCTCCATATCACGCGGTACTGAATTACCAAGTCCATTCAATTGTCTTGAAAAACAATGAAAAATGGAACCGTATACATACTGAATCCACTAATATGCGGAATTCGTTACTTGGCCATTTACCTAACATAGCGGCGGGAAACAGCCGAAAAATTAATCGGAATAAGCCTACCACAGCCAACAATATCTCTGAAGTTTCTCAGTAAAACCATACAAATATGGATATCATTGTTCTCGTCGAGTTGGTTCTAATGATATCGATATGTTTATGGTTTTATTGAAAAATTGTGAATGTTTTTTCGAAAATTATTTTTTTTTTTTGGTGGGGGGGAGGAGAGGGGTATTGTGTTAGGTAGAGGGTTAACTGTGATTCAGCGTTTGCAATGTTAGCAATATTCGTATTGTGTTATGTCATCTCCAAACTTAGGAGTAATTTTTAAAATCTTTTTTGTTTTAATACATCCACCCTCGATTATATTGGGGATGACTGCGTGTATATTTTCCCCGCAAGTCGTGAAATGTCTGGAGCCTACATTTAAGTATTCTGCTTTGTTCATATTGTGTGGTGGGGGCTGGGGTACGTTTTCCCAAGTTCTTTTGAATGGAGATATGAACCTCCAAAGTGTAACCAACACCGACCTTGTCCAGTAAGCTCGAAATTTTTTAACGTGAATTTTCCAGAACCCCCCCCCCCCCCTTTCACCCCCTCCTCCCCCCACACCTCCAATGACAATACTTGGAGATGGCAAGGGCAGTTCCTTTCAAAATCATCTGCGTTTTGTTCGAAGTCGAGTTTCGTACCAGACGATCCGTCGAAAAAAGCTAATATTTTGGGGTGCGTATGGGTGGGGGGGGGGGGGGTGGGGGGAGTTCACATGTTTTCAAAGGAAGATATTAACAACCATAGCCTGCAATCCTGTCCAGTATTTTTGAACTTATTTTAAACTAATTCCTTGTGAATCACCAGTCACAATGCGTTGAGATGTGGTAGTCACCTCCCTTCAGTGAGAGAGTTTCATCTCTGTCAATAGAATGTATCTTGTTTTTGTTCTAAGACGGAGAGATTGTATGATGCGTGCACAAAATAAGAGTGTTTTCATGGGCATTTTCTCGCGCGCTTGTGCTTGCACTAAACGTTTTCTTGTCTTTACTCAAACCTAATTTGAAAAAAAAAATATGTCGGTATATCCAATGACACCAGGGCAGACGGTGTCGCAAAACAGGTCATTTACACGCCTGTCACTGATTTTATGATTATTTTCAGTGATTACAAACCACATACCAGTAATTACATCAAAGCTATGCCCGGAATGGGACGACGCGACAAAAAACAAGGTGCGACAATTCCGACCTAATATTGTGAATAATATTTCGTCTAGTAACCTTTGTAGAAAAGATCATGTCATTCTCACCCGATGTGATATTGATCATAAGAGACTTAACATTCTTGAATGTGTTCCCTGCCAATAGATATACATTTACATTGTATAGATTTTAATCTTGTCCGGGGCAAATACTTTACTGTAGGATCTCTTAGAGGTCGTGTTATCAATCAAGCCCGCACGATATTGTCATTTCTTAAATAAATTAATATAAATTAATATTTTGTTAATAAATTTTATAATAACTCGTACTTTATTAACCCTTTACCCAACGTAACGGAAAAAACGACCAGCGCTATTCTCAAAAATCGCCATTTCATTTTCACTATTTTTTTAAATTTCTGTCTCGAAAACATAGGTTATGACGCCTCGTTGGAACGAGCTCGTCGAGCTCGTTCCAAAGAAGGGTCTTAATCTATGTTTTTGAGACAAAAAATTTAAAAAAATAGTTATTCAAGGATGTTTTTTTCAAGTGTCGTCTGCTTTCCATGTCAGGTAAAGGGTTAAACTCGACTCTTCAAGTCTCAAAATCACCAGGTTGATCTATATAGTATTCTTCATTACACTATTTGTATCATTCTTCATTGTTATCCAAGCTAATTTTGTCTATGTCATTCTATTGAACTTGTGTTTTCGTTTTTAATCAATCATCTTGCTACATTACTGATAACAACATTATTTGCGCTGCTGCCATTTTCTTGTCACGATTCAATTCTAGGCGTTCATGTGATGTTAAACACCAATAAATGATTGAACTATATTATCCAAATTTATTTGAATCGCCAAGTTGATTTATATCATGGCCAGTATTTATTTTTAATTTATTTTTATTTATTAATTTTTATTGATTTATTTACTTATTTTTTTTTAAATTATTTATTTATTTATTTATTTATTTATTTATTTATTTATTTATTTGGCTTTAACGACACTTTCGAGAGCAGGGATCACCTCGTGTTGGAATCATGGCCTGTGGATAGCTTGAATCACGTACACATTACTGTATCACTACCTTTTTATCTCTCATTACAATGCACTAATTTCCTTGTTGATGAATATTTACATCTTCCTACAGATGATTACAGCATGGACGTCGTGGATTGGTCACTTTCCAAGGGTGGGCAGTATTTCTAATGACGCATTAATATTTTAAAATAAGTCTTACTCTTTTAAACAGGCTGATTCATATAGTATTCCAATTGTGACTTTGTCATTCTATTGTACTTGTTTCTTATTTTTAATAATTCATCTTGCTAGCATAACTAATAACGACATGTTTAGTCACTACCATTTTCTTGCCACGATATTATTGGTTGTCCTTGTGACTTCCGGAGTTATGTGACTTTACACCGGTCTGGGGACTCATACTCCATGAGGCGCAGCCGAAGAGTGCATGGACCCCCTGACCGGTGTAAATTTTCGGTCTACCCGGAATACACAGGTCCAAAGATGTTGTTTTCAAGTCGTTACGTTATGCTAACCCTACAGCTAATATGGCTTTCAAAATAACACCTCATAAATCGTTTGTCCCGTTTGCAAAAAGTTGCAGTATGACTCGACTCGTCTCTCGGCAGGGATAACTGCATTACATCCTTGGGCAAGGTACTTAGTCCCGATATCCCACGTGGGTGCACATTGACGCTATGCACTAAGGCGTACTGCATGTCGATGGTGCACTTGACATCAACCAATGTTAACCCTGTTTGTATTGAGAGGTTGGCAGTTGCTCGTCGTTGTTGGATGGATCTCCCGGGGTTCTCCATTTCTAAAACTGATCGATACAAGGTATCGCCGGCTGTAATGTCGCTAAATTCCAATACATAAATACATTAAGCAGACACCGAAACAAAACACATCACACCCCTTCTAAAAACAGCACCATAAATAAATAATCCCTATAAGATACATATGCATTTTTATTTTCATTAACATTTTGTGAAATAATTTACTTCAAAATATTCAATTAACTTATTTTATTTTTTCAAACGTATAAATGAGCTAGTAAACAAATATTAATAATAATGTAAATGACCAGGACTTTTTAGCCTTTTTTCCAGTTATTTTGTATTCCTCCTTTTATGCACCGTGATTAACCATGATGACAAACTTAAAAGATATTGGAGACAAAAGGTTCTGACGTACATCTGAGTCAAACAAAACGCAGTATACCATTCCATTTGGAAATAATGTTTTAGATGGTGATGTGGAGTTAAACACCAATAAATAAATTATATTTTCCACTTTTCTTTCAATCATCAGGTTGATTTACATCATGGCCGGCGGATTGCTTGTATAACGAAGACATTACTGTATTAAAAGTTGTTATTTTTTTATCATTACAATGTACAAATTTCCGTTTTACTGAATATGTTTGTATCTTCCCACAGAATGACTACAGTACAACCGCCGAGGACAGGTCACGTTCCACTGGTGAGCAATATTTCCACGACACAAAAATGTTATATTCCAAACACAAATTATTGGAATACCCATGAAAACATTTAATTAATGAAGCACACGGTGCTTCATAAATTAAACTTTCGCAGACAAGGGTTTTTTTACCAGTAAACGCACGCGCAGATATCACTGCCCACGCGTGAATCACGCCCAGTCCACGGCAGTTGTACTGTACCCACTTTTACAACGGTAAATACGGATTTGTCTTCGTGATATAGCATAAGATGATGACGGAGCGTCAAGCATCGATACATAAACAGCCCGTGTCAGGAGAATCAAGACGTCGAACTAACCCCCAAGAAACAAATGATTTCTTGTCTCCTAGCAACCGGATTACTTTTCGATAACGATATTTTTTTTCCTATAATGAGTACAGAGGAAAAACCCTCTACCCGGACATTAAGTGTCGTGCTGTGCATATCAGTCCACAACACATAATTGCAAAACATGAGGATGTAGGTGGCTCCCTGGTCAGAGCAATGGACTTTAAAACGAAGGGATGTAATCCTGATTGCTTATGCGGGTGCATGCTGACGCTGTGTACTAATTCGTTCTGCATTAACGCGTCAGTGGATAAAAATCGAGTTATACGTTCAATACAACTAAAATTTAAATCCTCTGATCCGAATTCTATTCGAGTTTTCGATTGACAATATAATCCGCGAACTTTGCTTTATTCTACAACATCTTCATTAACCCTTTACCTAACGTAACGGCCAAAACCGGCCAGCGCTATTCTCAAAACTCGCCAATTAATTTTTATTATTTTTTAAATTTTTTTTGTCTCAAAAACATTGGTCGTTCCCATGAGATGTCATAACCTATTGTTTTTTTACACAAAAAGTAAAAATAATAGTTATTCAAACATGTTTGTTGCAAGTGTCGTCTACTTTTCATGTTAGGTAAATTGCTAATGAAAAAAAAAGAAATATATATATAAAATACCACAGCAAGTATAATATAGAAACAAATCACTGTATCAAAAACACGAACAGTGTGCAGGTTACTTGTTTGTACATATTTTTACGGTTTGCCTGCCATTTCACACAGCTCTTGTCGTACCAACAGAATGACTTCGATCGAGTAACCGACCAATAGCGCGCTGGAGACAATCGATTTTTTTCTCTTCGTAATTTTGTATTCACGGGTCTTATTAAAATGCATAGTCTTCTGGACATTTGATAGATTGTGGACACTGAAGCTTTGTGTCTTGTGGCACTTTAGAGAATGAGATTCTAGAATATTCCTGTGGTATGTACGTTTCTATACTTTTTTATTTAGATGGATATTTGGCTTTGAAAAAACAAAAAAACTGTTTAATTTTCACTTCGGTAAAACGTTTATCTTGAAGTTAACAGTTTGAAATGATTTCCCGTCAGTCGGAACACATAACTATACATAAGCATGTGTCAAACACTCTTAATATTTTATCCAATGTAGAAAACAAAATGTATAATTTGAAATACTATTTTTTTAATTTTTCAACCAGTTTTAACAAAATTATATGGAGTGACACCTCGTTAGAATGAGCTCTACGAGTTTGTACCAATGAGATGTGGGAGGGTGCATATGGTGTGGATTTTATATGGGGCCGATTGATTGGGTAAAGAATTGACCATTTGGTAACTGAAAATATCGTTTACAATTTCAATACCATATTCATCAATAATGTTCGTCGGGATACCGGAAAATGATAGGTTTCCAGTTGAATGTGACAATAGAAGGCAGTTTTGGCGAAAACTAGTGGCATTTGGGAGTAGAGTGGTACGGTGGTTTGGTAGGGTGGCTTGTGGTCCAGATAGTCTGAACCGAACTACCCTGTGTTTCAAGGTAGCCGAGGGGAGTATTAGGGAAAGAGTGAAAGGTATAGTTAAAATTGTTCAGGGTCAGATCCATTGGTGGTGAGCATGTGGGTACAAACACTATCAGAGAAAGGAGGCCAGTTCATCAGCTTAGGGGCACATACACGGCCTTATTCACCAACGACCGTAGTAGGAAAGCGACTGTAGTAGTGTCGGAGCTCCTTCAGGGAGTAAACTTCTTGGAAGGAATAGTTTTAACAAGATGTTTATCTTGTTTAACTTATGTGAAACTTGTGGGTGGATACGACCTCTTTAAACCAAATGGTATTGAGGAAATTAGAGTTACGAAACAGTATGCGGGTCGCTGGATCAGCGCATCAAGTAACACAGTCGCACTGGAAGCGATCAGACGGGAACTCGTTTGGATACCTGTTAAATATAGAATAGGTATGGAAAAATGTTCTACCTCCATGATCTGGTAAACCACCCAAACACTATATGATGTAAAACGACGCTTTACCGTGTATGGAACCCAACATTCAGACACGGTGGATAAGTCAGGCGGAGGAACTAACAGATAATTATTTGGGGTCGTCTCACTTACCCGGTTGCTATTGTTTCGGTAAAATGTGTAAAAATTAGGTAGATCAAAGGGATACGGATTATAGTCAGTATCTAGTAAGTTTGTTCGCTTAACTCAATTCGTGTTCATTACCAACAAGCACCCGGATAGGTGGGACAGACCAATAGTTTTGTATAGCCCTCCGTATCGCGCACTAAACTTCTGGATTATCCTCGTACAATGTTGGAAGGAAGATGACTAGGAATTGTGCATAACTACAAGAATTCTGCTCTGTGTTTGTTTAGAGATGTGGGCAGATTTCAGATAGTACCGAGGCCGCAGTTTGTTGGTTGTTTAAGAAAAAAGAAACCCAAACAGTCGCTGGGTTGGGAGCAGCGCCAGCATGTTATGCATAATGGTTACAAAAAGGAAACAAAATCCACCAATATCTGTTTTTGAAAGCTGGGAGTCGTCCATCTGCCTATAAGGGAGAGTGGATGCTGATCCTTGGCCATCTGGTCTGCCTTTAGGGAAAACAGATAACGGAGTGCTTGGCGGGACACATCTCCCTCCAAAATAAACCAACAACAAACAATAAAACGCACACACCTATCCACTCAGAGACACACACCCGAAAGCCCCTAGAAGGGCTATTATATCTTTATTTAAATCTTTGTATATTTAAAACGCACACTCGTCCCAGCCAGGCAAGCTTGTTTGCATTTTGCATTTTCTGATTATACCCATGACATCTTCTATGGTTATTGGCTCGGTTAATTCATGGTCCTCCCCTTCTTCGTGCTTTTGGTCGAAGTTGAGTTCATTGAAAATTGAGTTGTTGTCTCAGACAGATTTATTTACTTTTACCTTGAAATCATTGTCATATCTGTTCCCTTCTTGTGGACGATGAGCTTTCTTTAGAAGATCGGCAAAAGCGCTGGGTTTTGCCTTGTCATCCAGGACCATTGTTCCGTCGCTTGTCTTCAGCGCATTATTATTGGCTGAGGACACTAAATAATGCTGCATATTTATACACTGTGCATTCAGTGAGTTCTAAAAAGACCTCGCTTTAAAATAAACTGCAAATTTTGCCAGTACTGAAAGAAGAACACACTTTAAAATAACCCGCTTTATTTGTAAAAAGAGTTAAATTCGATGAGTGGCAATGAAAAGTTAAAACACACATGGACAATCATCACCACAAACAAACATATGTGGAACATACTATAGCGTGTCTACTTATCAGATAAGTTATTCGTTTCCAACAACTAACCGGGTAGGTGAGAGTAACCCAATTATTCTTTTGGGACTAGATCCAGAATGAAGATTGCGGCAGAGGAGTAGCTTTATTAGGGAAAGTGTGCTCCAGGATTGTAATACAAATTTGTGAGCTGCAATTAGGACTATGTGCTCTTTGGACGGATAATATAAAATGACGCTCCAGCTTTTGAGGAGTACAACGGGGGTCGCTGTAATTCAAAGTAAGATCGAAGTAGTGGAGTTGATGGGAGAATTGGGAAACCAAGCTAAAAGCTCGCCAGATAGAACAATTCAATTTAAGAGTGACGTAGACTCTGGAACTTTTCATCTTAGAATTCTCCAAATATTTACATAGTAGGACAAGACTCCTTGGGGAACTAATCGTCGCCTGAGTGCTAGAATGTCCTAGGTCATTCTAGCATTCAGGCGACGTAATGTAAAAATGGGATGCGAACACGAATGATCAGCAGGTGAAGAATGGCGCAAGGGATGTGGCCAATATTATAGTAGGGGCGATCGATAGACCACCAAGGGAAGAATTATGAAACAGCTTTTGACTGAATGCTCGGAGATTAGCGGAGGGGGTGAGGAGGAACAACTCGTTAGGAGACTGGTTTGGTGTATGCCTTCTCGTTGGGGTACCGCGACAAATCAGTGAAAGGCCAAATAAGGTTTATTCTTAATAATATTATAAATATCTACGTCACCCTTAATTATTTCTTCTTTATTCTCAGGAAAAAAAGAGCAACATTTCATAATCGTGAGATCATGCAGACTCTGATGAACATTCACAAGCAGAAAGTCATGATTATTGTGCTATGGTTTAGTGTCATTTTTGCACTAAAGCTTTGTTCGTCTGAAAATATCAAAGAAAAAGAATACCATGTGTGCGAAGTACCAGATCTCCCACAGACCGAGCAAAGTTTTCTAACCACGCGCTCCAAAATTGAATGTGCCGCGCATTGCTCTTCCGACGAGCATTGCATTACATTTCGTTTCGACAGCTCTTCAAAAACATGCTACACAGGGGGAGAGTTGATGGATGCACCAGGACAATTTTACACAAGAGGCAAACGTAAGTTGTAATTAATTAACACAATCTACCGATCGAGTTCTTTCTTTCTTTCCTTTCCTTTCTTTGACTTTGATGTATTCAATCTTTTGTCAACGCTCGTTTCCCTCATCAAATTTTCCTTTTTATAGCATCGGATACGAATTGTAGGAAAGCTATTAACCCTTTACCTAACATGAAAAACAGACGACACTTGGAAAAAACATTCTTGAATAACTATTTTTTTCACTTTTTGTCTCAAAAACATAGGTTATGACCCCTCATTGGAACGAGCTCGTCGAGCTCGTTCCAATGAGGGGTCATAACCTATGTTTTTGAGACAAAAAGTGAAAAAAATAGTTATTCAAGAATGTTTTTTCCAAGTGTCGTCTGTTTTTCATTTTTGAGAATAGCGCTGGCCAGTTTTGACTGTTACGTTGGGTAAAGGGTTAAGAAGTGTTATTATACGTCTGTTCTTTGAAATCCCTATGTACAGCAACATTAAACCATGCGGGAAATAAAAATCTGTTCCGCACACATGTGCGGATCGGAAATCGATGAAGGCTATATTTATATCGAAGCGCAATTTAACTGGAATTTTCTACAAATCGTGCACCACAATTTCAATCTGTGTCGCTAGCGATAGCCAGAAACCGTCCCCTGAGTTCCAATGTGTTCTATGTGCCTTGGGACTCAGGGGACGAAATTGTAACACGGGTTCCCCACGTAAATTTGCTTGGCGATAAAATGTGTTCTTTTTGTTGATGGTTGTCAAATGAATTGCAGAGTGTCCTTCTAATAATTGTTTTTTTTATAGACGTTAAGGCATGCAATGAACACAGCACGACATTGTGCAGTCGCACCTGCTGCCTCTCGTTCTATCCTTCTACGCTGTCACTAGTGACATGTCGATTAACCCATTCACACGCACGTGTCGTTCTGTGTATATATTTCCACTGAATGTCAAGACATAATAGGCCTCCAAAAGTGGATTAGGACTAAGCTTATGAAGAGAGCAAATTTTCAGATGTAACGTTGAAGAATAGAGTCAGACGTCTGTTTTCGTCGGTGAATGGATAGTGAATGTGTGTCAATGGAGGAAATGTGAACAATCAGAAGTAATTTGTTATCGCTCAAAAAGATATCAGCGATATTTCCTTAAACGATGTAAACACCAATGATATTTTTTTGGAACCAATCACGATTTCCGGTATACAGTCTAACACTGGTTGTGTCTAATCCGAAAATCTTGGGATGGACAACTTTTTATTCGCATTCGTAGAAAATGGTTTACTGCTGAATCAGAATTCGTTTGATGCCATTTTAACCTTGAAATATTCAAGATGGCGTCCAAGATGGGCGACAAAAAACACGATTTTCATAAATTTGTGTATATCACCAAGAAATGCACACGACATAAGTGCCACCACTAAGCGGTATTTCATGTACAAATCCCATGACCGAACCACAAAAACCAATGTAACAGATAGAGGTCAACACATAGAACAAACATTCACGTAAACTTTTTGGGCCGGGGCCATAACTTTTAATGGGAAGATATATCACAGAGATATCACAACATATGTACCACATCTAGACGGTGTGTCGTATGTGTAATTCACGATGGACCAACCAGAATCAACGTTTCAGGTAGAGGAACTATTAGAGAAAGTCATTCATCCTCTCCCAGGCTAAACATTCGTTCGAGTACTTAATGTCACCCTTTTAATTCAATATAGCTTCAAGTGTCGAAAGTGACAATAACTCCACCCAACACATGAATACAAATGTTCTCAAACATTCTCGAAATTATCCAAAAATTGATATTTAAAGAAACAAAAGCGTTTAGCGTTATTGTCATGTTATAGCTAGATATGTTGACCCTGAACGTGGACAACTCTACACACAAAAATTACAGTAAAATGCGTCCAACAAAATTTTCGGTTTACGTAGCCTCAATACATGCATTGTCTGAGTTGTGGGTCATATCACAGATATAAATGCGGAAACTCAAAAATCTTCTACTTCAAAAAGGCTACGGTTTTTGTTTCTACGTGATATACGCACGCCCATACAGCTCCCGCAGTCTGTCAATCAACTGCGAATCGTCTCTCAAGTGACAAAGTGCCACCTGCAATGCATTGTAGATAACGCCTTGTTCTACTCAATGGAAGGAATGTAAGTCATCAACAAAAGTAAAGAAAGTTGTTCAATATTTATACTTAGATGGAATCTTGTGAAAATGAATCTCCTCTATATAAATATATAAATAACCTGCGTTTTGTCGGTATTTAACTTTAAAAAGTTATTAGACATCCACTTGTGCGTATTCGCGCACTCGTGTTTGTACAATGTCCCTCGTCTCTCATGTATTATTTCACGAACTGTCTACCTAATTCATAAAGGATATCTACGCTGTTTTAGTGAATATCAGGCATTATCTCAAGCTCTCGTGAAAAATAAAACATTCAGGTCCACACGGATGAGAACATCCGCTTTATTCACTAAAATCGCGTAGATTTTCTGTTATTATATGTCACGCGCATTTTACTGCGCCAAATTAATCCCCATTCGACTGTACACACATACGTTTCAAGACAATATGTTTACACAACAGCTGAAATTTTCTTCAATGAACACTGCATTGGCAATGAATTCTCAGGTGTTGTTATTTCCCCATGGATACCAGTTGATCATGTGATTTATCCCATGAACACCAGTTGATCATGTGACATTCGAACATCGGGCATTGATATTACGCACTACAGTCCGTTTTCTAGAGTCCATTTTTTTAAAATCCCGTAAATTCCATTTATGTCCTATAAAAAGACAGTTATCAACACAACTTTCTGTTTTCGCGATTGAATGCGGTCTCGGAATCAAGTCTCGTCGGTGTTAACATACAAGCAGAAGTGTTTCTGTTCA
Source organism: Pictodentalium vernedei (assembly GCA_031216915.1). Lineage (NCBI taxonomy): Eukaryota > Metazoa > Mollusca > Scaphopoda > Dentaliida > Dentaliidae > Pictodentalium > Pictodentalium vernedei. The sequence continues at coordinate 40,593,618 of CM062288.1, forward strand.
AATAATGATATGTTTCAACAATAAATTTAATTTACTAAATTATTATGGCGTGTCTTTTCTTATCAATTATGCTTTTCGGCCATGCAGTTTGCTGAAACGTATCGTTGAGCGAAGAGGCGATGCAATTATTTTGACGAAAAAGACAACAGGGTACAAGCGCTAGCTTCGACGAAACATTGAATCAGAAAATACATACATTTTAAAAATAAGACACCCCCCCCCCCCCCCCCAAAAAAAAAAAAAAAAATACATTTTCGCTTCTCAAAATAACAAAAACATTTTCAACTCATTCCAGTGATGAGTCATCATTATAGCTTTGCTGAAATATTTTAATAACAGTTCTTTTTCAACTGCTCAGTGAGCCTCATTCTGTAAATATAAGGGAACATACAGCCATCCCATTATATAAAGGGTTAACAAGTAGGTTGGTTTCATGAAATCAGTAAAATGTCAAGTAATATAAAATGAGAGAATAACAAAATTATCAGAAAAAAATGTGTCTTATAAATGAAGGAAATTAAAAAAGTGAGTGATGCAATGTTATGCTTTACACTCAGGCTCTGTTTAAAATTGGAAACAAATAATAAGGCATAAAAACATAATTTACTTCATAACCTCCTAAATAAATAATAATTACTCGTTTATTAATATTATTTAACCCTTTACCTAACATGAAAAGCAGACGACACTTGCAAAAAAAAAATCTTGAATAACTAATTTTTTTCATTTTTTGTCTCAAAAACATAGGTTATGACCTCTCGTTGGAACGAGCTCGACGAGCTCGTTCCAACGAGAGGTCATAACCTATGTTTTTGAGACAAAAAATGAAAATATTTTGAAAATTAATTGGCGATTTTTGAGAATAGCGCTGGTCGGTTTTGGCCGTTACGTTGGGTGAAGGGCTAATTACAATTCATTAGAGAGTGCATATTTGTGAACCCCAATAAGGTGTGAGAAAATAATGTCTCAAAATACGAATAATTGACTAATACTGCAAATTAAAATTATGTAACAAATTTCAAAGAAAGATGTAATTTTCTTTAAATTGTTGATTATTTATTAGTTAGGGAAAGGCAGACTTAGGTCTTTCTTTTCCAACTCCAACTTTCATAAATGGTCTTTCCACTTCTGGCAATAAATGTTTTAGTAGTAGTAAATGAATCATATACTACTCAAAGTTTGCTGAGCACCAAGTACATCCAACTATCTGTTTTACGTTTTAGTTGAAATATTGTAATGACAAGTGTGTATATTTTTTATTTAATTATATCTTCAATGATTTAAGTACAGAAATTAAGATTTTATTTGTGTTTGACATTATTGTTTAGCTTTTGAATACGATAAGCATGGGAAATGGATAGTTTTGGTAAAAGAGGAAATTTTTCAATATGCCTAAAAGTGGACGAAGCGAAATGGTTTGGCTTCAGTATCGAGTATGAGACCCATTACTGTTAATTACAGCTTGACAACGCCTTCTCGTGCTTTCAGTCAGGTTCCTGGTGGTCCTTTGCGGGATGTTGTTCCATGTTTGGACCAGCATGGCACCGAGCTCCTGAACACTTCTAGGCTGGACTGGACGCGCTGAAATTGCAAGCTGCAACTCATTTCATACATATTCGACTGGATTGAGGTCAGGGGATCTTGCTGGCCAGTCCATACGCTCAATCCCCTCCGTCTGTCGGTACTCCCCGACAGCATGGGCAACATGAGGAAGGGCATTATCGTCCATCAGAATGAATCTATCACCCACTGCACCTGCATACAATCTGACGTGGGCATCCAGAATCTCATCAATATAGCGGTGTGCAGTCAATATACCACGTTCAAGGACACAGAGCTCTGTACGTCCACCCCAGCTGATGGCACCCCACACCACGCTTGACCCTCCACCGTTGCGGTCATGCTCAGCAATGTTGGCTGCATGGAATCGCTCTCCTGGTCTCCGCCTATCTGTGTGGTCTAAGCAGTACCTTGACTCATCTGTAAAAAGGACTCTCTGGTCCATCCAACGTGGCCCCATGGCCCATTTATATAGTGCATGACCATGGTTCTGGGACAGCGGAATGGTCTTCTCGATCGGAGACCACCTTCGTGCAACCTTGCCCGGATAGTGTGCGTCGGAACATTTTGCCCGGATGCATTCTGAAGGTCACTGCGAAGCTGGGTTGCTCTGGTAAAGCGGTTTCTACTGGCTTGAATGATCAACAAGCGGTCTTCAGCTGCAGATGTTGCCTGTCTCTGCCACCACCATGCCGTCTTACTGGTGTGCCATACTGCAGAAGTTTTGCCCAGGCTCTGGTGATCACCGTATGGAGCACACCGAAGGCTTCACCAACCCGATGATGGGTAGCCCTTGCTCCACCGTCCCTACAGCCCGCCACTTTTTTGCTTCAGACAAGTGTCTTCTTAAATTCGCATTTGCCATATTCAATTACTAAATCACAAGGGTTTGTGTTGAAATGAAGATTGAATACCCTACACATGTCATGTACATGTAGACAGTACACGAAAACATCATGGAAATCAATGAGTACATGCTTTCCATGACTGTCACGAAAGGTTTGCCTGTCAAGAGAGCTAAAGTAAACACTGGGGGCCATCTCAATACATTCCTCAATCATATCCACCACAAATATCGCAAATATGTCACAAGCAAATTCCACAATGATGTGTCAAATATTTGGAGCTTTGCCAACTTTGGGTAGTTTAGAAAATTATACAGGATACCTGTAAATTACGTGACCTAGTTTGAAAATAATATTCAACACAATCGGACATAAATATAAGATGTGTTATGTATATTGTGATAAATAAGTTTTGTATAGTCTAATAGAACTAAAGTTTATGTTTGCAATTCAACAGTGGAAATGGTGTTCTTTCCTTCCCCTTCAAATTAAATTGTGATATGGTATAGATCGAAAAAATTCTATGATGCTGTCTTCCCTCAGCCCAACTTCAAGAATGGCAAAGTGAGAAACATTTACTTATTCCCTCAAATGATGGAGTGACAAGTAAGAGACAAATTGTGTTCATTGATAAATATACTAACCCCCATTTTACTGAAAAAATATTCAGAGAATCCTACACAGAAAAAATAAATTGTTGTTCAACAGACTTTGAGTTCAAGAAATTGTCAGCCTCCCAAGCTTACGATAAATAAGTTATCGTACTCTCCTATTTCAAAGAGACACCGCCGTCATTGACCTTATGAAAACTCAGTGAGACGTGTGTACTTATCGAGGGACTCGCTCAAAGTTCTCATCTGCCACTGTGATGGCTTCAGCTGACATTGACCCGTCTCGGTGAACGTGCAGCTTACTTGGGAAGAGGTGTATGGAATAAAAAAACGAGAAACGGTACTTACGGAACGGTGGAAATGATTTGTATTGAAAGCAAAGACAAGAAGTACAGGTTATCGGACACTTAGTTCGAGGCCGCGGCAGCGGCCGAGAACTAAGGTGTCCGATAACCTACTTGTGTTTCAGCGTTTCATCTTGCCGACTGTACGTGACAAATTCACCTCCCACTATAAGTTGTGCCGTGATTTATAGCCTGACGTAGAAATGTGTCTGATGGAGTTGTCGCGTTTCCAACTTGAGAACGTACTTTGTCGATTTTACTTTTATGCCATCACAGTGACAGTTGAGAATTTTGAGCAAGTCCCTCAATACGTACACAGATGCACTGGCTCAACTTATAGTGGGAGGTGAATTTGTCACGTACAGTCGGCAAGATGAAACGTTGAACAACAAGTAGGTTATGGGACACCTAAGTTCTCGGCCGCTGCCGCGGCCTCGAACTAAGTGTCCGATAACCTGTACTTATTTCTTCACCTCTCTTCAAAACACATCATGTTAACATAATAGCACATTCTACTTTTGTAATCACACACACATACACAAATATAAAGGACAACATCCCCATGTAACTGGTTATACCTTTTATAGTGTTTCAGGAATCATGTCTTATGTACATGTTTCAAAACTTTGCAATTCACTGAGACATGAACCTGAAAATACTGATGTATGTTTATGAACATTAAAAGTTATTTATAAATTTTCAATTTAATATAATTCAATTATTTGGATCAATTAGCAGCAGCTCAACCAATTCCGAACCCAAATTCTAATGTGTGTAACAGCTGTTATTTTATTTATTTATTTAATTTTTTGGTGGGGGAATTTACAAAAAAAAAAAAAAAATATTTATTTATTTATTATTTATTAAATTAATATGTGATCACACAAAATCCTGCAACAGAGAATATAATATCATTATCAAGCATAATATGTTGGAACACAAATGTAAAATGCAAGAGAATCATCTCTGTTCTATTTTAGCTGACAACACCGCATCCAGCTATTCATGATATTCAGTTGCAGATTTCATCTAATTTGGACTTATAATATACAGTACATGGAGAGTGGATTGTAACTAAATCACCAGCGGAGTGGAGTTATCACCCAAGCTATAACTGTCAAATTTTGTACATATCGACAAAAAACACAAGCAATGTTTCAGCCAATGGACCTCCGGGTTTAACCCGGAGGTCCATGGGCTGAAACTTTGCTGGTGCTGGTCATGCTTTGCAACAAATTTGCAATTATTGCTCGGGTGGAATCTCCACTCTACGGGTGATTTAGTGATAATACACCCTCCACGTACTGTAAGCTCATTCCAATCAGAGACATCAATTTAAATTTCTGTTTTGTGATACTAATGTGTTATTTAGTTGATACTGATAAAGTTCCTGAGAATGTCAAGTTAATAATGATCCCCCTCTGAGTGACTGAAAAATATAACCATAATCCAAGGAGATCAGAAATCACAGAATACGGAAATGTTGACGGAAGGAGGTCAAAATGTTCACAATATTAACATGCGAACCAACAGTTGTCCATGTAGGTATATTGATGCACGAAACTGATGCGTGAAGTGGTGGGACAGGGGCTGAAATTTAAAGTAAAGAACACCTTACCTTGCATAAAGTTGCAAGTTGCATCTGTGAACTGGATGCGAGGTAGTGTCGCTATTACACTTACGCTAGAAATGTTACAATTTACGAATATTCTAGGATGAAGATTGTTTTGCCAATTCTTGAACATGGACTTTATATAAGTGAACTAAACCCTACTTCCATTCAATATCATCATTTCCAGAAAAGGTGACTAATTTCCTTTACAAAACGAACCTACTAGAAACACAATCGGGATTGAAGTCTATTTGAGGCTTCTGCATTTACCTGGCCTTCAAACTGTTATTTGACCAATTGTCATAAAAGTATATATTTTCTACGTATACTTTATTACTCAAGCTATCTTGATTTCAATATGTGTCAATAGAGAATATTGTAAACGTAACACTGATTGCTTGCAGGAACATTTTCTGCTTGAAGCTACAATATTTTGTTTCTTTTTAAGAATAGATCTGGACCGAATTATGGCTACCTGAACCGATGCTTTGAGAATGAGCTCACTAATTATCCTATCTTGGGAATAAAATAATTCTGTTTTTTTTCCAAGGGACTAAACATAAGAACTGAACCACAACTGTTCGAAATCCACGAGGTGATGAAACAAATTGATCACTCGCAAATTCACCATGAACTGTGATCAGTTGTTTTATCACCTCGTGGATTTCGAACAGGCATGATTCAATTCTTAAAACAAAGCGCAGCTCATCCTTCCTTCAAGGCGATGTCATGAGTCGAAGTGTGACGTCATTTAGAAAGCTACTGAGGGATATTCCTCGTTATCCACCAAGTTGATGGATATCGAGCAATATCATTTGGGTACTTTGCAATAATTCACAGGCTAGCATATAATAAAACATTATGCGATGAAAAGAATTTAAAATTCGTCACGATTCGACATTTACCACGGCTCAGATCGATTTTAGTGAACTACATAGCGGCTCTTTGGGGATGCTCTATATACTGTAATTATGCCTCACGTTTGTAACATCAGCCGTGATTGGTTAATTTGACACCTTCTAAAAGTCATAGTACTGGAGTTTGGGGTTTAAACACGGGTACTATCGGAACGTTTTTTCCTCGAGACAAGAGAACGAAGAAAATGTAAGCTCCGCCTCCATTGATCAGCGTCGATTGGAATTTCTCAACACCAAACTCTGGCTCTGTGTCCGTTTAACTTTTTTCGTCACCGGTAGACACAAACTTACCAACAAATATATCAGTGGGTGTGTTTTCAATTTTAACTGCAAACAATGAATTCAAAAGAATCAGAAATATTAAAAACTCACGCGTTGTTCACCACTTCGGTGAATCCTGAATATGAGTTATGACTTCAATCAATTATATTTCCACAAGTTTAGTACTCCTCGACCTCACTGAGCCTCCGCCTCATGTTCAAAATAAATTGTTTCACTCCGCTTAATTCTATCAATTGTCGTCGTCCGAGAAACATGAATTTATATTCCATTAATTTATAGGAACCCCAAGCGGGCCGTAGGCCCGCAAAGGGTTCCACATACCCCGTCAGATAAATGTGTTCCGGAACAGAATTCTCTATAGCCGTCAATGTGATTTTTGAAGTGGACAGTAAATTTCAGTGAAAAAAACACGTAACTTCCGGTGTCGAATTGCCCATGCAATTGCAATTGGCCTGTCCCCCTCTGCCCAGGAATCAAATGTATTTTATTGGAATCTAATTCGCCTCAAAGCTTTGCGTGATACATTGGCCTACATATCCACACTTCAGGGGTAACCAATACTTCTCATCCGAGAACCGCGACAAATTAGCGGCCGGCCAAAGTGTTATTATTATTACTCGAGGTCTGTCCTTCTGGAGGTTGCTCAGCTGATGATCTCGTCATTTCAGATCGAACTCTCAGTCCTGATTTGGTTGCAGCTTGTCTGCCAGTGATAACCCCAATCGAAAAAAAACGTACATATAAACGATAAAAAACTGATAATTGTTGTTATATTGGTGCGATTGTATACAGACATCATTGACACGAAATATCAAGACGAACAGAAACTCAGTTTTTGAATTATCCGAATGTTAAGGTGTTGTAAAAGTAAAGAAAAGTTTGCTTGAAAAAAAGGGTATACGGACGTTTCGTCCGCAAGCCGAGTCGTCCGCTTGTCAAGGAAAATATTGTCTGCACATTTTCTACATTTCGAACAAGACACCCACCCCCTACTAACGTGTGACATTTCCCCAGATTAAGCCCAATATTCTCACATATAAAGCCTCCTGATGTTGTATTTGTGTTAAGAGTGTGATGTACAACATCATCTTTAAGGTTTGAAACACAAATGATGTCATATATTGGCAGAATAATTGATATGTTTTTAAAAAATTGCACAAGTTGGAAATGCACATTTTTGGTGCACTCAAGAGACTCACCCACCCCCACATCACGTCTTGCAAATTTTCGGTCCCCCGCCCCCAGGACCCCCCTCCCCCTGGAATAATTGCAAAATTATAAGATTATGTTACGGAACTTAATATAACAAGTTTTGATGCATTTCTTAATATAATTATAGCACTTTTTGATGCGTTTCTTAATATTATTAATTCCTATAATACATTTGCTAATAATTTCGTGATTATTCATTGTAAAACGCCGGTGATGCTCTTCCAAGAATAATTGCAAAATTATAAGATTATGTTGCAGAATTTTAATAGACCATAAATTTTGATGCGTTTCTTAATATAATTAATTCTTATAATACATTTCTAATAATTTTGCTATTATTCATTGTAAAGCGACGGTGCGCCTCGATGAATAATTGCAAAATTATAAGATTATGTTGCAGAACTTAATATAACAAACTTTGTTGCATTTCTTAATATAATTAATTCTTATAATACTTCTGCTAATAATTTTGCAATTATTCACTGTAAGGTGCCGGTGGAGCTCTTCAATGAAAAATTGCAAAATTATAAGATTATGTTGTGGAACTTAATATAACATACACATACTTTAAGAACTTTTACTGTAATAATATAATTATAATAGGTAAACCATAAATAAACAGTAATTAAAATTTATTAGATGGTTGGGTAGTTTATTTTGTTCTGACGTTTCTGTTTTCAGAATTTCGTACACGTATATGAAATTTAATGCAAGGAGGTACATTAAGATATATTACAATAGGTAATACACAATAAAGTATACAATAACATTATTATATAAATAAATAAAAAATGATTCAAAATACAATACTTGAATACTTTTCCCCAGCGAACGAATTTCGGACGTGTAGGGTAAAATTGTAGAGGGCGACTTGGGTAAAATTGCAGCGGACAATTTGGTTAGCAGACGAAATGGGTGTAATTCGAAAAAAAGATACAGGTTGCTTTCAGTCCCGTTAGAAACCAAAACAAAGTAATAATGTGTTACTTTTTGGTGCCATCTGTAGTTCTGAACAGTGCTTTGTAGTTTCAAACACTAAAAAATGAAAAATAATAACCCTTTTGGATATTTACCGCCATTGAAAATGGCATGTCATCTTTTTTCGGGAACTGGGGGAATCTTCAGCCTGGGGAGAACTAGGCCCAGGGAAGAATCATCCAAAAGAAAAGCAGTACACATCTGTTAGGATATTTTAGATACGCTACGATTTTCGTTTTAACTCCTGAAAATAATTCTTAAAAAAATATTAATAGATTGTTCGATATTTATTGAAAAAATATTAATAAAATGTATATCGTCGAGCAATTATCTCTGCAGTAAATTCACATTCGATGTGTTCTGTAATAATTAACGTCTCTCATCTGTTAGAATGGTATCCAATCACTTAGGCTCCAAGTCATTTCGTCCTCTGGTCACTTCGACCTCAAAGTCATCTCTCCCCTAGTCACTTCGGTCCCTTGGTCATTTCGGCATCATTTTAAGTGTAGAGATCTAAAGATCAGTGCATAGTTCATGTTTAGAAGTAATGGGTAATTACCTAATTTACCTTTATTAAGTAATGTTCAGTTATTTGTATTTACACAGTGTACAGAAAAGTTATACATGACATTAAAAATTATCCATGTGTTCAATTTTACATACATTTAAGATGCTATCTATATAAGTAAGATAAATTATTTTACTTTGAAATTTTGCAAAGTATATGCAGTCATTCATTCATATTGTTATGCACAATTCCTAGTCACCTTCCAGTTTGAGGTTCACAGGGTTTCTTTTTCTTTTCTTTTTTTTTCTGAAACAACAACCAAACTGCGATTTCGATACTACCATAAATATGTCCACATTTTCTAAAACACAGAGCAGAATCCTTGTAGTTATGCGCAGTTCCTAGTCCCCCTCCAGTTCGATGTCTACGGGGGTCTGACCCCAGTGCCCCACTTCCAAGGCATACACTCAAACCAAATAACATTACTGACCCTCGCTTCCGGCTCTCGTAGATTCATAAGCAAATAAAATTATTCAGGTCGCAACGGATTCCAAAGCCCACATAGTCCATGTGCACCTTTGACATGCTGAAACTTTTCTTTTATTTATTCATCATGAAAGAAAATCTACTAGACATATATCATATGTATACCTGAATATCTAATTGAGATATAAATGTTGAAAAAAAATTAAATAGAAAAATGTTAAAATTCAAACAATATTTGAAAATATTTATAGCGGCCGAAATGACCTGGTACATTGGGGCTGAATTGACCGGACGCTGTAATGACTGGGGCCGAAATGACTCGGGGCCAATGTGACTGGAATTCGTGAGAATTGCATCCAAACTGTCCTCCAACAATTTTACCCAAACTGGATACAGTATCATACTAATCTAACCCAAACCATCCTTTGGCAATTTGCCCCAAACTGTTCTCCAGAATAGGGGCACATGATTCTTATTGATTTATTAATTGTGGTTTAATGACACTTTGATAGCCAGGGTCACTTCATGTCGGACAGTTTTACAGGTGGGAAAAGCCAGAGAGAACCACAAGCAATTACAAACATCTAACGTACAAACAGCACACAAGCTGGGTTAACATTGGTTGAAGACAAGTGTACAATTGACATGCAGTATGCCTTGGTACGCAATGACACTACGTGGGCAATGGGAATGAAGTGTATTGCCCAAGGAAACAAAGTGGTTGCCGCAGATGGGATTTGATAGAGGACCCTTTGGCTTGCAGCCTACACCTCTAACTACTGAGCCCTTTAACCTTCAAAACTGTATAGTACCAGCTAAAACATGTTGTAGGATGACCACATGAAAATTTCACAAGTACATAGTTTCATTATTAGTTTGTGATATTTGTTTTTGCTGTACAGTGGAACCCTGTTAATTGAAGAGCCACTTTGCCGATAAAATTATTCAATTAGCAGGAGTATTCAATTAACAGGGACTGTGTCACTTTCCTGTATTCGAGAGATAAACTTAGCATTTATTCTATTATATTTTGTTTGACAAACCTCCATGAACTCTGTCAAACAAGATATAATAGATTAAATGCCCGTATTGAATGTACTGAGGCCAAATTGGTCTATAACCAAAGGTAAACTGGGAAGAGTCAGGGCAATTTCTCAAGATGTTACAAGATGTTATTCAATTAACAGGAGATTACTCTATAACCTATATTCAATTACCAGGTCAAATTTGTACTGGAGGCATGGTAAATGGTTTTGTGTTGGGAAATTATATTCTGTTAACAGGGATATACAATTAAGATATATCCAATTAAGTGGGCACCACTGTATAACCCCCCCCCCCCCCCCCCCCACACACACACACACACACACACCTCAATCAAAGCCATCATTCAAAGGTCTTGGATTCAGCAAATTTGATTTCTTTATTTATTGGGGTTTAACAACAATTTTTACAGCCAGGGCCACCCAACAGTTTTACTGGGGGAGGAACCCAGAGCACCCGGAGAGAACCACCGAGCAACAATGACAAGCAACTGTCAGGCTTCTCACCATTGTACCTCCAAGCAAGCAGTGTTAACATTTGTTGAAGACAAGTGCATCATCAATGTGCAGTACGCCTTATTTCAGTTGCCGCAATTGGGATTCGAGCTGAGAACCTCTCAGCTTGTTTTGGGAAGGTTTTTTTTTGTTCCAGCTTCATTAAGGTTTGTTTCATATCGCGCTTGTAATTTTGTCATAATTAGTAATCATAAATCCTTAAAAAAAAACAATAGAAAAAATGCATAGAATATTTAAAAAAAAAATGTCTGTGAGGATTTGACCTCAGAGGTGATGACATTCGACCACGACTGAGACCGAATATTCTCAGAAAAAGTATGAGGACTGAATCTTCCTGTGACTGAACCTTCATGAACCCCTTTTTTCAAACTAAATTGCCCATTACTTAAAAAGCACCATAACTAAGGCAAAAACAATACTATGAAATTTCCAAGTCTGAAATTCTATAAATTCCAAATAAATTTACACAAATTCTATAGCAAAATGAAGGATGTGGTGTATAGAACCCCAAAACTATGTGTGCACCTCACGCACTGACACACAGTCGCCATCAGACATCAGCAGTTCCTGAAAGTGTGCTATCGGTACCATATTTGTACCATAACTGATAATAATAAAATAATATTTCATAAGAACAACAAACACAGGAATTCAAAATGCAGCCCCAAGGCAGCATGGTGGTGAATGCCAATGCTGTCAGATTGTCCTTGAAAGGGGGGGGGGGGGGGGATCCTTTACAAATAGGTTTTTGTTTTGTGATACTCTGGATACTCCCCATTTTCAGCTCAATTTTGACACAGTCATATTTAAGGTAATGTCATAGCCCGCTGTCCGTCTGTTTGGGAACAACAATTCAATACGGCTCGGGCTAGAGGCTGTATTTATGAACCGATCTTTACAAAACTTCTTGGGTACCTTTGTTATCACTGTGGGACGAGAACGAGTGTTTTTGGGTGCGGTCCAAAATTCAATATGGCCTCCAGCAGGCATTTTGTACAGAAATTAGTGCAATCAGTTTTTTTGTACAAAACTTATGTATGAAAGTTATGATTTGAATAAATTTTTGTATGACTGTTTAGTAACATGGAGTACATCGCATATAATACAGGTTTTTTCTTGTGCTGAAATTATGCAAATTAGATGAACTTTAATTTATTCAGTGCTACTTACGTTTATATCCAGTAAGTGCACATGCCAATACGGCTCGGGCTAGGCTGTATTTATGAACTGATCTTCATGAAATTTCTTGGGTACCTTTGTTATCACCTTGGGATGAGAATGAGTGTTTTTGGGTGCGGTCCAAAATTCAAGATGGCTACCTGTGGCCATTTTGTACCGAAATTAGGTACAATAAGTTTTTTTGTACAGAACTTCTATACAGCTTGGGCTAGAGGCCATATTTATGAACCGATTTTTACGAAATTTCTTGGGTTCCTTTGTTATCACCATGGGGTGAGAATGAGTGTTTTGGGGGGAAGTCCAAAATTCTAGATGGTCGCCGGCAGCTATTTTGTACTGAAATTACTGCAATCAGTTTTTTGTACAGAACTTCTGTATGAAAGTTCTGATTTGAATAAATTTGTGTATGATTGTTTAGTAACATGGAATACATCACATAAAATACAGGTTTTTTTCTTGTACAGAAATTATGCAAATTAGATGAACTTTGATTTATTCAGTGCTACTTATACACAGTAAGTACACATGTCAATACGGCTCGGGCTTGGGGCTATATTTATGAACCGATCTTCACCAAACTTCTTGGGTATCTTTGTTATCGTCTAGGGACGAGAACGAGTGTTTTTGGGTGCGATCCAAAGTTCAAGATGGCTGCCAGTGGCCATTTTGTACCAAAATTAGGTCTAATCAGTTTTTTGTACACAACTTCTATACGGCTCAGGCTAGAGGCCGTATTTATGAACCGATCTTTACGAAATGTTTTGGGTACCTTTGTTATCACCGTGGGATGAGAGCGAGTGTTTTGGGGTGCAGTTTGAAATTCAAGATGGCCACTAGCAGCCATTTTGTACCAAAATTAGTGCAATCAGTTTTTTGTACAGAACTTCTGTATGAAAGTTCTGATTTGAATAAATTTTTGTATGAATGTTTAGTGACATGGAATACATCACAAAAAATACTGTATAATATGTTTTTTTTTTCTCGTGCAGAAAGTATGCAAATTAGATGACCTTTGATTTATTCAGTGGTACTTACACACTGTAAGTGCACATGTCAATACGGCTAGTGCTGGAGGCTGTGTTTATGAAACGATCTTCATGAAACTTCTTGGGTACCTTTGTTATCACCTTGGGATGAGATTCAGAGAACGAGTGTTTTTGAGTGCGGCCCGATATTAAAGATGGCTGCCGGCACTCACACTGTTGCTTACTGAGGTGAGGTCACTTTACCTTACCAAGCTACCTACTAAATACCAAAGGGGAGATTTTTCAGCGCATTCTTATGCATTCTTATTACTTCAGCACCCATAATTCTCAAATATGGCATTAAAACCATGCACATACTGCTTAAATCTGTTTACATAATCGGAATACACCACCAGGGGTGCAGTGGCTCAGTAGGTAGAGATGGAGGCTGCAAACCGAGAGATCCTCGGTTCGAATCCCACCTGCGACAACAGCTTTGTGCCCTTGGGCAAGACACTTCACCCCCACTACCCATGTGGGGGCAAGGTATGCTGTGTACTAAGGTATACAGCATACATTCTTGGTGCACCTGTCTTTGAACAAGGCTAACCCTGCTTGTGTAGTATGTTTGGAGCTCACAGTTGCTTGCCATTCCTCAGTGGTTCTCTTGGGAGTTTCCTCCATCCGTAAAACTGCCATGGTCACAATAAGCTGTTGTGCAGATAAATGTGACCTTAAACACCAATAAATAAATAATAAAAAGAACACACCACCTCATACCCATTTCTCCTGTTTTCATTCACCTTGGTATCCCTCGGTTTGCCTCGGTGTTTAGTATGCCCGCCAGAAAAGGAGTGATTTCTTTTTCTAAAAGAGCAAAACAAGAAACAGTAATTTTTAACAGGTAGTAACGAAATAATTTTCATGAAGCGCACAATTTTATGTTAGTTAATAGCTGAAAAAACGCAGGGTGATATTTGCAAATCTTGCTTTATTACTGGCACCAGCTACTGGTAATGAAAATTGTTGTTTGTCATCAATACTTGATCAAGTTTCTGACAAAGCACATTGTACTATTCTAATATGTTAGCTACTGTACATAAGCACAGAATTTGATGTTAGTTTACCATTATACTGGTGCTTAGCCAGGATATCTAAGTTACATGTAGGGGCAAGAGTAATACATGTATCCAGTGGGAGTGGGGCCGGGTCATAAAGAATATGATGCACAGAATCACCTGAGCCATACAGCAGTGAGATAGGGGCGAGGACAAGAGGGTGTGTGACCCTCTCATCAGTGGAGAGAGTCGGGTGCACCCCCCACCACCCCCCCCCCCAAAAAAAAATAATTTGAAATTCAAGACAGTAAAACACAGTTACCTTGACTCTGTGTCCATTTGTGTCCATAATAAGTTGCGAACAAGCGTAAATATCTAGATATTAAAATGTCTTCGGATGTTCATTATATAGGTTAACAGGAGAAAGGGGTGGGGGCATGAATGAAAGTGGGGAGGGCATGTGCCCCCTCCAGCCCCCAAGCCTACAGTGTGGCCGCCGTGGACTGGTCACTTTCCATGGGTGGGCAATATTTCTGCGGATGCAATGATATTAGTTTTCAAACATTGTTTACAGCAATAATCATCAAAAATTGGATTAATGAACCACAGGATACAATTTGGTGCTTCATTAATTAAAATTTTATTGATGATGATTTTCTATTACCTGGAAAAAACATGCATAGACCTCATACACTGCCCATGCAAGGATTATGACCAGCAACTGTGCTGTATGTCTGTGTCACTGCTATGAGAAGGGACTAATCTAAATGGGTGGGTATGTTTACAAATATTAATATTTGTTAACACCTGATAACAAAGTAATATATGTTTATAAACAACCACACAATTGACTTTTAATTACAATACTCCTAATTCCTAGTAAACATATATGAATGTTTATTAATTTTGTGGAATTTTTACACTGTGTATGAAGCTTATTTGGGCCTGTATGTTTGTTAAAATTGCCCTTCCACTACAGAGGACTTTTTGATATCAGTCTACACTGGATTGTGTGGTATTCCTTTGTGTAAAACAGTATATTCATTGTAATAATATTCATGCATAAGTTCATGTTCGTTGTTTGTTTTAGGCCTCATAATCTACAGAATAGCATGGGTGGCGGCGTATTCCATCACTTGAGTGCAAGCAGGCTTTGCAATGCTTTAGCATAAGCCTTGTTGCACTCCAGGGACAAATTTATCAATTTTAATAACATGGGTAAAATATCGGACATGAACCATTTAATTTTTTTTTTTTAGTTCACATCGACAAAGTCAAGCAGGGCTTATCTAATCACTCTCCGTCCATTGTCCATCCGTCTGTCATCCATCAACACCATGTTTTGGTCAATTCAAGTTTGTGTGAGTAATGGTACCAAAGGGGTATTACATTTTTAGCTTAACTTGACATAGTCAAGATAAGCTATTGCCATCACGCGTGCGGAAGTCTGTTAGTCTGTGAGTCTGTGATGAGTCTGTGAGTCTGTGAGTTTGTTAGTCTGTGAGTCTGTGAGTCTGTGACGTCTGTTCACATTTTCCTTTAGCACGGGCTACACCCCGCAGTTCTTGTCTGATCGTCACGAAATTTCATATGCAGGTTTGGGATCATGTCTAGATGAGAACGTCCCCTTTTGGTCGCGATCGGGCAACCGGTATGGCTGCCCGAGCCCAAAACCCAAAAACCATTAGCACAGTCTACAGGTCGTATTTATGAAGGGATTTCATTGTAACTTGGTAGGATGCCCCTGTATAATGCCTAGATGAGACGGTCCTCTTTTGGGCATGATCTATCAACCGTGATGGCTGCCCAAGCCCGAAACCCAAAAACTTTTAGCACAGTCTGCAGGTCATGTTTAATGTGGAGGGATTTCATTGTAACTTGGTAGGATGACTCCTTATGATGTCTAGATGAGAATTTCCCCATTTGGGCATGATCTGCCAACCGTGACGACTGCCTGAGCCCAAAACCCGAAAACCTTTACTACAGTCTACAGGTCATATTTGTTGAGGAATTTCATTGTAACTTGGTGGGTTGACTTCATACAATGTCTAGATGAGAAAATCACCTTTTGGGCATGATTGGGCAACTGTGGCGGCTACAGGGGCCCAAAGCCCGAAAACCTTTAGCACAGTCTAGAGGTCATATTTATGAAGGGATTTCATTGTAACTTGGTAGGATGACTCCAAATAATGTCTAGATGAGAACGTCCCATTTTGATTGCGATCATGCAGCCTTGATGGGTGCCCGAGCCCAAAAACCTTTAGCATAGGCAAAAGGTCATATTTATGGAAGGATTTCATTGTAACCTGTTAGGTTGACTCCATGTAATGCCTAGATGATGACATCCCCTTTTGGTCGTGATTGGTCACTTGTGATGGCTACTAGTGCCCGAAGCCCGAAAACCTTGAGCACAGTCTACAGGTCATATTTATGAAGGGATTTCATTGTAACTTCTTAGGATCACTCCAGATGATGCCCAGATGAGATTGTCCCCTTTGGTTGCGATCATTCAACCATGATGGCTGCCCGAGCCCAAAGCCTGAAAACCTTTAGCACAGTCTACAGGTCATATTTATGAAAGGATTTCATTGTAACTTTGTAGGTTGACTTCATATAATGTCTAGATGAGAACGTCCCCTTTTGGACTTGATTGGGCAACTTTGACGGCTAAAGGTGCCCGAAGCCCGAAAACCTTTAGCGCAGTCTACAGGTCATATTTATGAGGGGATTTCATTGTAACTTGGTAGAATGACTCCAAATAATGTCTAGATGAGAATGTCCCATTTTGGCCATGATCATTCAGCCTTGATGGGTGCCCGAGCCCAAAAACCTTTAGCATAGGCAAAAGGTTATATTTATAGAAGGATTTCATTGTAACCTGTAAGGTTGACTCCATATAATGCCTAGATGATGACATCCCCTTTTGGTCGTGATTGGTCAACTTGACGGCTACAGGTGCCCGAAGCCCGAAAACCTTGAGCACCCTCTACAGGTCATATTTATGAAGGGATTTCATTGTAACTTCATAGGAGCACTTCAGATGATGCCCAGATGAGATTGTCCCCTTTAATTGCGATCATTCAACCATGATGGCTGCCCGAGCCCGAAGCCCGAAAACCTTAAGCACAGTCTACAGGTCATATTTATGAAGGGATTTCATTGTAACTTGGTAGGTTGACTTCATATAATGTCTAGATGAGAACGTCTCCTTTTGGACATGATTGGGCAACTTTGACGGCTAAAGGTGCCTGAAGCCCGAAAACCTTTTGCACTGTCTACAGGTCATATTTATGAAGGGATTTCATTGTAACTTGGTAGGATGACTCCAAATAATGTCTAGATGAGAACGTCCCATTGTGGCCGTGATCATTCAGCCTTGATGGGTGCCCGAGCCCAAAAACCTTTAGCATAGGCAAAAGATTATATATGTAGAAGGATTTCATTGTAACCTGTTAGTTTGACTCCATATAATGCCTAGATGATGACATCCCCTTTTGGTCGTGATTGGTCAGCTGTGATGGCTACAGGTGCCCGAAACCTGAAAACCTTGAGTACAGTCTACAGGTCATATTTATGAAGGGATTTTATTGTAACTTTGCAGGATCAATCCAGATGATGCCCAGATGAGATTGTCCCCTTTGGTTGCTATCATTCAACCATGATGGCTGCCCGAGCCCGAAGCCCGAAAACCTTTAGCACAGTCTACAGGTCATATTTATGAAGGGATTTCATTGTAACTTGGTAGGTTGACTTCATATAATGTCTAGATGAGAACGTTCTTTTTTGGACACAATTGGGCAACTGTGACGGCTTCAGGAGCCCAAAGCCCCAAAACCTTTAGAACAGTCTACAGGTCATAATTATGAAGGGATTTCATTGTAGCTTGGTAGGATGATTCCAAATAGTGTCCAGATGAGAATGTCCCCTTTTGGTTGCGATCATTCAACCATGATGGCTGCCAGAGCCCAAAGCCCAAAAACCTTTAGCACTGTCTACAGGTCATATTTATTAAGGGATTTCATTGTAACTTGGTAGATTGACTTCATATAATGTCTAGATGAGAACGTCCCCTTTGGACGCAATTGGGAAACTGACGGCTACAGGGGCCCGAAGCCCGAAAACCTTTAGCACAGTCTACATGCCATATTTATGAGGGGATTTTAATGTAACTTGATAGGATTAATTTGTTTTAGAATAATTTCACTGTAACTTGGTAACTTTTGTTGATATACGTTAACTGTGAGATCCACATACATTAACTGTGAGGTCATATTAACCCCCCCTCAGCTCTTTAGTACAGTGTACACCTCATATTATTTTTATCATAAACATACATGTAGCACATAGGGAACAGAAATGAACATATTCCCAATTATCACAATTCTTGTCTTATTTCATAATCCTTTCATAAACATTGAACATTATCCTTTTCATCAAACACAACACACAAGTTAAGCTACAGTGTCATTGACACTTTCATTGTTTAACTCAACATGCCCAGCCCCATAGGGAGGGGGTGGGGTAAAATGCTCCCAAAATATTTTTAAAATCTTATGAACCAGTTGGTGCAGTGACTTGATATTTGTTATGGAACTACCTTTTGAGGTGTAGAATAACCTGTGTTCAAACGTACTTTGCGAAGCAATATTTGGCTTTGTAATGGCAGGGGTTACATTTTTGGTACCACCCAAAATTTCTATTTTCCGAACCGATGGTCCGATTTGAATAAAATTCAGTATGTGGTAATATTGGGTCATAAGTACTTGCCTCATGCAAAAAAACCCTGCATCCCCATGGGAACCCCAGGAGCCAAAAAATAGAAATATTTTCAAACTCCCATATTTCCCAAACCACTTGGAACAGAGAACTGTTATGTGGTATGAAGCATCCTTAGGACCAGTAGAATTGAATGGTAAAAAAATGCCCTCTGTTGTTGTTAGGGAGTTCTGCAGAGGGCATCAGAATAATGTTGGCGCAGCATTTTTGCAAACATTTTAGAAAATCTTTTCTCCAGAACCAATGTTCAGAATCTTTTGATATTTGGTATACAGCATCCATAGAGGGGTAAGATACAAGTTTGTTAAAATGAAGTTCATTGGTTCATATTTGGACTCAATGCAGGAGCCCAAATTTTATGGGGAATTTTCTTTAAAAATCTTCTTCAGAACCACAAGTCAGAATTTTTTAATGTTTGGTACCCTCATTGTTATGATGGTCAGATTCAAGATTGTTCAAACCAAGTCCCTATGTTAATATTTGGGCGTCCTTTGGTACTTAGGGCTATATGGGGAATTTTTTTTTTTAAAAATCTTCTTCTTCAGATCCACCAGTCAGAATGCTTTCGTATTTGGTATACAACATCTCTAAGGGGGGAGGGGGGTAGGGTGAGGTGGGGGTGAGATTCAAGTTTGTTCAAATCGGGTCTGTAGGTTAAAGAGTTTGAGCTCGCTATGGTAGCCCAAATTTTAACTTAATGCAATATGAGGAAATTTCTTTAAAATTGTGTCCTTCAGATCCACCAGTCAGAATGCTTTCAGCCTTTCATATTTGGTATACAACATCTCTAGGAGATCAGATTCAACTTTGTTCAAATCGAGTGTCTGGGTTGATATTTGGGCTCCCTATGGGAGCCAGAAGTGGCCAAGTAGCTGAAGAATTAGACAATTTTTATTCAGTACCCTCTAGAGGTGAAGGGTAATCTACATAGGTTGTATCAAGTGGCTTGAGAGGGGAGCTCCACATTTTACATCATGATCAACTAAAGAAAAGGCATGATGCTTGGACTGTTTTTGTCACTCCTGAGGGGCTCAAAGATTTGCAGTGTATCCTATGGAGATGGATTGCTTAATGTAGATTCATTCTTGGACTCTTATATCGTGTTCTGTTCTCTGTTTATATCGTGTTCTGTTCAAGGTGAGCACTTCAGGCCCTGTGGGGCCTCTTGTTTATTTATTTATTGGGTTTTAACAACACTTTCGAAAACCGGCAGCTACAAGTTTCTTCTCTCCTTGAACCAAGCTTCTCGCCCAACTGCAGCACTCATGGTCCACTGAGTTTTTAGCTCACCTGACTTTCAGTCAGGGTGAGGTATACATGTAGTGATCACTCGCCGTCCGTCGTCCGTGAACATGGTGTTTGCATCTTCTCCAAAACTGCTGAACCGATTTAAGGGAAATTTGAGATGCTTGTTTGTTATGACATTGCATTTTGATTTTGTTTAAATCAAGTTGCCCTGCTCCTCAGTAGGGCCATGCCCTAAAATTTTGCCTAAATCTTGAAAAATCTTCTTGTGAACAAGGAGTAGCAGAGATTTGATATGTGGTGTGCTGCTTCCTTTTGAGGTGTAGACTCAGTTCTGTTCAAGAGAAGTTTCTGGGTCTTTATTTGCCTTCATTGTTGGAGGGCAAGTATTTTCGCCCCGCCCAAAATTTCTGTGTTTCGAACCAAGAGGCTGATTTGAACCAAATTTAATTTGTGGGCCTATTTGGTCATAAGTAATTAATTTATGCCTCAAAATATTTTCCCGTTCCCCCATGGAAACCGCAGGAGCTAAAAATAGAACAACATTCAAAACGCACACATCTCCAAAACTACATGGCCCTGAGAATTCTGATTTGGTGTGAAGCTTCCTTGGGGCCAACAGAATGGAATGGTCTAAAAAATTGCTGTCGGGTCTTTCATGGGGTACTTTTTCGGGACTTTAGAAAAATGCTTAGTCAGCGTTCTGTAACACTGTGGGTAATGGAGAAAGCATTTAAGACTTTTCTTCACCCAATTCACTCCTCCAAAACCTTTCAAATTTCACATATACCATCTTTGGAAGATTTTTTTACACGTTTATTGAAATCAAATCCCTGGGTCCATTTTTGGGCTCTCTATGGGAGTCCAAATGTTGAAATTAGTGCAGTATGAGGAATATTCTTTAAAAATATTTTTCTTCAGATCCACCAATCAGAATCTTTTGATATTTGCTACGCACCATCATTAGGCGGGTGAGACTTAAGTTTGTTCAAGCCAATCCTATATTTTGGCTCACCAGTGTTTCGCAAATTGCGAGAACGGTGATTTCATTCCTGTGATGTTCTTGCAAATGCTTGTTAAGAAGATCCATATTTTCCATTCCCACAAAAATAAGCATTTTTTCATCAGATAAAATTTAATAAAATTAAATTAATTTTAGAGCTGAAACGATTAAAGGGTTTTTGTGATTGATTAATCGCATGGGTTAACCTTGGTTAACCGATTAATCACTTGCCCCAATAGGTAGCTGAATAATTGCTGTACCGTTGACCATTTATATAATTAAAACTTTACTCAGCATAATGGACAAAACTGGGCAGCGCCATATACAAACATGTCCATTCAAATTTTATTATATTTTCAATTTTTGTCTCAAAAGACAGCTTATGACCCCTCATTGGAACAAGCTCATTGAGCTTGTTCCAATTGGGGTGGGGGGTCATAAGCTATGTTTTGGAGACAAACATTGAAAATCTTTAGTAATTTAAGAATTTCTTGTGCAAGTATCGTCTGCTACCTGCATTTGGTGAAGGGTTGAGAATGACCGTTTTCAGCTGATACAGTGTAATGATCATGCAAGTGAACAAGTATTTTGGCACGTAACTGGCAAGCATTTCTCTGTCTCATGCAATTGATGTGAGCCAGTGTGACAATGTTTGCCTGTTTTGGAGCAAGTTTGTTCCATAGTTAACCCATACAGGGTATTTTTTGTTTTTAAAAATTTGATTAACAGTTTCCATCTTGGTTTCAAAAAGTGATGATAAATAGTGAATATAAGCTTACCCAATATGAAAGAAAAATGGTTAGCAATTGGACATTTTTGTATAGCATTTTGCGATGTGAATCCAGCCATCAAATATCCTGCCATATAGTACTGTACTTCAAAAGTAACGGTTAACCGATCGATTACTTTTTTTTATCAATCAAGTTATTGATCATTGGTTAGTCGATTAATCGGTTAACCGTATCAGATCTAATTAATTTCTATAAACATGATTACTGCAATAGCCTTTGATGTGGTGGTTCAACAATCGAACAATCTATGTATTTGAAGATAAATAATCTTAATTCATTAAGAAACATGTTGGAAATGGATCCCACAAAAAATATATTTGTGAAACCCTGGGTCACTGTGGTAGCCTGAGTTATAACTTAGTTCAAAATGAAGAATTTTCTTTAAAATACTTTTTCAGATTCAGCAGTCGGAATGTTTTGATGTTTGGTTTGCAGCATCCTTACAGGAGGGGGGGGGGGGGGGGGGTGGGGGGGGATTCAAGTTTGTTTACGCCAAGTCCCTGGGTTCATATTTGGGCTCACTGTGGGAGCCTGAATTATAACTTAGTTCAAAATGAGGAATATTCTTCAAAACTATTCTTCACATTCAGCAGTCCGAATGTTTTGATATATACTTTATCCTTAGGGAGGTGAGATATAAATTTGTTAAATCCAAGTCCCTGGGTTCATATTTGGGCTTCCTGTAGGAGCCCGAATTGTAACAAAATTTCTATTTTCCAAATTGAGAGGTTGATTTGAAGCAAATTTGATATGATGGGCTTATTGGGTCGTAAGTACCTAATTTATGACAAAACATTTTCCTTTTGCCCTGTGGGAACTGCAGGATCTAAATATAGAAAAAATTTAAAACGCCCATATCTTCAAAACTTCATGGCACAGAGAATTTTTTTTTATTTTGTGTGACGCTTCCTTACGAACAGCCAAAAAGAATGGTAAAAAAAAATTGCCATCAGTTTTATCATAGGGAAGTTTTCCAAGACTTATGCAGAGTCATCATTTTAGTAATGGGAAAAACATTAATGAATTTTCTTCTCCCATTCCACTGCTGCAAAGGCTTTCATATTTCACATATAACATCTTTGGAAGATTTATTCACATGTTTGTTGAAATCAAATCCCTGGGTCCATATTTGGGCTCCCTCTGATTAGATTAGTGCAATATGAGGAATATTTTTTTTAAAATCTTCTGATGATCCACTCTTCAGAATATTTTGATATTTGGGATGCTGCATCCTTAGAGGGGTGAGATTCAAGTTTGTTCAAGCCAAGTCCCCGGGTCCATATCTGGGCTTCCTGTGGGAGCCCAAATTACAGCCTCGTTCAATAAGAGGAATATTCTTTAAAATCCAGTAGTCAGAATCTTTTGATATTGGTATTCAGCATCCTTAGGGATGTGAGATTCAAATTTGTTCAAGCCAAGTCCCTGGGTTCATATTTGGGCTCTCTGTGGGAGCCTGAATTATAACTTAGTTATGAAGAATATTCTTTAAAAATCCCTTTTTTTGGAGATCCACTGGTCAGAATCTTTGGATATTTTGTATAAGCTTTTCTTATGAGGGGCAGATGCAACTAAATGTTCAAATAAATTCTCTGGGTTGATATTTAGGCTACCATGTCAGGTGAATGCCATCAGGCCCTCTGGGGGCTCTTGTTTGTTTTCTGTTTGACAAGATTGCCCTCGATCTTCTATCTAGATTTTTCACTGTAAGCTTGTCACTACTTTTATGTAGGCTTCCAAAATTTGTTACTGCATGTCTGTCTGTCTGTCCTTCGGACGAAATGTTTCTTTGCTTTCCAATTGCCTGGCTCAACATTTTAAATAATTTGCAGCTATCTGTCACCCTCTAATCTCCCCCCCCCCCCCACACACACACAAAATATGGGCTGGCAAGTATTGAGTAGTTTATCAAAAAATGTGGTACTCGGGTACTATGAGTACTGAGTACTTTGGACCCAGCCTATCACAAATATATTAAACATCAAAGAGTATATTATATACTTGAAACAAATACAGTACAGTGGCCGTGTACTGCTCACTTTCCATGGACGGGCAATATTTTCACGGATACATTAATATTTGATGCCAAACACTAACTATAGGTATAATCATCAAAAGTTTAAGTAATGAAGCACCAAGTACAACCCGGTGCTTCATCAATTAAAATTTTGTAGATGATGATTTTTATTGACTGGTAAACGCATAAGTGAACATCACTGCCCACGCGTGTATTACAACCCGTCCACAGCGACTGTACTGTAACTTGTCTTCTTTGTGAACATATTTTCTACAATTTCACTCCCTTTGACAGAATGCATGCCTGTGGGGATTAAAACCAAAATAGTGAAAGTGCACTTGTGGATATTTGCAGCACAAGCACAGCACTAATGAATCAATATTTGATGATTTTAGGAATTTTAACAGTGCCATGAGGCACCACAGTAGCAGGTACTGGTCATTCTGTTGGAAAAAAATCACTGTTTTATGACTCGAGGTGCCTTAACTGAGAAAACTTCGGCTTTTTCTTTCAAAGATTGCAAAATATCAAACACAATGTGAAATGTGTTCAGAAGCAAGAATGTGATTAAAAAATAATGGGAAATTCATGTCACCATCAATTTATTTATAAATTAATATCGTTTTTTAGCTCACCTGAGCAAAGTTCAGTGAGAGCTTTACTGATCACATTCTGTCCGCCATCCGTCCGGCGTTAACTTTACATTATTCAAATGTCGGGTAAATGTTTATTACCTCATGCCAATTCAGATTTGTTCAAATGAAGTTGCCCCCTTCTCCTGGGTGGTGCCATGCCCCCAAGGGGCATCAAAATATTCTCATGAACCAGCAGTAGCAGAGACTTGATATATGGTATGCAGCTTCCTTTTAAGGTGTAGACTTGGATTTCTATAAGAGAAGTTTGATGGGCTATATTTGGCGTCGTTATGGGAGGGGCAAAATTTCTGGCCCTGCCCAAAATTTCTATTTTCCGAACCGAGAGGCTGACTTGAACCAAATTTTATGTGAGGGCTTATTGGGTCATAAGTACCTCATTTATGCCAAATTTTCTTTTTCTGTAGCCCCGTGGGAACCGCAGGAGCTAAAAATAGAAAAAAAGTAAAATGCCATATCTCCAAACCTGCACGGCACTGAGAATTTTTATTTGGTGTGAAGCTTCCTTAGGACCAACAGAAAGGATTGGTGCACAAAAATTGCCATCGGTTTTATCATAAGGTACAGTTTCGGGACTTTGAAAACACTTTTTAACACTGCAGGCAATGGGAAAAACATTAAAAATCTTCTTCTCCAGATCCAACAGACAGATATTTGGTATGCAACATTGTAGGGTGGATCTGATTTGAGTTTGTTCAAATCGGCCCCCTGGGTTTATATTTGGGCTCAGTATAGGAGCCCGAACTCAAACTTACATGTAGTGCATTTCAGGCAAATTTCTTAAAAAATCTTCTTCACCAGATTCAGCTGGCAGAATCTTTTGATATTTGGTATGCAACATTGTGGGGTGGATCTGTTTCAAGTTTGTTCAAATTGCCCCCCCCCCCCCCCCTGGATTCATATTTGGGCTCACTATAGAAGCATTTCAGGCAAATTTCTTTAAAAATCTTCTTCTCCAGATCCAGCAGGCAGAATCTTTTGATATTTGGTATGCCACATTGTGGGGTGGATCTGATTCAAGTTTGTTCAAATCGCCCCCCTGGTTTCATATTTGGGCTCACTATAGAAGCCCGAATTCGAACATAGTGCATTTCAGGTAAATTTCTTAAAAAATCTTCTCCAGATCCAGCAGGCAGAATCTTTTGATATTTGATATGCAACATTGTGGGGTGGATCTGATTCAAGTTTGTTCAAATTGGCCCCCCTGGGTTCATATTTGGGCTCAGTATAGGAGCCCAAATTTCAACCAAGTGCTTTTCAGGCAAATTTCTTTAAAATCTTCTTCTCAAGATCCAGCAGTAGAATCTTTTGATATTGGTATGCAGCATGCTTAGGGGGGTGAGATTCAAGTTTGTTCAAGCCAAGTCCCCGGGTTCATATTTGGGCTCACTGTGGAAACCCGAATTATAACTTAGTTCAAAATGACGAATTTTCTTTAAAAATCTTCTTCAAATCCAGCAGTCGGATTGTTTGCTTACGGATGTGAGATTCAAATTTGTTCAATCCAAGTCCTTGGGTTCATATTTGGGCTCTCTGTGGGAGCCTGAATTATAACTTAATTATGAGGAATATTCTTTAAAAATCCTTTTTTTTTGAGATCCACTGGCCAGAATCTTTGGATATTTTGTATAAGCTTTTCTTATGAGGGGCAGATGCAACTAAATGTTCAAATAATTTCTCTGGGTTGATATTTAGGCTACCATGTCAGGTGAATGCCATCAGGCCCTCTAGGGGCTCTTGTTTGTTTTCTGTTTGACAAGATTGCCCTGGCTTTTCTATCTAGATTTTTCATTGTAAGCTAGTCACTACTTTTATGTAGGCTTCCAAAATTTGTTACTGCATGTCTGTCTGTCTGTCCTTCAGAGGAAATGTTTCTTTGCTTTCCATTTGCCTGGCTCAACATTTTAAATAATTTGCAGCCATCTGTCACCCTCTAATCCCCCCCCCCCCCCCCACCACACACACACACAAAATATGGCTGGCAAGTATTGAGTAGTTTATCAAAAATGTGGTTCTCGAGTACTATGAGTACTGAGTACTTTGGACCCAGCCTATCACAAATATATTAAACATCAAAGAGTATATTATATACTTGAAACAAATACAGTACAGTGGCCGTGTACTGCTCACTTTCCATGGATGGGCAGTATTTCCACGGATACATTAATATGTGATGCCAAACACTAACTATAGGTATAATCATCAAAAGTTTAAGTAATGAAGCACCAGGTACAACCCGGTGCTTCATCAATTAAAATGTTGTAGATGATGATTTTTATTGACTGGTAAACGCATAAGTGAACATCACTGCCCACGCGTGTATTACAACCCGTCCACAGCGACTGTACTGTAACTTGTCTTCTTTGTGAACATATTTTCTACAATTTCACTCCTTTGACAGAATGCATGCCTGTGGGGATTAAAACCAAAATAGTGAAAGTGCACTTGTGGATATTTGCAGCACAAGCACAGCACTAATGAATCAATATTTGATGATTTTAGGAATTTTAACAGTGTCACGAGGCACCACAGTAGCAGGTACTGGTCATTCTGTTGGAAAAAAATAACTGTTTTATGACTCGAGGTGCCTTAACTGAGAAAACTTCGGCTTTTTCTTTCATAGATTGCAAAATATCAAACACAATGTGAAATGTGTTCAGTAGCAAGAATGTGATTAAAAAATAATGGGAAATTCATGCCACCATCAATTTATTTATAAATTAATATAGTTTTTTAGCTCACCTGAGCAAAGTTCATTGAGAGCTTTACTGATCACATTCTGTCCGCCATCCGTCCGGCGTTAACTTTACATTATTCAAATGTCGGGTAAATGTTTATTACCTCATGCCAATTCAGATTTGTTCAAATGAAGTTGCCCCCTTCTCCTGGGTGGTGCCATGCCCCCAAGGGGCATCAAAATCTTCTCATGAACCAGCAGTAGCAGAGACTTGATATATGGTATGCAGCTTCCTTTTAAGGTGTAGTCTTGGATTTCTATAAGAGAAGTTTGATGGGCTATATTTGGCGTCGTTATGGGAGGGGCAAAATTTTTAGCCCTGCCCAAAATTTCTATTTTCCGAACCGAGAGGCTGACTTGAACCAAATTTTATGTGAGGGCTTATTGGGTCATAAGTACCTCATTTATGCCAAATTTTCTTTTTCTGTAGCCCCGTGGGAACCGCAGGAGCTAAAAATAGAAAAAAAGTAAAATGCCATATCTCCAAAACTGCACGGCACTGAAATTTTTTATTTGGCGTGAAGCTTCCTTAGGACCAACAGAAAGGATTGGTGCACAAAATTTGCCATCGGTTTTATCATAGGGTACAGTTTCGGGACTTTGAAAACACTTTTAACACTGCAGGCAATGGAAAAACATTAAAAATCTTCTTCTCCAGATCCAGCAGACAGATATTTGGTATGCAACATTGTAGGGTGGATCTGATTTGAGTTTGTTCAAATCGGCCCCCTGGGTTTATATTTGGGCTCAGTATAGGAGCCCGAATTCAAACTTACATGTAGTGCATTTCAGGCAAATTTCTAAAAAATCTTCTTCACCAGATTCAGCTGTCAGAATCTTTTGATATTTGGTATGCAACATTGTGGGGTGGATCTGTTTCAAGTTTGTTCAAATTGCCCCCCCCCCCCCCTGGATTCATATTTGGGCTCACTATAGAAGCATTTCAGGCAAATTTCTTTAAAAATCTTCTTCTCCAGATCCAGCAGGCAGAATCTTTTGATATTTGGTATGCAACATTGTGGGGTGGATCTGATTCAAGTTTGTTCAAATCGGCCCTCTGGTTTCATATTTGGGCTCACTATAGAAGCCCGAATTCGAACTTAGTGCATTTCAGGCAAATTTCTTAAAAAATCTTCTCCAGATCCAGCAGGCAGAATCTTTTGATATTTGATATGCCAACATTGTGGGTCGATCTGATTCAAGTTTGTTCAAATTGGCCCCCCTGGGTTCATATTTGGGCTCAGTATAGGAGTCCAAAATTTCAACCAAGTGCTTTTCAGGCAAATTTCTTTAAAATTTTCTTCTCAAGATCCAGCAGTAGAATTTTTGATATTGGTATGCAGCATGCTTAGGGGGGTGAGATTCAAGTTTGTTCAAGCCAAGTCCCCGGGTTCATATTTGGGCTCACTGTGGAAACCCGAATTATAACTTAGTTCAAAATGACGAATTTTCTTTAAAATCTTCTTCAAATCAGCAGTCGGATTGTTTCCTTACGGATGTGAGATTCAAATTTGTTCAAGCCAAGTCCCTGGGTTCATATTTGGGCTCTCTGTGGGAGCCTGAATTATAACTTAATTATGAGGAATATTCTTTAAAAATCCTTTTTTTTTGAGATCCACTGGTCAGAATCTTTGGATATTTTGTATAAGCTTTCTTATGAGGGGCAGAAGCAACTAAATGTTCAAATAAATTCTCTGGGTTGATATTTAGGCTACCATGTCAGGTGAATGCCATCAGGCCCTCTGGGGGCTCTTGTTTGTTTTCTGTTTGACAAGATTGCCCTGGCTTTTCTATCTAGATTTTTCATTGTAAGATAGTCACTACTTTTATGTAGGCTTCCAAAATTTGTTACTGCATGTCTGTCTGTCTGTCCTTCAGAGGAAATGTTTCTTTGCTTTCCATTTGCTGGCTCAACATTTTAAATAATTTGCAGCCATCTGTCACCCTCTAATCCCCCCCCCCCCCCCCACACACACACACACAAAATATGGGCTGGCAAGTATTGAGTAGTTTATCAAAAATGTGGTACTCGAGTACTATGAGTACTGAGTACTTTGGACCCAGCCTATCACAAATATATTAAACATCAAAAGAGTATATTATATACTTGAAACAAATACAGTACAGTGGCCGTGTACTGCTCACTTTCCATGGATGGGCAGTATTTCCACGGATACATTAATATTTGATGCCAAACACTAACTATAGGGTATAATCATCAAAAGTTTAAGTAATGAAGCACCAGGTACAACCCGGTGCTTCATCAATTAAAATTTTGTAGATGATGATTTTTATTGACTGGTAAACGCATAAGTGAACATCACTGCCCACGCGTGTATTACAGCTCGTCCAAAGCGACTGTACTGTAACTTGTCTTCTTTGTGAACATATTTTCTACAATTTCACTC